>OZ038490.1:118926001-119001001 GCA_964036315.1 Acanthosepion esculentum | reverse complement strand
TTTATTGCCTTCAATTGTCGAAGATATATTTTGTTCATTCATGTAAACATAGAAAGAAAACTTAGATTACACGCTCCAACATTTGATTAAAAGGCGAATTTAATTCAGGTGCGCCGAGGAAAGTTATTCTAATATGTTAAGTAATCTTGGATATGTATCTAAGAAAGTTTATTTGAATTTATATTGGCAAGAATTCATAACGTAGTTTCTTGTTTAAATTAGTACAGCACAAGTGAATGACAATTATTGAAATCCTTCATTATTTACATTATTCGGACTATTGTCCTCATATTGTCATATTTATTACAACGTTTCGGTCGTTGTACGCTCCGGTCTTCTTCAGGTGGTTGGAATGTCGAATTGAACACTTTATTTCGCTCACTGGGGTAGACTATTCTAGTTCCACATACCATGTTTAATAGATGTCAGTTATCATTTTGTAGCCTAGCATATGTGCTGATTCCTTAATTTTACAAAAATCTCCTGAGCCGACCAAGCATAGAAATGAATACAATATGGAAACCAGTAATAAGGAGTGCCAGAGAAAAGCGATAATAACAACAAAAATTGCAATATGAGCTCTGGTAAAAATATGTGATAACATAAAAAATTGCAATATGAGCACTGGTAAAAAATGATGCTGAAGACATTAGGTTTATAATACCCAGAAATCCATACACAGATGTCCTCAGGGACACATGGCACAGCAGATAATGGCGTTGGTTAGATCCAGTGACAGGACCCAAAGAGTATGAGTTCAATACCCGACAGTTGCTCTAATGAGCTTTACAACTAAGTACGCCGACGACATAAATTTAAGTGTACTACTAAATTGGCAACTAGGTATCATCATTTACATTATTCGAACTATTGTCCTCATCTTTGTCGCCATATTTATTACAACGTTTTGGCCGTTGTACACTCCGGCCTTCTTCAGGAGGTTGGAATGTCGAACTGAACCCTTTATTTCGCTCACTGTGGTAGACTGTTCTAGTTCCACGTGCCATGTTTAATGGATGTCCTCAAGGATACATGGCACAGTGGATAAAGTTGGTTAGATCCATTGACAGGACCCAAAGAGTGTGATTCAATACCCGGTTAAGGCTGTGGAGAACTTTCAGAGGGAAATTAACAGTCAGATAACTGGTAACTGATATCCATTAAACATGGCACATGCAACTAGAACAGTCTACTCCAGTGAGTGAAATAAAGGGTTCAGTTCGACATTCCAACCAGAAGAAGGCCGGAGTGTACAACAGCCGAAATGTTGTAATAAATATGGCGAAATATGAGGACAACAGTCCGCGTAATGTAAATAGTTTACATAATAGAAATAGTTTACATCTCAGAAATATAGACAGATAGTGGAATCGTTGAGGATCGAACTCACTAGTCAATTGATTGCTAACTTCTTCTTACAGATAAGCAATATGGTTTTCGTTTCTCTAGGTTAACTGCTGATGTACTGATAATTATTGCGGAAAAAGCCTATCAATCTTGAGATAAGCACGATTAAGCTCGAGTTGTTGCTGTGGAAATCTCGAAATCCTTCAATAGAGTTTGTCATACAGGTCTTCTTCACAAAGTTATGGTGTCTCCGGCCAAATATTTTAATCCAGTTGTTCTTATCAAATCTTGAAATGAAAGTTATCCTGAACGGCCACTCCTCTACATCATTTGTATTAAGACAGGTTTTTTGCAGGGCTCTATCCCTGTTTCTGATGTGTTTTTCTTTAAATTTTCATTAGCGATCTTCCCGATGACATCAACTCTCAACTTGGTATCTATGCTAATAATACATCCATTGGTAAATGACCTTCAGCCTGGTGTTAAATCGGGCAATGGGTGGCTTGTTAATTTTAACATCTCCAAAACTAAAATGTTCTATATTAATTAACTGTGAGACCTATTTTTGTCTTCCATCAGCATGGCTAATACTAACATCCAGGTAAGTGACTTCTTGGGCCATATCGGTCTAACTTTCTCGACGAACATGAAATGGAAAGAATATATTGAACCCATTGTTAGGTCAGCAGTTAAGAATGTTTGTTCACTGTGTAGGGCTAGAAAATTTTTCTCTCAAGAATCTATCTTACAAATCTACTCATCCATGCTTAGAATATTGCTAGCACAGATAGCTTGGTACTTCTGCTATATATCTATAGAGATACCTAATAAAATCCAAGGAGAATTAGCAATAGTATTTGTCCTGATCTGACATCTCGGCTTCAGTTACTTTTTCACCGCCGTAAAATTGCCTCCCTCTGCCTTTTCGATCTATACTTTCATGGCAACTGTTCGGGTGAGCTCTTCGCTATGGTACCTAGATACGTTTTTTTAAATTTAAGCGCAGTATTAGACTGGCAATCAGATCTCACCAATTTAGAGATGTGTTGGCTAGATTTAACCGTTAGTTATATGCTAATGATTTCTTTTCTCGCACTTCTCGTTTGTGGAACTCTCTTCCGGCTCAATGTATTTCAATCAACTTCAAAAATTTAAAAGTAGTGTCAATCGCACTCAACTGCCCTCTTGATTACTCATCTATTGTTCTCACTCCTTAGTAATCTTTCTATTTTCTCATTCTTTCCCACCCTTTAACCCCTTGTGTCTTAGTGGATTTATTGCCTTGCTTGGGGTAAACTCTATAAAAAATATTTTCTGAGATCCGACAGACTAAAGGCAAAATAGTTGCATTGTGCTGCAATGTATTAAGCTTCGGGAAAAAACGGTCACAATATGGAGCAAGCAGTAAGTATCGAACTCACTCCTATCGAAGATCCACCCAAAACTATCGGTTGTTATCATCATTATTGAAGCCTGACATAGTATCAAAGCACACTGTGCGGATCAAACTCTGTATTATTGCACACTGATTTGTGATACAATTCGCCATAGGTCTACAGATAATGGAAACAAAAAGGATATTTCTACCTAACATCAGGAAGAGACAGTTGAATTTTTATGATACATAATAAGGAAATGTTATTACGCACATGACAGACCGAAGGCAATAAACACAATGGAAAACAACACATAACCTACTTGGCGAGCTTGAGTGAATGGTTGGCGGACAGAATTTGGAAGTGATGGCTAAAAGACAAAATTTATTGAGACCTACAAAGGACAGGAAGTTGCAGAAAGTAATGATCCTCAATGCCGGCAAATAGGAAAAGATGTCTAGAATAGTAGATATAAGTAGAGAATATCCTAGCCGACTTGATAGAGGTTAGACTGTTCCCCGAATTCTAGAACTAAATAACTCTGTTCTAAAAGCAAAAATGGGAAATGATGGAACCATCGACGCAAAAGGTTCTTTACAAGCCGTAGATTTCATTAAAAATCCTTTCGACATTAAATAACCGATAGAGTCGTTCTGGCGTTAGAAAAGAACAATCAATCAGTAAAGGCTTAACATCACTGTGCCCAGGCCTTGGAAAGATAACTATTAAGCAGATGACCGTCTATTTATTTATCACTTAAGTTTCGCTGGCTGAGTTAAATTAGATCAGAGGAAACCATTCATTTTGCTATTTAAGACGGTGACAACAAATCCTCTTTCGAAAAAAAAAAAACGGGTTGATTGATTAATTTATTTTCTCATCCATTTTGGAGGTTATTTAAAGCCAGAAAAAAACTTTTTTGTTTAAACTGTAAAATGTTTTTGAGACAATAAGTTTTGGTAATGCAAGTCTTATTGATTAACCCCTAGTTGGGGGAGATGATTTGTAATCATACAGAAAAGAAAGTTGAAACACAGAAATTAGATAATGGGTCGCATATATATGATATCAAATATATATATATAGATATATATATATATATATATATATATATATATATATATATATATTCATAATTATATTGAAGTTTTTGGCTATTGTTTTTTAAACACGAGAAATATATGTATATATATATATATTATTAATTATAATATATATATATTTAATAATTTATATAATATATTTAATAATATATATATATATATATATATATATATATATATATATATATATATATATATATATATATATATATATATATATACATAGATATATATATATTTTAATAATTATATTAAAGTTTTTAGATTTTGTTTTTTAAACATAAGAAGTCTTATGTAGCGAAGAAATTATATTTTAAAAAATAATTATTATTTAGGCTCTACTTATGTATCGAGCACTGTTTTTAAAAAATAAAACAAAAATACTAAAGAACTTCGGATTATTTACCTATCATGTTCTTTCCTATTTTTCTATACATATATGCACACACACACACACACACACACACACACACACACACACACACACACACACACACACATATATATATATATATATATATAAATATAAAAGTGGACATGGAAGTCAGCACTTAGAGGCGACAGTCTGTTTCATGCTAGTGCAATCGTCAGGCAACTTTAATAAAAAGCTATATATATATATATATATATATATATATAGCGTTTTAAGCATTTCACCTCAAACAAGGCGGCAATGCAACTAGCACGCAGGGGTAAAGAGACTGAGAGCAAGAGTAAAAAAAAGAGTGATGTTTGAGGAAACGATGTATAGAAGAACGGAGATCAGTCTGAATCCATCTGAAAATGTCGATTGACATTACATTTAAATATTTGAACATTATATCCATTAGGGAATCAATTAGGATGAATGGAGTTCCAATAGCCGGAAGTGAGAGCGGAGACGCTGGTGGAGGAGAAATGGCGGTTACATTTAACTGTTTCGACTTATATGAATCTACAGAATTATAAATGTTTTAAGTTTTATAATTATATGTTAATCTTTATAATCGTCTAAGGCCACTATGCTCGTGTTACTAGTACTAATAACCAAATGCTACCTACTGCATGTTCGTGTTATTGGATACTAAACTGGTTCTCCAACCAAGGTTTTCTAGAGATTAGAGAGTATTAAAACCAAAACCTTTCAAATGCAGAAGAACCTTTAAGTAAGGACAAATGCTATCTACCACATTCCGGTAAACTGGGCTCCGTAGATATGTGCACAGTTATTGCGACGATGACACGCAATTTTTTAGTGGAAGGCTTCCAAAACTGAAGTCAACGGCCATGCCGAATGGTTCTCACGATGGAATCAACCGTTTTGTGTCCAAGATTAAGTTGAGCCATCAAGTTGGAGAGAATCGACTGTGATTTTACTTAAAGAATGGTGTGTTCCGCCAGGTCTGCTTGCGCGAGATACACTACGCATGAATAAATAATCCCATGCCTAAATATGCTGAATTAACTTACCAGGTGCTCGGTTTCGTAGCGATGCTATAACAACACCCGATCATGGGACTGATGATGTTGATGATTTATATAATCATTAATATAAAAATATCGTCGTTGATACTAACCGCTAACAGTACTGGATCGTTTTCTGTTCAGTCTAATAATCTCCCCATATTTCTTCAATTCCTCTGATGATAGCTCAAATATATCAATCTCTTTTTCTATCATTCTTTATCTCTCGGCCATTTTCTTTGTGTACGGAACGATAACTGCCTCCACATTTTTCAATTTTTTGTACCTTTACCCTTCCGATATTTGTCCCACCACCCTAATCACAACTCTGAAAAGAATCAGCAAACGATACGGATAACTAATATTCATATCCCAAACCCTAGACACAACGATGCTCTCAATGTTTAGTGAACAAGTAATGTTAAACTTTTCAGGTTAAGGCATTCAAAACTCAGTAAACGTTCAATTTTGATTGAATCATTTTCTATGGTTTTTTTTGCAAGTTATTTAAAGCAGGTTATTTAAATTTTTTAGATTGTATGAATTTGTTTTTTAGATATTAGTGATTTAGTGATACGCATCCTACTAATTAACCACTATCTGGAGGTGGGGAGAAGTGGATTTATACTTTTCCAAAGTTTATTTGCGCATAAGGGAATATAACTAACCTCACAGAAATTTAAACTCGGCTCTCCGATTAACAATTCAAAGCATACAGCATATGGTATCCTCAAGCGGTTACCCATCTAGGTATTGACAAGACTCGATGTTGCCTTAACGCCAGTGATCGTACGGGAACATGTGTTTCAAGGCTAGATGGCTGTAAACACCAATTTTAGTTCAGTAGTAAGTTCGTGTGGTGTGGGTGGTTTAAAAGTTAACCACACTGAAAGTGATATCGGACGATGAGTTGAAACTAATGCTGAGTTAGTTTGTGCGTACTTCGAAAAAGTACTTTTTGGAGAAAGCATGTATCCAAATTCTTCCTATCTAAGTAAAATGAAGGGACGATTAGTCTCGCTTGCCTTGGTTGGTAACCGGTCAACTCTAAATTCAAAAACTGAAGTTCGACGTGACTTAGGAAGCTCCATTCTGAACCACAATAGCAGTCATGTTTTCATTGCAAACCTATGCGCCACAGGGAGACTGCAGAAAAATTCTGTAACACTCTGGGTATTTAGTCATTCCTTTCTAAAGAAAAATGAATCCATTCCACGTTAATTTGACCCAAGCGTAATGAATGCGAAAAATGCCGTTATACACTTTTTTCATCTATGAAAGAAACGGCTGTTACGACAAACGCAAATAAATTATTTTTTTTTCACTTGATATGGAGCTCAATTTGAAAAAAAAACATAAAACTAATTGCTTTTATTCACAACAAACAATTCTTTTAAAGTGATATAACTGGGTTAGGAAAAACATTTTTCTAAAAGCGAGATACGATTTCTTTCATTTCAGTGTATTTTGTATAATTGGCCGCTCGCAACCTACTATGTCAGTCTTTTAGCGTAACTACATATTCCTTGTTGCAGAGACCTACTCAGGCACATTTGTGCTTGTTCAAGCCCACAGTGCCAAACATTGGTTTGCAAAGGAATACATTATGATGAACCTTCGTTACAGTTTTTGGGAGATAACGCATAATATGGCGTGATCAACAATTTGAATAAGGCCAGTAATTTGACACTCTCGCTCACGTTGATTTAGGAACTCTTGCTAACACAATAATCGACAACTTCCATATATATATATATATATATATATATATATATATATATATATATATATATATATATATATATATATATATATATATATATATATATATATATATATATATATATATAGAGAGAGAGAGAGAGAGAGAGAGAGATATATATATATATATATATATATATATATATATATATATATATATAGAGAGAGAGAGAGAGAGAGAAAGAGAAAGAGAAAGGAGGCATGGTGGAGTAATGGATAGCGGCTTGGTTTGAAGAATCGGAGATCCGAGTTCGAATTCCAGTCGAATCCATTATAGTGCTAATACCCTTGGGAAGGTTGTGAATCCTCTTCTTCTCCCTCTAGCTATGGGTAAATAGCAGGACAGACTGGGTTCTATAGCCTTGGCGACTGGTCGAGGAGAAGGACAACTCTGAATTCAAAACCAGCTGAGGATCGTCTGGGGACCTTGTGGCACTTAATGCACCAGGTCTCTGTTTTCGGTCCTTCAAAAAGTGTCGATGGTCCAGCACGAAACCATCACCCCTATAATCAAATCTCGTGTGCTGTTGCCGGGCTGTCGGTTTCCTAGGAACTGATCTGCTTGACCCACATACATCAACGACGGGAGAGTCGAGTATATATATATATATATATATATATATATATATATATATATATATATATATATATATATATATATATATATATATATATATATATATGCAGAAATATAGTCTTAAAGTGTGCTATATTTATGGGATAAAGTGCTCAATATCAGAGATAGAGCGTGTGTAAATATAAAAGTGGACATGGAAGTCAGCACTTAGAGGCGACAGTCTGTTTCATGCTAGTGCAATCGTCAGGCGACTAGTGCTGTTATAACAGCACTAGTCGCCTGACGATTGCACTAGCATGAAACAGACTGTCGCCTCTAAGTGCTGACTTCCATGTCCACTTTTATATATATATATATATATATATATATATATATATATATATATATATATATATATATATATATATATATATATATATATATATATATATATATATATATATATATATATATATATATATATATATATATATCAGGATAATAGCACTTATTCATGTGTGTGCCTCATCCCTTTAGGATATAGGCGGTCATGGACTCCAAAACCTCCTATATCGTGTGGATATTAGTTTTTCTTTTTTTAGCTGAAGCCCCGCTCCTCGGTGCGCCATCCATTCACACATGTACGTCAGGAAAGTGGCTTGCTGCCTTGCCCTAAATCTGTTTCCCTCAATATGCCCCGCGTGGTGGGTTTATTTCCCAAGCCTTCATTCCCATTGTGTGTTAAAGGAATTTAGTTGTCTCTTTTCCTAGTTCAGACTAGAATTTTTCTGTTACAATTTTTAATAAAAGACTTCCGTGTTGCATATTCGTTCCGTCCATGGGATTCTCAGTATCCTTCTGTAGGAACACATTACTATTTCCTCTAGTTTTCGTTTGAGGAGACTGTCCAGCATTCACTGCAATATGAGAAGGTGGATAAGATATAACAAGCCTGTACTCATTTCTTTGTTTCTAATCTTTCCGTTTCTCGGCACCTTGCTTAGCTTTTTGGCAGCTTCTTTCGATTGTCCAATTTGTGTTCTGCTCCCGCATTTTCAAACGTCTGTTAAAATACTTCCCAGTCGTTCTACGCCTTTTGGTGTTAAGATTTCCAATTTTTAGCTCGCATCTTCTCATTTTTCTCTTGCTGATGACATTACATTCTGTCTCCTTGCAGCTAATGGTGAATCCTTTTTGTCTCGCTGTTTTCTACCAGCCTGTCTAGGAGATCCTGTAGATTTTTTTCTTTCTGAGTCAGCTATGAACACAGTGTCATCTGTGTAGATATTATTAAGATTATGCCTAACGGGAGTAATTCCTGATAGAGATTACAGTTGCCTTAAGATGATGTCGAAGTAGATAGAGGTCGAATAAGTCTGAGGAGACGACACATTTCACGCCCATTTCTATATTTGTGTAGCAAAGCAATTGATTTTCTATCGTTTGGGAAATGGACACAATAATCATTGACTCACATGTCATGCGACACGGGATTCGATTTTTCTTTTATTCGCAAGAGCAACAGCGCCAAATTAACATATATTGCCTCATGTAAGTTTCCTATTCAGTGCATCGATTCCATTTCTCGCCGGACTACGCGATATCTATACGGATATTTTTCGACTGTAGACTGATAAAGGGTTAATTTTATTTTCAGGAGCAGACTCTCTACAACGTTATTTTGGTCTTCTACGCTCAGTCGTAAATAATTATCTCACAGGGTGGTAAACACAACCCCTGAATTATAAATTCGTTTTTAGCCATGAATTACTATATCTGTCTCCTTTAGCCATAATCTATATTTACAAGAGTCCGAACGGACCAAAAGTCAAGTATCCTGGTTGGTGCTACCAAAGCCATCCTTGTCTTGCTTTGTCAGAGTTCAAAAGCGATTACGCGGTTTGCCGGCGATGAATTATTTTACACTGATAAATTTTTCCCACAGAAGAAATGATGCAAGACTCTATTGTATTCCTATTTCTCTAGAAGAAACGTTGCAAACTATTCTATTGCAAACATTGAAAGGTATTTTACTGAAATCGTTGCAAAGTATTCTATTGCTAATGTTACAAGCTATACTATTGCTATTTCTATAATAAATGTTACTCCGTGAAAACTTTTTCTCACAGAAGATATGAGGCAAGCCTCGGGTTATTCTATTGCTGTTTCTCGGTAAGAAACGTTGCAAACTATTCTGTTGGTATTTCTATGATAAGTGTTCAAATGAGCTCCGTCCAATGGTCCCAATTGTTCTGGTTTTCAAAGCTAGGGCTTGCCAGGCACCTTACACGACTTCAACGCATGTTACTTCACTGCATATTTCTTTGGTAAGGATGAAGTTTCACTCATAAATCATCTTCTCTAGAACTGTTACTTTGTGGAACAAACTTTCGAAAGGATGATACCCTCCAAAACGTCTTCAAGTCTAGGCTTAGAATTTATCTATCCTATATTTTTCATAATATGCAATTCCAACCTCCACGCCTACTTCGTGTAAACCTTTATATTGAGTGGCTTTTGGGATTTGTTTAGAGCGAAAAAATAATGCAAAAAAGAAAATATCTATCTATCTATCTATCTATCTATCTATCTATCTATCTATCTATCTATCTATCTATCTATCTATCTATTGCAGTCTGTTCAATATCTCTCCCGCTAGCTAGCAGTCTATCTATATATCTATCTGTGTGTTTGCGTATGGGTGTGTGTCTGGGTGCGCGTTTGAATCAATGTAACTACGTAAATATTTAAAAGATACACGAAAAAATATTCGGAGATTGTAAAGACGGATATGATTAAAACAAACGATATCAAATTAGTTTTAATTCAGTTCTGACAAGTAGACAAAAATAATATAGATAAAAAGAACAGAGCAGGCAATTTATTTTATTTTTATTCTTTGCTGCTAAACGCGACCGGGCAGTGGAGAGGAGGAGGGGGGCATAATTTCTGAAACGTGACAATCGTTCAGTTGCAAAAGTAATCGATAGCAAAATCGAAATGAAAATTAATTGAGGCGACGGGTGGTTTTTCGACGTGTCGATTTGAAAAACGAGGTTAAAGAATTGATAAAGAACTCATTTTCAATAGCCACGACCAACTAGAGGGCAAGCAAAGGCAACTCTTGTATTGCTTAGCTTTCGATCAGGAGATGATAAGGACATAATCTATGTCGGTAATCTGCCTAGATTACTCACAAAGAATTGATAAAGAACTCATTTTGTTTAATACAGAAGAGAGTAAATATCGACAATATGGATAGAAAATAAGTTCAGTAACGATACAAATATAGAAAGGTTTGTATGACAATGATGTGTCTTCTCACCTGAAATATTCAACCGGTACAGTGAAGGGATTCTGAGAGAATTAAAAGTTTTACCGGGGTTCATTACTGATATGCATAATCTTAACAACATAAGATATACAGATGATTCAGTGCTGCTAGCAGTCAGACAGTAAACTAAAAATCTCTTGCAGAATGCAGTGAAGGACAATGAGAAGGAACACGCGAAGAAAAGACTAAACATCAATTGAAAGAAGACAGAATGCATTGGCGTCAGCCAATAGAACAACTCAATATGCAAATTACAAATTGGGGATACCAAAATCAAACAAGTGCAATAAATTAAATATCTGTGAAATGTTTAACAGGGGACGGAAAATCCGACACTGACATCCGAAGGTGCATTGTGATAGCGGAAAATGTCTTACAAATGCTAAGCAAATTAATAAGAAATAGAAAACTGTCGTTATAGGTAAATAGTTAGAACAATACAATATACTAATACTACCTATACTGTACCATTGAACAGAGTATAGAGAAAAACGAGCAAAGAATACAACACCCGTGGCCTGAAGATAATTTTCAAGCGTGAAACAGACTGTCGCCACATGGTGTCGACGATAATGGCTGGATGTTGATTAGCTCGTTTTTAATTGTGGATTCACGATAGCTTCCACAAACCAAAAATAAAATCTGGACAAATCATGGAATTCTACCTGAGATCACTTACGATATGTAGTCCGAAATACGTAAATGAAAAAGAGAAATAAATTGACAGAACTTTCAAACTTCTCCACTACCCATATCATTTTGTACTCAACGCTAAAAAATGAGCTTATAAAATCCACAAAGGCAAAGAAGAGACACGACTAATAAAACCTCTAATAAAAATTACACAAAATGTATAATCCTGCACTCCAAAACTCATTCTAACAATCTCGCAAAACTCTAGCCATTCCTAATACTAGGATTGTTACCAATATCTCTAAGAAAATTGGACATATAATTAGGAAGAATAATAAAGCCGACACCAATTCAAACCACGGGATTTATCAAATAAAATGATTACAATGCAAAAAAAAATATGTGCGGAGACATCATGCGAATTAAAAGCCCGCATCAACGAACAAAAGAGAGACTTGTTCTGCATCGGAACGATGCTGGGCATAACTTTAATTTCACTAAGGCCCCGCTAATTAAAAAAAGAACATCATTCTTTAAGGAGAAAACACATTGAAAATTTAATAACGTTATTACCAACTATAAACACACGCCTTAAACATTACATTAGATCGACATATTTCTCTGAATCCATTCTTAAACAATAAAGATGTCATCTATAAATTAGTATCATGTTACTCCCAAAGGGGAACACATCAGAACTCCCTGTAGACAGACACACATACACAGTTACGAATACACATTACCATCCCCTGTCCACTTAGACATACAAGAGCCTTTACAAACTTACATAAACACAAAATTACCTACTGTTTTAATTCACATGACACGTGACTGGTTATTGAGAAATGACCCCTCAAAAATTGAAAATACCAGTGTTTCTGTCTTTTTGTCTGTTTTATCTCAATCTCTGTCAAAGCTTTAACAAAAGTGAAACATGTTCGATTGATATACGTTTCCTATTTGTTCTTTATTCCGATCCACATTTCATTTGCATTTGTTCTTCAACTCACACACACACACACACACACACACACACACACACACACACACACATATATATATATATATATATATATATATATATATATATATATATATATATATATATATAACGTAAATTATTCATACGAAAAGCAGATAATGAAGTTAATGATATGGCAAGAATCACTCTCGCAAACAATATTTAATAATAAAATACAATCAACTTCGAATCCGTTAATGAATGGTATGATCCTTGTTTATAAATTCCGGTTTTATCAGGTCTTATTTTTTCTACTAGCCCGGCTTTCAATCGTTTCAAACGACCATCGCCAGGTAGACATTTAAGTAAGTTTTCTTTAAAATCCAGGTAATAATGAGACATCGAAAGATAGTGCAGACCGAAAGAAGTGTTTTTTAGCAATGTGATATTGTTAAATGTAAGAATAATTTTGGAGCGTGCAGTCGCGACGCTGAGGTTTAATGTTTTTTTCTCAACCTCATGCTCCAAAACAAGGATCATACCATTCATTAACGGATTCGAAGTTGATTGTATTTTATTATTAAATATTGTTTGCGAGAGTGATTCTTGCCATATAATTAGCTTCATTATTTGTTTTTCGTATGAATGATTTACGTTATATAAATTGAACAAGCACTACATAATTGATATATATATATATATATATATATATATATATATATATAATTGTTTCAATGTCGAAAATGACATGAATATCAGACAATTCAATGTATCTATTTTAAATTTGATCATTCCCCTCCATTACCCTGTATTTTAACTTGTTCAGTATTTAAAGAAACACATTTCTAGGTTACCCTATCGGCTCATGTATAATTTTTCACTTTCTTTTATTTCCTTCCCTCTCTCTCCCCCTCCTCTCTCTCGCTCTCTCTCTCTCTCTCTCTCTCTCTTTCTCTTTTCTGCACAATTTTTTTTAACAATATATTAAAAGTTTTATATTATTTCTTCCTCTTTTAATATTAATTTTTTTTCCGTTTTCTTTTTCTGCTTTTTTCTCTCCCTCTCATTTTCGTCTGGATAAATTGAATCTATTTATTTTTTTTTTTTAAATTCAGCTTGAAGAGATGAATATTCGTGTATTCCTGAAATAAGTTATAACCGAATGGATTTTTGCATTACCTTAATAATCTACGTTTTACCACGAAATGAATAAATTTATTCTATACTATTCCCTGAAGAAATTCCCTTCATTAACGCTATCACAAACAGATAAAATAATTGACTTTATAAAAAGATTAAGATGTAAATTGCAAAAAGTAAAAATATAATCTAAAATCTCTGAATACTCCACCTAATAATAAACATCTAGATCCTTTCGAAACTGACATGTTTAACTTAAATTTAAATTTAAACGTAATTAGGCTTAATTTAAAAAATATACTTAAAAGAATAATAAAAACTATCCAAGAAACCTATAATAATAATCATTGGAAAGATACTTCGGATACTATAAAATGGCTCCAGTTTATTAAAAATAAATATAAGGCTACTTTTATCCAGTTTGATATTGTAGACATCTAGATATCAAACTGTTCTATCTAAATATTAATGGAATCTTAAAGATGGAGGCTTCACTCGACAAATAAAATGGAGAATCAGCTGTCAATCTCAGACTGCAAACCACTTCTGGGATAGATGCAATCTATGCATACAGGAAAAATCATAATGATTATGTATAAAAATACTGATGAGTTTCTGAACCAAAGGAACGAAATATTCTTCAAGTGTAGACAAGAGAACAGATGTAAAAGCATTAATTTTGGAAATTTACTCTTAAGTGTTGATTCTGTTTTATATAGTTACTAACATGTATATGTACATGCACTAACGTTTTTGTATAGGATCATTTCTGTGATATATTGCCTACATCAGTTATAATCTTAAAGTATTATTATTATGATTATTATTATTATCTATATGTATATATGTGTATGTATGTGTATGTGTGCATATATATATATATATATATATATATATATATATATATATATGCATATTTTAAGTTCGTTAAAATTGTGTGTGTAACGAATGCACGGCCGCAATTTTTGACGGGTTTGCCCCAAAATTTACATACACATTCTCGAAGTTAGCAGGAGGGCCTAGACCGACTTTGCATTTCCCAAATCCCATCGATAGTGGAAATATTCGATTTTTTCATGCTTCTACGGCAGTTTTCATGTAGTTTGCGGCCATTTTCTACTGACCAGAGTGAGGGCCTATAGCTGGCTGCCGCGAATAGGCAGGAAGATTCTATTGGCCAGCGTGAGAGCCAACAGCTGACTGACACGAATGTTAACTAGCATGCTACCATGCAAAAAAATCGATAGCTGCATTCGTCACAAGTGGGAAATATTTAAATCTGCATGGCACTTTACTCCAATTGGCTCATTAGCTTGCTTAAACTCAACGTTGATTCTGATTCCGCAGAATTGGGATGGGTGTGAAAAAGTATTTGTCGTTAACATTCTTTTTTCATTCGGTTTTTCCAGTTACAAGTCCTTTTTTAACGCTGATCGTTTTGTGTTCATTTCGTTTAGTTTATTTTTCGTAACAGATTTAATGTTTAGTATAGAAAAAATTCGCAGTGCAAGAAGTAAGGCATGTAGCAATATCAGCACGGCTAAGGGCACTCCGTTAAAGGCAAAAATATTTTAAGTCAAGTGATAGCGATTGCTGTATGAGTCGTACGATTTTTGAATCAAGCACGGTCACCGCCGGGCCATGCTGCTAGCAAACAATAAATTTCACAACGACCTCATATGGGAAAAGCATATTTCGGCATACAAAGATATCGGTCGTCTGTTGTATCAACCCCGGCGTGGACTGAGTTCGTGTCTATAGAGATAGGGATGGCGGGAAGAAAGTTTTTAAATGTGAAAGCTAAAAAACAACCTGTCGAATAACTTATACAGAATTTATCCATTTCAGTGTGTCAGTCAGACGAAATGCAGGAGTCAAGGAAGAGTAGACGGTGGAAGGTATTTGTGTTAAGGAGAAGAAGTTTTAAAAACTTAAACTAGAATATTAAACTTATGACATTAATTTGGGGCTATATGAAGAATGAAATAAAAATTTAAAATAGGCGTAAAAAAGTTCTAAAAAAATTAAATATATATGGAAAGAGAGTTGGGGAGATATTAATGTAGGGGAAGGTTTATAAATTATAATTAATATCGTATAAAGAGTTTATAGAGAAGGAATGTAAACATAGAAAATAGAATTAGTTATACTGGCGACATTTGAAGAATTGGAGGGGAGAGAATATTAAGGAAATATGAAAGCTAATTAAGTTAAATATATATTATGAAAATGTGAATGTGTTTTTATGTCGAGATTTTATGTCAACATACTGTCCCCCCGCATACAAAAAGAGAATTGAAGCAGAATGTTTTGAGCTCACATATAGTTTGGAAAATTATTTGTTCCGCACGTACTCCTAATAGTTTTAGAGATAGGTGTTACTTATGCTTAGAAGAAAAGATTAGAATAAAATAATACAATAATCAACTTGGATTATATACCAACGGATCTGTTACATTTACTATATATATATATATATATATATATATATATATATATATATATGTGTGTGTGTGTGTGTGTGTGTACATGTATATCCTTATTATTTCAACCACAATGCTAAGAGAAATTCATACAAAATGTACGGCCTCAAAAAAGCTAACACCATTATTTACAATAATAAACTTGATAATACAGACTGATAATGCTAGGTACTAACTCCATAAGATCCACTTTCCAAAACAATTAATCCATTCTAAATGACATTAAAATATTTACATCCAAAACGATTATGGATATGATCAGAAACCAAAACACTAATAAGATTAATAATTATGAAACAAGTACATGTTAAATAAATTGCCCGAACTCTACCTCACAATACACTGCGGAATATTGCAGAAATTTTATAAAAAAAAACATATCTATGAAGATAAAAGTGATCTTATACACAGCAATTTATCAAATGTCGTTATACATAGAAATAAATTCAACTACAACATTTTTTGTAAATAATATCACACTTATTAAAAGTGTACGAATCGAATTAAAATGTAAAACCGCGCCGCCGATATATTTCCAATAAGTCCATAGATGAAAGACTTAACAAATTCACAAGACAGCATACATGACTATAAAATAATAAAAAAAAGAAAAGAAAACGGTTAAATTCACAACTTCCTCATATTTAAAATATACAACACAGAAATTAATCACAAAATTATACTAATTATCATTCGGTCAATAATTATTCAAGAATATCATTAACTCAGCTTTGTTTGAATTGTGTCACTTTGCTTCCTCCATACATGGCTTAGACATTTCGGCTGACCTGATGAATATTTAACAGCGTTCTTAAATTTTAAAAATATATATTTGTTTTTTGTTCTTGTATATAATTACTTGTTACAAATTAACAACATTGAATTTGCCTTGATGAAGTCCCGTAGAAGAAACGCGTTGGTTAGGTTAAGTTTTGCGTTATCTTTATTCTCACACACACACACACACACACACACACACACACACACACACACACACACACACACACACACACACACACACACGCACGCACGCACACACACGCGCGCACATACACGCACGCACATACACACACACCCACACACTCACACATACACACACAAATATATATATATATATATATATATATATATATATGAAGAAATATAGTCTTAAAGTGTGCTATATTTATAGGATAAAGTGCTTAATATAAGAGATAGAGCGTGTGTAAAGTGAACATAGAAGTCAACACTTAGAGGCGACAGTCTGTGTCTGTTTCATGCTAGATGCATGTATATATATATATATATATATATATATATATATATATATATATATATATATATATATATATATATATATATACGTCTGTGTAAAAATTCAGTTATAACTAAAAATATATATGTAGAAAGACTATAAGTACAAAAAGGAAAACTTCTCTTTGCCGACGCGTTTCGTCCTATGATAATCAAAGAGATTTTAATAATTGGTAGGCTGGTATTTTTTTAGTATGCAATAAGTTTGATAAAAGAGGGGCGGAAAAGCATTTAAACGCTAAAATGTAAGAAAATAATAAACGGGCTGATTAATAAACCTGGAGTGGGTTGAAAAAATTTCCTAAAAATATAAACTCTCCTCCCAATTTAATATACGGGACTTCAGATTATTATTCGAAATATCTTGTATATTAATAACGTAAATTCCTCTGTGAAGCTTTTCATGAACTTTAGAAAACTTCGGAAAAGTTAACATTTTTTTCATAATGTGAAACGTGGAAATTTCTAGGAAAATCCAGGATTAGGGAAGAGAATAATGACAGTGAGATACGAGATATTGTCAGGAACATTTTTCGCTTTGAATTAAAATGCCTTTTCTTAGAATTAATTTTCAAATATTAAATGGATCCATCTTTCAACAACTTGGATTCTCCTTGTACACCAACAACTGATTAATAAGAGCAAATCTTACGTATTCCTTCTGCATTCTAGACTTGTATTAATGAATGAAGAACAGATGAGTCAAAGGAGCTAACTTCAACATATAATAGCAATGTCTAATTACCCCTTCCATTTTCTAGGGTCATATGTCGTGGTTGCCTCGATGAAAAGTATTAAATCATATTAATATTAAAATATCTGGAACTGAAAAATAAATAACAAAGGCGAACAATTTAATGTGATTTTGGCGTTGTTCGTTTCTTTTCCTCGGTGTTTTTGTTTCCTAATTTCTGAATTTTTTTTTTCATTTTAAAAAGGCCAAGAGGGCAGCTTAAAATTGAAATATAAACAAAAAAAAGCCAGCAGCCATACAAAGAAACCTTCTATTTGCAGCGGTAGTAGGGCTCGCTTTTTTCTCTTTTTCTTTTTTTTTTTTTGTTAATCTCGGCTGGTGGGGAGGACTGTCTCTCTGTCTGCTAAGTCTGCCGTTTGTTACAGCAATTATTACTTAATTTATTTATTCTTTAATACACGCAATCTGTCTTGGCGCGGATCTTTCAATTTTGCTTCGTTTTCCGCTTCATCTCAAATTTATCTTGCACAAAACATCATTGTATTTTCTAGGCCTTCGAATCAACAAATACGCAGTCCTTCTCTTTTCGTTCTCCTCTTTGTCTCTCCTCCTATTCTTCGTACCCTTCTCTCTCCTCTTTCATCTTCTGCCCATTTTCGGCATCTTCGTCTTTAGCATGAATAAAGGACACCAGAAGATGTTCAGTTTTCTGAGAAGCTAATCTTTTCTTCTGTCAATAAAATAATCTCTGATGAAATACTCAGAAGGGAAGGAATTGGCGTGATCTTGTTTCTCAGAATATTTAGCTAATCTTCCGTTTTCTAATGGATTGTTGTCTAGCTAGCTAGCTCGATAGATATGATCAGACTGTGATAGATAGATAGATAGATAGATATATAGAAAAAAGAAAACGAGAAAGAAAGGTGACTGTGATAGATAGATAGATAGATATGAACAGACTGTGATATATATATATATATATATATATATATATATATATATATATATATATATATATATATATATATAGAGAGAGAGAGAGAGAGAGAGAGAGAGAGAGAGAGATAGATAGATAGATAGATAGATATGAACAGACGAATTGGATAGACATATAAATATGAACAGAAAGAAAAATGAAAAAAAAAAGAAATGGGACTGTGATAGATAGATAGAGGGAAATTAACAGGAGATAACTGACATCATTAGACATGACAGGTGGAACTAGAATAGTCTACCCCAGGGTTAAGTTCGACATTTCAACTACATGAAGTAGGCCAGAGAGTACAACGGCCGAAACGTTGTGATAAATATGCCAACAAAGATGAGGACCATATAATGTAAATATTATAAATATAATATATAGAAAAGTTAGACAGAGTGGTAAACTGAGAATATTAACTAATTATATTTTTCCACTCTCAATTATTTCATATTATCTTTATTTGGTTATTGTTGGAAGTCTGGAAGCCCATCGGAAATTGTTGTTTTGGTGTTGTTTTAATAAAACAATTTCACTGAAAAGAAATAAGGCGCTCGACGAAAATTGACACTGAATAGTAATAGGAATGATAATGGCATCACAACTTAATTGTTTAAAGTATTCATGTTTTGTTTTCAGTGAATTAAGATCCGCTACAGACAATATACGGTGCAGTACAACATATTATCTTGTCTGATTTAAACTTCTGTTTCCACTGAAATTCTCTATTGCTGACCTGGAGAAAGGAGGGTAAATAATGGCACGCGGTGTTGTGAGGATTGATTTTTAGGAGAGTGAGGAGCCACATCGAGATATTTTAGAACACTCTTCATCGGAGACAGCCGAAGCTGATATCAACGCATAACTAACCATATGAGATTAACTACGGCTTGTATCATAACCTGTTACCATATGGCGTACATTTGACTGTCATATATAATCTTATCAGGTTGTGTGTCATGATAGTTGTGTTGGTCCTAGGATATTTGTAGCCCAGCTCCACCTAATGGTGCCCTGGCGATATTAATAATAATTATAAGCTCTAAGAAAATCCCCAAAATGGAAATCCCCAGCAAATGACAAGGTAGCCAACTTTTGGCCTATCATCTGCCATCAATCCATAAAACTTTTACGCAAAATTTATCAATGCTAATTTTTAAAAAGAAATGGATCAGTAAAGGTATTACATATCATTTATCAAAAACGCGTGAAACAGATGACTGGATCAATTATAGGCCAATAACATGTCTGTCCGTCACGTATAAATTAGTCAAGTCTGACCTGACGAACTGTTGTTACTCTTTCCTCGATGAAAACACGATACTGGAACAGAAAGGATTTCGAAAAAGTTCATATAACTCTAAAGATCAACTACTGATAAATAAAATGATCCTGAAAAATTACAGAACAAAAATGCAGAAATCTCAGTACAGCGTGGATAGATTTTGCAAAGCCTTTGATAGTGTGCCACACACTTGGATTCTTAAATGTTAAAAGTCTCCTCAGTGATAATAAATTCCTTAAATATAACACAGGATTGTGTAAAACCACATTATACCTAAATCACGCCAAAGGTACAGCCACTTCCAATTGTTTGAATATCCGAAAAGAATCTTTAAATGATTCACCCTGTCACCCATACTGTTTTGTCTGTCCTTAATCCCACTTTCGCGTGAACTAAACAATTACAGCTATGGGTACAAAGTAAATAAGAATGTATTCAATCAACATTTATTGAACATTGATGATATAAAACCGTTTGCCATTGACGACAATGAGTTGAAGGGTATCATCCATACACTAAAACGTTTCAGTGATCATATAGTTATGGATTTCGGATTAGATACATGTGCAAAAGTAACATTCAAGAAAAGGAAAATTACGGAACACTCTCAATAGATCTAGCTTTTGTCACAAAGAAGTGGAACAAGAAGAAACATATAAATACCTAGGAGTCAGCGAAGGAGATGGAATAGAGCATACCCAAGTGAAGTAGAAAGTAAGAAAAAAGAATACTACAAGAGTTTGTGTCTAGTGTTAAATACTGAGCTGAATTGACAAAACAGAATATTAGCCGTCAAATTCGTTGGCAATTCCTGTGGTACAATACAGTTTCAATATCATTAACAGGATCACAGCTAAAGTTAAGCGAATGGGTGACAAAACAAAAAAAAGCTTATCATTTGCCACAGCATGCATTATCCTAAGATTGATGTTGATCGTCTGTATGTGTCCAGATCTGAAGGAGGTAGAGGATTTGTTCAACTAGAAATGTCTTACAAAACTACAACAATCAGTCTTCAAAGATACGTGGAATCTACAGAAGACTGGGGGATGATGTGTGTCAAAGAACATGAAAGAAATAAGAAACATTATTCAGTAATAAAGTAAAGCAGCTAATTCAAAATAGAATTCCAAATGGGTGGATGAGTTCAGATAAATCACAATGCATCTATTGCAGCGGCAAATAACTTAAATAAGAAAACAAATGCAACGGAAGAAATGCATAAACGATGGCAAGATAAGAATCGTCATGATCAATTCTCTGCCAAACAAGTTAATGGAGACAAACCGCGTACCCATCAGTGGTTACGTAGTGAAGGGTTAAAAGCTGAAACCGAAGGTTTTGTTCTTGCTGCACAGGACCATTGCTTGCTAACTAGAAATTACCAAGCATACATACGGAAAAATTGTGTTGACTCCAAATGCAGTTTATGTGATAAATATCCATAAACAATTGGCCATCTTGTACCAGGTTGCACAGTATTAGTACCCACTAAATATAAAACTCGGCATGACAGAGTGGGCAAATACCTGCACTGGAAAATATACAAGATTTTCGGGAAGGAAACTGGTATGAGAACCACCCAATCTTGCTTACAGACATAGGCCCTGTAATAATTTTAATGGACTGTAAAATACTTACGAACTGAACAACCAAGCAAATCGACCCGACATTATGATTAAAGACAAAAAAAGCAGAATGTAATTTCTTATTGACAGAGCATTACCTGCAGATTTTAATGTCTCTTTTAAGGTCTTAAAAACACTCTCAAAATATAAGTACCTTGTAGTGGAAATCTCAAGTATTTGTCGCAAGATGATTTCAATAATTTCAGTTATATTTGGAACGATCGATTTGACGGGAAATATTTCCGATCGACATATTGAGAGGATCCCTGGTACTCCATGGATTAAAGAGACACATAAAGTTGCACTGAAACCTGACGAATGGCTTCACCCACGTAAAATGTGTGCGGTTACAGGTTATCTTCTTTTTTTTTAAAAATGTTCTGTTGTAAATATCATGATGCCATTTCTGATATTATGTCTCTGGTTAAGACACTGAAGGAAACGAGTATACAACAAAAATCAAAGCAAGTAATAATAATACTACTACTACTAATAATAATAATAATGAAGAAAAAGAAGAAGAAGAAGACGAAGAAGTTTAATAAGAAGAAAATATTTTGACAGTTTACGTGAAGAAAATCTATAAAAAGCAAGTATGGCAGAAAAATGAGACAAAAAGCCAAGAGATTGTATTTCTGGAATCATGGGCCTGGCTTAGGACGGATGCTTAAAGGAGGGCATAATTGGCTTGTTTTTTACGACTTATCACCCATTTGCGTGTTATTTAAAGCCTAAATATTTGAAGAAGGGACTAACTGTGCAGTGCAAGGGAACAAATTATATTACATTTACTATTGGTAAAACAACTGATTCACTCTTATGCAACAATGGCTGCAAAGAGTTGCTATCAATAAATGTACCGAGCACACCATCGTATTTCTGTCCGTATAATTTTTCAATCCGATCTCCTCATAAATTTAATAAATTATTAATTATATTTAAAGAAATATTTTTTTTTATTTTAATATTTTATTTGGGTTTCGTCACTCGTTCCGCTTTCGGAGGTTCTTTGAGATTTTCGTTTGTGTTTAAGGATCTTTCAGTCATTTAATATGGATTTGGGACCTGAATTATGCCAAGATTTCTTTCCATTTCTTTTGGAAAGATCTTCTTTCTCTTTTTTTTTCTTTTTTTTTTTTTTGATGTTTTCTTCTTAACAAATTCGTTTTACATTATTTTTTCGTCTTTTTTTATCATATTTCTTTTTTTTTCCTTTACATTCTTGGTCTTTCATTCTTTTTTCTCATTTCATCCCTCGTCTCTCTCTCTCTCTCTCTCTCTCTCTCTCTCTCTCTCTCTCTCCCTTTCTCTTTCTTTCGGTTTATATATTCCCGTTACTCTTTTTCTCTTCTTCCCCATACTTTCTTTAATTTCTTCCTAACCCTCGTCCCAATTCCTTGTTTCAGTTGTACATGATTAAACGATCTGAACGTACGCTAAAAAAAAACGGATTGCTCCATTATAATTCCATTATTACCACAATTTAGAGACTTTTGTAATCGGTTAACCTTAAAAAACAGGACCAAAAACGAAATGGCCGACCTTTTTCTTCCTTCAGTAAAGGGAAAATCAGCGACGAAGATACATCACGAGCTGCATTATCGTCAAGCTTGTGTGAAAAGACGCACTAATGACTGACTGAGAGCAGACATAGAAAAAGGATCACCGATGCAATTAGTGGATCTGTCTAATGCATACGTGTATGCAACGATTCATGAGCTTTGACCTACGTTCAGAGAAAATTTTATTTCTTCATAAGGAAGTTGTGCCTTAAAAAACAGATAACAAATAAAATATAAATTGGTAGCAATAAGACGAGCTAGACTGATATATAACAACAGAATAAGCTATATATGTACATAAAATTAAATATATACATACATACAGATATAAAAAGTCTGAGATAGATAGATAGATAGGAAAGGATTCTGATAGATATAAATATATTCAGTTATATATATATATATATGAAAAGATTGTGATAGATAGATAGATAGATAGATAGATAGATAGATTTCGCCATAAATATCGATATGTATTGCTAGTAACATAGAAAGGAAGGGATTATGATATTAAGATATATATATATTTATATATATATATATATATATATATATATATATATATATATATATATATATATGAAAATATTGTGATAGATAGATAGATTTCGCCATAAATATTGATATATATTGCTGGTAACATTTTTGTTTTCGAATATGTATTGCTGGTAATAACTGTTTAAAAAAATGTATTACAGGTATTAAAACTTATTTTTAAATCTTCATAGTGTTTTGCCCGCAGTTTGTAGGTTAAATATTTACCCATAGCTGGAACAAGTGCTGCCGGTTAGGGTGGACCTGGAAACAACAGCAATTCCACATTCCTCAAAACCGCCAATCTGCCATTAGGTGACCGTTCTGCCGGAGGTAGTTCATCGTCATACCCAGGATTTTTTTATTCCCGTGTGGGACACACTTGTGCTGCATATATATATATATATATATATATATATATATATATATATATATATATATATATATATATATATATATATATATATATTACGCGAATCATTCATACGAAAAGCTTTTTTTTTTTCGTATGAATGATTCGCGTCATATAAATTGTGGTATAAAAGTCTCTCTGAGAACAAACTGTGTTTGTTATACCTTTTCTTTTCAGAAATTAAGTTCCATGTGAAATACGGCGTTCTTATAGCAGGGCTATAATAATGCCCATAACGATGGAAATACAAAATGGAGAATAAATCATTCTTCCACGTCTCTTCAGCTATATACAGATTGAGAGAGATACCAAAAAGACAAACTGTACTTGGAGAATTAAAAAGACGATAAATTGTCGAGTGGCATGATCACACACGCTCAGAAGGGTCATGGTGCATATTAGAAGAAAATTACTCCGAGCTCAGCTTCAGATCTCTGAGCACGTTTTCAAGCTGCGGGTTTACGAGAAGAAACTGGAAACGGGATCTGAAAAGAAGATTAAAATATTTTTCTTTAATAAGGGAAAGGCAGACATGCAGGTTTTCTTAAAATGTACCGTAAGGCGTTGACATTTCTTCTTACGCTTCATTTATTAAGACGGTAGGTAATTTGCCTCTTGAAATTCAATCATGTGCAGGAAATTGGTTTCAACAAATAATACAATTAGAATAATATCTGCTCCGTTTCCATGTAAAAATTATATTAAACATATATATATATATATATATATATATATATATATATATATACGTACATATATATATATATATACATAGATACATATAAATAAATATATATATATATATATATATATATACGTACATACATATATATATATATATATATATATATATATATATATATATATATATATATATATACATACATATATATATATATATATATATATATATATATATATATAGACAATAATAGGATTGGTATATACGGAATAAATTCCAATAACCAACAATTATTATTCTTAAAAGAGTGCTCAATACAGAGTAGAGCAGATATAATTATTTATTTAAATATTATGATATAAATATGTTATAAAATCACTAAAAAAATAGCCATTTTGTTTCAACACTTCTGGTGTCTTATCAAGTGATGATGTTGAATGTCTACATTCAAAATCTTCTCTTGATAAGACACCAGAAGTGTTGAAACAAAATAGCTATTGTCTAGTGATTTTATAACATATTTATGTCACAATATTTAAATAAATAATTATATATATATATATATATATATATATATATATATATATATATATATATATATATATATATATATATATATATATAAAGGAAATATTTCCTCAAAGCTACAGTATTCATGGAGTTCCCCTTATATGTATCTAAGACTCCATGCCAAATTTAAAGTTAATAGGTCATGGTTTAATCTGCATTAGTTGCAAATGAAATATTAAATTTACTTTTGTTGGTACAATGTAATGTACAATTGTACAATGTACAATGTTTATATTCAGTTTTGTTCATTCACTAAATCTTTGTCTTTTCTTATCAGCTTAAGCGATCAATATGCTATTGATATGGCGACTGTATTAACGAGGGCAGCCAATGTTTTGCTCTGCAATTGTTGTTCCATTGGACAAACTTCCCTTGAAAGGTGAGATGTTAAAGAACTGCCGGCGAAATAAATGTGATGACAGAAAGTTTGCAAATGTCTCAATGATTATCAAGATGGCTGCCAAGGATTGTTCAGAAATATGGGAAAAAGCAATTGAAGATAGAATGTTCCTTTTCTTAGACAGAAGACTGTTGAGGAATGTTTGAGAAAATTGTACAGTAGTAGAAATGAAGTTAATAATACAATAATGTTAGCAAAAAGCTGTATTTCAATAAGAAATGAAGTCGTTGTTTGATATCTGTAGCTGTTAATCTCCCCCTGTCTCTCATCAGGATATGAAGTACAAAGTTAAGAAATGTTACGGATATCACCTGGTCTATAATTCTGATATAAAAATTCTCGAACGTGAGATGCAGTTCCTCGTTTACAAGCGAGATGCTAGGAAGATGAAAATTGCAGGCATTGACATGGAAATGATGATGTTGCGGAACAGATTGACGCTAAGAGCGAAGAATGATTCAAACAGAACCAGCAGACAGCGTGATCAAAAACATAGATATCAGGTAGCTGGATATATTCCTTATGTTAAGGATAATTCGGATGATTCAAGAGATATCCCTCTTCTCAATGCTAATGCTGATTTTCTTCCCTTTCCAAAATCTCTGACAGATATCAGCTCACAGAACAGGACTAGACCTCCCACACTGGCTGCTGCTCGTTATTGATAGTTGATTAGTGCTTATGCTGGAGTTGCCATTGCTACTGTTGCCTTAACTGACAATGCTATTAGCACAAATGATGACAAAAGTCAAGTTACTGGACCACATAAGCTACGAGATACTATACAAAAATAGTGATTGAAGAGGCAAGAAATTCAAATTTCTAGTTTTTACAATATGACATCATTGTATTTTGATAATAAAATGACCGCCACTCATGTGATGATAAAGAATGAGGCCACCAATAAATGAAGTTCGAAGATGATGGTGCAAGATCATTATGTCGTCATGGTTGAGCCTGACAATGTATATCCCATGCATGTGACTCCCAAGACTGAACACGGAAAACAGATTGGCAAAACTCGTGGAGAATAAACTAAAGCAGCAGCCCATTGTATATATTGGTAGTGATGGAAGCAGTGTAAATTTAGGATCAGAAGATGGAACAATTTACGATCTTGAAATATTATTTGATCAACGGTTTCATTATTTAATCTATCAGATTCACGTAAATGAGCTGCCTTTCCACGCAGTATTTTATCACTATGATGGTAAATCAAGTGGTCCTGAGCATTGGCATGGTCCCATTGGAAAGTAGATCACGATGCTATTGTCTGGACTGCCAGTTGTTGCCTTGAAGCCAGTCAATTTCCCTGTCCCGAATGAAGAAGTGGAGAAAGATTTGTCCTAGGATCCGAAATACCTGTATATGATTTGTAAAGGATTTATAACAGGTGTTGTTGATAATGACCTGGCTGCTACTGAGCCAGGTCCTCCCTGCGTGTCAAGGTAGAATATTTTATGAAGTAGAAACCTCAGGCTCTATCTAGCAACATCAAGGCCCATTGGTGAGCTGAAAAGAATCGTCATTACAATTGTAACGTTCAGTTGTCCATTGTGGTTCAACATCAAGATGCACCCTTGCTTAACACACGGCTTTAGGAAGGTATTCCAATATGCTGAATAGTAAGGAGAAGACAATAGTGAAGACTGTCAAGGAAAAGGAATAATTCGCGCACACAAGTCAACTTCTTGGTATGTGTGCAGATGAGGACGACTGCTAGAGAAAAATCTGTCTCAATGAAAAGGAAAATCAAAGAGAAGAATCAGCAGATGAAAGAATGCAATGACAGATCTGATGAGGAGGAAGAAGAGTCTGCTTCTGCTGTTGACAAGGATTTGTTAAACGACACAGATGAGGAGGGGGACAGTGAAGATGGAGATACGAATGAGGATGAACTTCGTGTAGTCAACATGATAAAATTGGTGACTCCTAAACTAAAGTGGCAAGCAGAAAACTATCATTCCATAATTAACTGGATGAATGAAGCCTCCTTAGATTGCTTTTCTATCAGATCAACAGTTAATGACATTCTTGAGACACGATTGCCCAAGTAATCAAACACTACTCAGGCGGAGAAAAAGCGATGATGAAATTTGCAATGAAATGAGGGGATACAAAGTAAGAGATGGATATATTAGACAATGTTTAATTGTCTTGGAAAAAATGTCCAGCATGAGCAGAAAAGAGATTTCGCTATTAAATTATAATATTTTTATATTATGTACATCTTAAATAATACTGGAATTAAATTGATGTCACCGATATACAACTTAATATAATCCTGACAAAGAATAAATGACACCTATTTTTTGGTATACAGTAAAGGTTGACAAAAGGCCGATCACGAGGTTGCAGGGAAAGTGGGTATGAAATGATCTGTAATTTTACAATCTTTTACTAGTCATACAAACATTGTTTGGAAAGTGTAGCTTGTAATTTCAAAAATGTCTTTTTCACTGGTTCTTTATTTATGATTTATATATATATATATATATATATATATATATTTATGCACTCTCTATACAATGTCTTATATTTTCATATATATATATATATATATATATATATATATATATATATATATAGTCATCCACAGACAGACTGTTTCGCTGTATCACAGCTCATCACTGTGGCTAGACGTCCGTTTGCCTCTGGCTAGAATCGAAAACCGGCTGAATTCGCGTCAGTCGGAAATTTTATATGAATTACATGAAAATGAAACACAAATGTACCCCATTTTATGGCCATTTCTCTCCACGGGATTAATTCCCTGTAGCTTGTCAATAGCTTGTCAGTTTGATAAAAAATCGCATTTTTAATTACCTGTTTAATGGCTGTTTTATTTTATTTTTTATTTTTTAGGTGGGGGGTCTCCTTTGTTATTTGTTATTGAAGTTTCTTTCTGTAAAAGGACTCTATGCTTTTGTCTTTATAAATTTATAAGTTAATCTATATTTTTATCTGTTTAATCAATTATAATATAATCTATAATTAGTTTTGAACATATATGATTCAATCTAATCCTTTATATTTTAATACATAATTAATCTATCTAATCTTTAAATTTTATATTAAGTTTAAACTATGTTTTACCTTTTATCAAATAATTTTTCACCTTATATTGTAAAATTTTCTTTTGGGCTATTGCTTATCTATTTATTTTAATTTCTCCCTTTATTTTAATATTTATAATCTTCAGGTTTTCTTGTTTATATACTAATAATGCCTTCATTTTTTATTATGATATTAAATTCCTTTGTTTAATAATAAATTTAAATAATAGTTTTAATGTTCAATTCTAATTTTAAAATCTACAATATTTAAAACTTTTCCTTTTCTTAATTTTAATGAATGTATTTTCTTATGTAATTTTTTTCCTATTTAAACAAGAGTTAACATTCTAAAGATATGTCATTGTTAATCTTCAACCGTTTTTAACTTCTCTCTAGTCTTGTATATTTTTCTTATTATTATTCCCCCTCACTACTTTGATGTTACTTTTTTTTCTTTTTTCTATCTCCTACTTAAATGCCTTTTCACTTATTTGCTGGTTGTTCCTCTCTTTTCCTTTTTTCTTCTTTATTTCTATACTTTTTTTAATTTAACTTTAAAAAGATATCATAAATCATTTTTTATCAAACGTTTTAGTATTCACAAACTCCATGGAATTTATCACGAGAAAGTGAGAATGAGGGAATTAATATAAGTAAAAGATTGCCACTTAGCTTGTTGATGTTACCTTCAGAACCCCGACTCCAGAGGTTCGTAGGCGCACCCTGTCCGTCCACTCTTCAGAGCGTATGAGCAATTTGCTGCTTATACTTTTCGACTTCTTTTATGCATTTATCGTTGGTGTAAATTGCTTCCGTATTGTTTGTATTTGCGTGTGCGTTTGCAAGCATGCGCCAATGCGCCCGTCTGTGCACGACGACCGGCCAAAACGACCATTACCATTACTATATATATATATATATATATATATATATATATATATATATATATATATATATATATTTATATATATAGAGAGAGAGAGATAGAGAGAGACAGAGAGAGAAAGAGAGATATATATTGCGTGTGAATGAGAGAATTGATATAAGTAAAACGTTTGTCAATTAGCCAGTTGATGTTACTTTCATAATGCCGACTCGTAAACAGATTCTCAAGGAATCTGGCTGTCCATTCGTCATGCCGCATCAGCGAGTGACTGCTAATACTTCCAGAACTTTCTTTTTTATATGCACTTTTCACTTGTGTAAGTTCTTTTTTCTTAGTGCATGACATAATGTGTGCGTCCGCGATGTGTGTGTATATTAACAATATGTACTAATAGGCCATCAAAGTCAAGGATTACACAAAATGTCGAATAAAGCATACAATGATAATGAAATATGCAGTATCTATATGTATTTAGATATTCAATATATTGTTGCTTCAACTTATAATAACTAAACAAACTTAAAATAGAGATGCTAACTTTGTGATTATCAATTTTATTCGAAACATGCACGGAATATAGATTGGAGAAACAAAATATCATATATGACCGATTAAATGATAATGTTTTACATGCTATATCTACGCTTTTTAATATTCTATAACATTCATCAGTTCTTCAATCATTGGTTTTGCTTACGTTTATATTAACAACACTTGAAATATATCATATTACGTCCCAAATTTTTTTGTATAAATATTATTTTCTCTTATCTTTTACGTTTCATTTAATGATGAATGACAATTTCTTTTTTTCCTGAGGAGGCTTGTATTAAAATGCATTAATTTGGTATATTTGCAAACTGTTTTGGCAAGGGAGATAATAGTCATTTATTGTGAGAACTTTAAATAGCTTATCTAAATATATCATAATCTATAGGTGTGAAGGTGTTTTCTTCTTTTGTTGCAAGTGTATATTTGTCTATTCAGCTTTGTCATCCAACACACTGTTAATATTCCATGAGTAGATTCTAGTCGAAGTGCACCGAATATGACCCAAGTGGTTGATATGTAATAGTTACTTGAACAAAGTATAATAATTAAGTCTCATATGATGTTATCAATTACAAAGAATTTCAATACTTGAAAGTAAATATTATACAATGATCCAAAGGAAGCGTTGTTTTGCGTTAAGTTTCCACTGATGTTATATAGTAAAACCAATGCAGAGACTAACAAAAAGAGAGTTTTTAATGTTCACAAAATCAATGATTTATTACATTGATCTTGTCCTAACCTAATAAGTCTGTATTTTATTAAATTAAATCACTCCTCATATACAAATATGTTTACATTGCTCACCTCGAAGTTCAGCGGAAGCCCGTTTATTATAGGGCCTCATTTCTGATAAGTCAAATGGAAATTGCTACAAAACCAAAACATTAATATGAAATCTCCAGTTATGTTCCTAATTACGCTAGTCAGATAGAGACCTTGATATGGATGTCCTGTGTGGCGCCAATCCTTTTCAGAAATGTATAAACTGTCTGCTGTATAAAAACCGCTTTCTATGATCAATGGCTTTGAGCAAGTTAAATATGTCGGTCTTGTACAAGACCATCGTTTTTCGAACCATGTGGACTGCCGCTTCACAATCATAACCTGTGCCCAATAACAGAAACCATATCACTTGAGGACATGTAACAGAAATTAAAGTGTACAGCACGCGTAACTAGAAGAGAAAATAACGACATAATCATAATGTAGATGTTCCAAACTATGTTTTTTCCAATAAGAGGTTAGGAAAGAAAACACAATCAATAATGTAAAAAGCGATAAAAGCTCCTGGACTGGAGAAGACTATGTTCCTTAAAAATTGTTTTAAGAAAAAGATTTTATAAATTTCACCCAAGAAGTTTACCTGTAAGGAACCGGCTAAACCATTCTTTTAAATATGATAACCTTATATAAATGCGATGAAGAAAAGTTTGCAGATGTGTCAATAAGTATCAAGATGGACGCCCAGGATTGTTCAGAAATATGGGAAAAATCAGTAGAAGATAGATAGATAGACAGACTGTTGCTTTTCTTAGTCAGAAAACTATTTAGGTAAGTTTGAGAAAATTGTACAGTAAAGGAATTGAATTTAATAAAAACAAGAAGCTGCATTTCAATAAGAAATGAAGGCGTTGCTCTCTAAAAAAGCCGTTTCTATAGACACATTTTTCTTTTGCATATTTATTAAGAAAAAATGGTGCTAAAATTAATTTTTAATTAAGATTCATTAACTGAAAATAATGAACAGATAAGATTTTACAAGTACAAGATAAGTTATTTAGATGTTTTCTGTCTTCAATTTTGGGATGAGGAATTATTATTTTCATTACTTATATTCGGACTATTGCCTTCATCCTTGTTGTTGTTGTTGATGTCACAACGTTTCGGCCATTGTTACAAACAAAATTATAGTGGTTGTGGTTAAGATTATAAACCCAGAATTATCTCCAATCCTAGCAAAGTTGTTCAGCCGCAGCTTGAAGAAGAAATCGTTCCCAAGCTTGAGGAAAATATCAAGCGTATGCCAGGTTTTCAAGTGCGTGGGCGTGCGATCTTCTTCCTCCCAGTACAGACCCATCAGTCTTCACAGTATCATCAGTAAGCTTTTTGAGACCATAATCAATAAGAAGTTCGTCGAGCACCTAGAAAAGGACAACCTCTTCAGCGATGAGCAGTATGGGTTTTGGTCGTTCCGATCCACTGCTGACGTCCTACCATCACTCACAGATGAGGCTCTTGACAAAAAAAACACTTCGAGGACCATAGCACTGGATATCTCAAAGGCTTTCGACAAGATGTGGTAAAAGCTCTGCAGTTATGGAATCACTGCAAGGAGCTTCTCAATCATAAAATCCTTCCTAATAGGTAAGTCTCTGAAGAGAGTTATTAATGACTAGTCCTCCGGAGCCCTAGAGGTCAGCGCAGGCATCCCCCAGAGTTTTATCCACGGACCAACCCTCTTTTTGATGTAGATAAATTATCTACCTAAGAATATAATCAGATCATTTGTAAACAGCTATGCCGATGATATGATTGTATTGGGGCGTATGTTCGAAAACTCTCGATGGTCAGAGATTGTCAACTGATCTCTCTTCCAATCTTAAACAAACTACCCAGTGGCGCATTAAGTGGCTGGTTACATTCATTGGCTTGAAGACCAAGCTCGTTACATTTCATCATCGCCGATCTGACCCGAACTAACACCAATAAGGATGGACGGAGGGCCCCTGGGGGAAGCACTATGTCTTGAAAGACATTTGGGCCCCAAACTCACACCAATCCTCAAGTGGAACTCGTATATATTATCCATTGATAAGGATGCAGGTAAAATGGTTGGCTTTCTGTACCGCTCCCGTAAGTATCTGACTCCTCCTGCTATCTTTTACCTTTACAAGGTGGATAAGGTCCAAATCAGGCCCAGTATTGTCATATTTGGAAGGGAGCTGCCAGGACTTCACTCTCCCGGCTTGATAGAGGTTAAAATTGTCTCTAAGTCCTTGAGGGTGACGGATTATTCTCTACACTTCAACCTCTCTCCCACAGGCGGGATGTGGTAAATCTCATGCTGCTCTCCTACTATTTCCAGGGAAAGTGCTCTGACAAGCTACATATATTAGTCCCGCCAAGTCAAAGAAGAACACGCCATATCACTTACATAACAGCAAACCGTCAACATTCCCTCCGTATTCCATCGGTGAAAAGTAGGTTCTACTCGAGAAGCTTCTTCCTGAGAACCATTTCCCTGTGGAACCGACTCCCAACAGGAAGTTTCCCCGATTACTATAATCTTAGCCGGTTCAAAGCTTCCACTCCTGCGCACACAAATGGCCTCCTAACGTAACACTCTACCTCGAGAGTACCCGGGGCCTTGTAAAAGGTGAACCTTACTGTAAAAATAAGAAAATCACTATTTCCTGAAATTAAAAAAAAATCGCTTTAATCAACTGTGTGATTGTCCCGTGTCTTGTCGATTAAAGCTTTGGTTTGTCAACTTAATTCAGCCCCGGTTGATCGCCGTGCGTTAGGGAGGCATTGCACGTATTGAGCTAGAGAACCAATTTTAAACCGCTTTATAAGTCTGTAATATATTTCATTATTTTTATAAAGAAATATGTTATGATGTCTTCTTGCCACCACAACAAGACTAGATATTTTGCTTGCGAAATTAAAGACGAATAACCTAGGAGAAGCCAGTCCAACTAAGATTACAACTATCAACGGCAAATATAAATATAAGGATACCTCCAGCAGTATAATGCCACATTTATAGCTGCGACCAGGATTTGATCCTATGAATATCAAGTCCCGAGGGGAATCCCATTTCACTACAATTTATATCTTCTAATGTGGTTGTCTTGACAAGTTCGATAACCCAGAATAAGGGTTGAGTTCATCAGTTTTGTTTCTGATTATAGAGATGGCTCACTTTTTGCCATTTCCTACCCAGAAGAAGATACAGAAGATTTAATATAAGTTTTTGATGATTTCAGAAAATATAGAATAGGTATATCGAATAGGTATATAACTAATAAATCTAATCAAATTTCAGTTTGGATTAAGTAATAAAAGGCCCTAATCAGGAATTTACACAGTACCGGACAAAATTGACGCCATTCGCTATGTCTGAAACAATGAGTAATCTTCACCAATTCTGAGGTAAGTTCTGCAATGTGTCGGGACAATTCATCCCTTGAGAAATCTGCTGGCAAAGAAGAACCATTGGGATATCCAATTACCGTACACTGTCCTAACGAAGATTTAGCTAATATCGGTAGTGTGTCTTGTCTTGATCCAAGCGTTGATCTTTGCCTCTTGATGCTTCTACGTTTGCAGAATTCGGAATTATATTCTAACTACGCTTCGCTGATTAGTGAAAACCAATTTCGTTATTTCGAAATTATCAGAAGCAGAAACAAGATACAGGACATTCGGATGAGAATTACTATCGATTTACTCTGCTATGCGCCGTCACTTTTATTGACAAGATGTATCTTTATGGTTTTAACTAACTACAAACCGTCTATCTGAGCTATGACAACTAAGACGGATAAATATTACCCTTGAGAAATAAGATTCTTTGACAAAATAATACAATTCAACAGCGATATACGTCATAGAAATGATTACATCAATTTACCCGTAGATGATTTATCAAATATTTCAGAGCAGTTTGGATAGATTGAAATGTGAATATACAAAAAAGGCGCATTTTTTATCCTTTCACCCCAATCAAGGCTTTAATATCACTAAAACGCAAGAGGTTACTGAGTGTTAAAAAATAAGCCAAAAAGAAATATATTAATGAGGAGAGAACAATAAAAGAACAAGAATTAAGAAAAGAAAATGATTTACATTGAATTTAAATCTATGAAGATGAAAGTGAACTGGAAAGCAAAAAGCCGAATGACAGTTCCACATGAGCGAATTGCGACAGGAAACTGTTCGTGTATTACTTATGGTAGCCATTTCAAGTGTAAAATGATTCGACCTTACAACCAAATTAGTATCGCTCTTAAATTCATAATCTATAGATGATGGCATAGATGAAAGTTTATCAGAACACTTACCGTGAACATATTTATAGAAAAGATACAGGGAAGCTACGTTACGGCAGCAGAAAATTGACTGAAGCCGATATGCCAGATCAGAATCAAAAACATTGATGATTCTACATTTGCATCAAATTGATGCAGTTGTACAAAAGAATGAGTCATTCCGTTAAAATTAATTTGTTTTTCTAGAACTACCTTTTTGCAACTCTTTTTTTGCAATATGTCGCACATATGTTTCGTTTGCATTATTTCTATAGATACAACTTATATATACACCGATTATACATAATTTCCTCTTCCATATGAATTTGCTGAAGATATTGCTTGTTGACAAATACTATGTCCATTTCAATTTATAAAGTTAGCTTTGATTTTAACCATATTTCCATATGGTCTCCATAAATAATTACCATCTGAATGTAAGTTTAAGAACGTTAGAAATTAGATTAGGAATTTCAATCAGAAAATATAATATTTATTTATGTGTTACAATTAGTATTTGTCCTGGTTGGTATTCCTTGGTTATTTATTTAACTCATGATATATTACACTTTCTTAACATTTGGCGGGAAGCGACGAAACTATATATGGTGTAATTTAATTATTAACAATTACACTTAAGTGATATTCATCAAGTAATAATGATTATTATATTATCAGAAATTATTATTAAATTAAATTAAGCACACGACCGTATAAAATATTTTTAGACTGATTAAAGAAAAACTTAATATTACTTCATATTTAACAACTGTACCATTGCATTTATTCGTGGACAACCAGACGCGATACTAATTTATTTGTGGTAAGTATATAAATATTTTATATTATTGTATATACTTAGTTATTAACAATCACTTTGCAGTTGAGTGCGCACTTACAAAACATTTAACTTACTCTAGATTGAAAAAACGAACTATTAAGAATTAAAGAATTATCCAGTTTCAATGAAATATTATTTGTTAATCACTTTGTCAATGTTATTTTATGAGAAAGTTTAACGAAAATATTTTCCGTTCAGTTAACCCATTTATTTTAAGTCTGAGCATGCCACTTAAATAAATTCAAGGATTTATGAAATATCTAGATTACTATCACGATAAAGACCAAGAGACGTCAAATAAATTGGACTATGATTCAGTATAATCTTAACAAAACAAATGCATAAAAATCAACAATTATTTAGTATAGAAAATATTATTTGTTAATATATTGTATACTTCAGTCGTGAAAGAAATGTCTGTAAAACGGGATGACAATGGATAGCTTGTAAATGGATGACTTGCTCATCCGATCCAAAGAACATAATGGGGGTCACCTGTTATACAAGCAACTGAAGGGGGAATGGATGCTTCATATATAATTATTTGCAGATCAATATTGAAATATTGATCTGCAAATAATTATATATAAAGCACCCATTCCCCTTCAGTTGGAAATATATGTGCAAATGGTGTAAGATGAAATTGGGTGATGTTTTAACTTTATGTAACCCATGAGGACAAATTTCGTTTTGGCTGTTTAGTTCTGGCATTTCTGAAATACAGATTTATTCATGAACCTTCAACCAATTTTTCTCATAGCAGAAAATTTCGTATGTTGACTAATTCTAATAGGAAAATAAGCATTAAAATCTTTAAATTCGTGTCACATAGAATAATACAAAATATTTCCCATAGATTAGAAGTTTGTTAAATTTCTTTCTGAATGATTTTAATTCCTTTAACATAAGTTGCCGTTAAAATTCAGAATAATAAATGGAAACGTTATGGAAATAGGAATTGTTAATGGGTAACCGATTCCTGTGTGATGAACCCAAGTAGAAGTGTTTCACATTGTTTCGTAAAAAATGTCTCTCGGTCAGTTTTTTTTTTTTTTTTAAGTCTTGATATAATCAGATAATTGTAAGTTAGTGTTTCTCGATAACGAACAAGATTTAAGTTTATGATAAACGATAATTATGATAATACGTTCTTTCCATGGTTACATGACTGAGAATTTAACCTCTAGTAGTGGCCGCGAAATCCCCCTGATATATGCATGGATTGGTTACATGGGCGGTTGTTAATTTCATGTGAATATAATGAATTATATTAATGTTTGCAATTAATATATAATATGGTCCTTATATTTTGAAAATTTTTTAGAATCATCCTTGTCACCTATTATTAATTTTAGACTAGTATAACTTTCAGTTTCTTTTTTAAAAAATCTAATTTACCCCAAGCAAGTCAATTAAAACTCTGTCACAAAGGGTTACTGGGTGTGAATGAATTAGAAAACAGAACTATTATTCAGGAGCGAGGATAATAGAAGAGTAATGAAGAAGACAGTAGATAACGATTGACATTTCATTTAAAATTGTGAATATCAAAGTTTATTGGAAAGCTTGGAACCGAAAGAGAGTTCCATAATCGGGAAATGCGGGAGAAGAAACTGTCAGCATAGAACTTACGGCTACATCTGTTGTAAACTGAAGAGTCATGCTTGTCAATCTAGTACGGCGCTTAAATTAATAAATCTAGGTACCATAATGAAGAGCTCAACCGAACAATTACCATGAAATATTTATAGAAAATACACAGGGAAGTAACTTTACGGTGGTGGGAGTGTGACTGAAAAAGATATGCCAGGTCAAGACCAATAATATTGCTGATTCTTCTTTGGATTTTATCAAGAATCTCTGAATATATAGCAGGAGCACTGAACAATATGTGGCAGTAATATTCTAAGCATAGTCGAATGCTGAACTTATAGATATATAAGATAAATCTTTTCTTTACAATTATAAAGAAAGCATAGTTTTAGGTTCTTTATAATTAATTATAAAGAAAATATAAAGAATACATTTTAGCGGCAAAATTCCCTTTTCTTTTAGCGGAAAAAATACTAGAGATTTATTATTTAAGTATACATACAAATACAAACAAATATATATGTATTTCATATTTTTGTGAGTAAAGTAGGATTAAAAAAGACTTGTTGTCACTTTATCTTCAGCAATGGTTACTAACCAACTTTGTGTGAAACCGAACGAGTATAAAAATGTTGTAATGTGTAATCAAAGCAATTTAAAATTATCAGATTTGAAATTAAAACAAACCACTCAATGAACGCCATAATAAATATCTAAGAGGGAATGTCCTCGTTTATGTCAGTATGAAATTGAAAAAGCAACAAAATGGTCAAATATTTTGTAGTTCCGAGAAAACTAGCGTGCACAGAATTAGTCACAGTTACGGCAACACTAGAAACTATTGAGTATTAGTAGAATTGTACTGACCAACGATTTGAAAGTATTCGGGAAACTGACATTTGTTGGTAGGACAACAGTAACCCTTTTGTTAATTCTGTTACCAGAAAAGGAATAAAGTGCGGACAAAGATGGATTTCTTTTCGTAAGGTTTGACATACATGAAGAATGTTTTTAATACGGAGCGGTATAAAGAATTTTTAAAAATCGTCCAAAGAAACAGAGGCTAATTATCCGCATTGTTAAATGTAAATTGACCTTATTTAAATGTTAATTTTAATTCGTTTTTCTTGAAATTAATTTTTCTTATATTTATCAGCATTTTTCTTCTAGCTGAGATTGAAGTTGTTGTTTTTTTTATATTCCCTTTGACTTAATTACTAAGCCGTTTACTTGATACATCTCTTTTAATTTTCAACAAAATGTCAAGTCAATAAATTTGGTAGAACTGATGAATTTTTCATTCTAGGGAAATTTTATCAAAATGTTTACTTCTAAGTACTTTCTAAACTGTGAAGTATACGTTTGTCTCCCGGAAAGCTACCTAAATAATATGTTGACTTAAGCCCTTTGGAGCAACAGCAATATATTTCTTGCTTGCTGCAAATTCCCTAGCAGAAGCTAATTAATAACAGTGAAATTGATCCGAAGATAGATTGTAATATTTTAACATCGTGCTAGAACATCTACACTATTTTTTCAATGATTCAGGCAAGTTCAATTTCAAACATTTCCTTTAAAAATTCATTCAAATGAATTACATAATTATAGGAAAATATAGCTGAAAAGTGTTGCACCATATATGGCTTATCTTTCTGTTGATTAATTTAGATTTAAAATAATTTTGTATTAATCTCCTGGTAGTATTATTATCTTGTAATTAGTATTTGGTTGGTATTTTGAAATTTTGCTTTGATTGTATATTATTAACACCTTTTATATGGAATCTTTAGTCAACAGTTGCATATTAATTTACCAAGTAAGTTCTATAAGTTTCAATTATTTACTGGTTTCTAAAAGAAGCTACTTATCAATTATATAAAAGCACAAAGCATATAACATTGTCTAGCATTTTCTTAGATTACCACTTAATTTTTCTTAGGAAATGACATTGTCTTATGTATAATAAGTACCCATTTACATCTGCTCCTGTTTAACGTCTCTTGCTGCCATTGATTTCAAATTTACGTGTCATGACCCATTTATGAAAAAGAATTTCTATTTTTTGCTCAGTTTAAATTTAACGTAGGTTATTTTCGATTGGTTGATCTGAATAAAGCGCACAAACCTTATAACCACCCCCTGATTTTTTTCCTAAAAAGAAGGTGTATTTTGCTTTTAAATCTGAATAAATGGTTCGCTCGCGAGTAATTTACAATCGCCAGATGAAATGCGTTGATACGCATCGAAACACGACTGTAATTGTGTAGCGTTTTTGATATGTTTTCGATGTAATACCCTAAAATAAAGAAGATTACTCTACTCTGATTTGAAACCTGTTTTAAATTAAACGTTTCGAATGTGGGGATTTTACAATTTTACTCTAGTTGTTCTCATCTCCGTTGAGCCCTCTGGTTTGTGGTGCGAATTTGTAAACAGTGACTATTTAAGCTAATACTGCACGACTCTTCGACAGAATTGAGTCACTCTCAGTCACTGTGTGTTTATCCGAATCTAAAAATGAACACGCTAAAATTCACCTTCATTCCGCTGACAGCTTAGTGGGAGAAGTTCGGACTGACGAAAATTCAGTCGGGTTTCGATCCTAGCTAGAGGCAACCGGACGTCTAGCCACACTGATGAGCTGCGAAACAGTCTGTCTGTGGATGACAAAAATAAATAAATAAATATATATATATATATATATATATATATATATATATATATATATATATACACAAGGGTCGAAACCAAGGTGGTATGCGGTTACATAAAGTAAAATTGGTTTCATCAGTAATCCCATTTATAGTCTGAATAATTCCATTCTGAATATAAAACGCCTTAATTAAAAGGTTCCTTTTACCATTCAGTTATTCGCTTACGAACTGTTCGTCTGATATATGAACTTACATATATATACATATATATATATATATATATTTATATATATATATACACACACACACACACACACACATATATATATATATATATATATATATATATATATATATATATATATATATATATATATATATATATATATATATATATATTCCAACCTTTGTTATTTAAGTAAAGAAAGAGGATTAGATTCGGGAAAATGTTTTCGAATATATTTTATACATATAAAATAATAGGTTCTTTGTTCAGGCATCAAATTATTTTCCTTGCTTTTTATTCTATTCAACATTTCAGATAAACAGAGTTATGCCCATTTAAAGAAGGATTACGGTTTTTATTTGATGAATTCCTGGAGTCATTTTCCATTATCTTGCAACTGTTCGTGCCGATAACTAAATTGTTGGAGCGAGTGAAACGATTGTTAGTGTGAAGTTGTAAAGACGTAGTAAGTGAAAGAACTAATTCCTTCTCCATGATTGTTTGCTAATTGCCATTTACAAAATTATAAATCATCTGTAGGATTCTTTGCGAAGGAGAAATATGTTTCCTTCTCTCCTAATGAGTTATTTAATCAAGACAATTGATCACTTGATATATTTTCTTTGTCAAAAAATAAAATATTTTTTAATTTTGAAGATGTTTGGAATCGAAAGTCCATAAGCAATTCATTTACTTAGATGTTGAAGTTAACTTAAATATTGGCATTTTAGGAACTGCAGTTAATCCATGTATTTAAGTCACGTGATCTTATGTTTTTGCTTTTACTGTTTTTTTCCTCCTAATCCTTCAACAAAATAATCAGTTTTCAACTTCTGTGATCTTCACTGCCGTCTTCCGTGTTTGATGTCATAATCTGTTTTAAACATGAATTGTTTATTAAATGTCAATGTGACTTGTAAATGTTGTTGTGGGTTGATGTTTTGGATCAATATGGATATTTCGATTTTGAATGATTTGTCTGTTACCCACATAAAATACGATGTGGACACACCAACACCCACCTGCACACGCAGACACATGAGTAAAATATAAAAAAAGACTCAAAGAAGCTTAACTTAAAACACTTATTGCAAACATACAATCAGGAAAGCCTCTAACGCATTTTATGCGGAAAACAAACGAAAAGTGCCTGCCTATGTGAAATGCCAACTGTTTAACACTTACTAGTACAAATAAATAGTATAAGAATATAAACAATGAAAACATAATAGCTATCAAAACATTCCCAATTCCTTAGCTACTAACCTGTGCCAAAATAGTAGTCTCAGCATTGCTTGTACTTGACATGTGTCACAAGTGTTTGGCGGCCATATTTAATCCGGCGTTTTGTTTGGATTATATATTTATTTACTTTTAATTTCCTACATTCTATGAAAATTTATCAAACATGTTTACCCAATTGTTAAAATCTCTCCTGGTCATAGATTTTTTTCTTACGTTTAGCATCACTTTGATTGAATCTCTCAATAATATCATCGTTTTCATGATCTTTTCCTCTGTCCCGTTTCTGATTTGTCTTCGACTTTCAACCAATCTAGAGGCTTTATAGGAAATCGGAATAAATGAGATATGAACAAAGCAATGTGGGACGAAACTTAATTTACTTATCTTTCTTTTATTTTTTTTATTCGTGTGTTTCTTTCCCTAACACACTCATTGTAAAATCCTTTGATTCTTTATGTGTTCACAACGGATTAAACATCATGGATAAATAAATCATTCTTTCGCTATCTATCTATCTATCTATCTATCTATCTATCTATCTATCTATCTATCTATCTATCTATCTATCTATCTCCACACTCGCACACACACACGCACACGCACACACACACGCACACACAAACATACACTCACTCACTTACTTACACATAACATACTCACTCTCATATAAATACACACACAAACACATATATATATGATATAAGTACTCTATCTCTATCTATAAAAGGCAGGATGTGTGTGTGTGTGTGTGTGCGTGTGTGTGTGTGTGTCTGTGTCTTTGTGTGTGTATAACGAATGCACGGCCGCAATTTTCGACAGTTTTTTCAAAAATATTTACATGCACATGCTCCAAGTTAGGGAAGGCCAATACTGACTTTGCATTTCCCAAATCCCATCGATAGTGGAAATAATTGATTTTATCATGCTTCTACGGCAGTTTTCATGTAGTTTGTGGCCATTTTCTACAGGCCAGAGTGATAGCCTATAGCTGCATTCGTCACAAGTGGGAAAAATTTAAATCTGCATGGCACTTCACTCCAATTGGCTCATTCGCTTGCTTAAACTCAACGTTGATTCTGATTCCGCAGAACTGAGTTGGGTGTGAAAAAGTATTTGTTGTTAACATTCTTTTTTCATTCGGGTTTTCCAGTTACGAGTTCTTTTTTTAATGCTGATCATTTTGTGTACATTTTCTTTAGTTCTTTTTTCGTAACAGATTTAATGTTTAGTATAGAGCTTAGAAAAAATGTGCAGTGTGAGATAGGCAAGAAGTAGGGCATGTAGCAACATGTGCACGTCAAAGGGCACTCCTTTAAAGGCAAGGAAGGGCAAAAATATTTTAAGTCAAGTGATAGCTATTGCTGTATGAGTCGTGCGATTTTTGAATCAAGCACAGGCAACGCCGGGCCATGCTGCTAGTCACTGATATTTTCTCTGCCACTGCATTGTTTAATAGAAGAGCAGAGAAGACTGAATGATATTTCCTTTTACTTAACTGAATATCTTGTGCGACGGTCCTGTTTTCGGATCAAAATTTCAGTTTAATTTATTAATAATGTAAAGGAACTGCTGCCTTCTTTAATTTCTGTTTCGTGTCGAAATTGCATGTAATAACTAATAGAATATTTCACGTAAACATTGCATTCATGTATTAGATTTGAATGTCATGTTCGGCAACATGGACTTCGACATCCTCCGACATTTTCTCTTCTGATTTGTATTAAAATTGCTAGCCTACAGGACAGTAAACTTGCGATGGGATTTCGAAGAAAAACAACCGATATGAGGATAATAAATGGCACAAGAGATCTAACATTGACAGATTGTAAAAAGGAAAGAAGGGCTTCAATGGTGCTAGATCTGATTTCGTCAACTCTGTCAATTTTTTTGTCTTGTCAATTGTTACACTGTGTATGGGTAAGTATGAAATGCAAGATGAAGTAGGATTAGAGGAGCACGAATAGCCCTTAGCAAAAGGTACAGTTAGGAATAATATCGTTATTTCAAAACAAACATCAAGAATTGAAAACGAGATTCCATAGTTTTGATAAAATAGATTTAAAGAGACAAACGAAATCTCACAAATGTCGACCCAGGGGAAATTCAAGCAAAAGTATTAGGACAACCATACCTAACTGTTGTGGATTCCGGGAATGGAATCCTGCACAAATAAATATACAACGCCAGTAATTGAGATAGAAAAATAAGTGTACTAAACGTAAGAATACAGACTTGAAGTGAAGATTAGTAGTCCAGGAATGCGGGTTAGTAGAAAGTATATGTACAAGTCTCTGTAAGTGAGTCGTAATTATCTCTCTCTGTGGACTCTCGTATAACTCTCTGTGAACACCCTGTTTACTGTCTCCGTATCTCTCACCCTGACTCCAACGTATCTCCCCCTGCAGGTATTCTCTCTGTCAGTATAAGTATACTTTGGACGAGTCCATCTTGTGTAAAATTTCTGCCCCACAACACTAACCTATATAAATGACATACAAACATACGCGAAAAGAGGAAGTTAGCTCCCGTCTACACAATCGACATGACAGATAGAAAAATGTTCTACTCTGAATCGTAAATGAGAGCAAATTGGCGCAAGTCAGAACCTATCTGAGAAAATAAAAAACAAAATAATCTTGGACTTTGAAATTAATATGAATCGTACTGTTCAGACTAATCGAAGTCGGAAACAAAAAAAAAAAAATTGTCAGATAATGGATTTCGTTGATGGTGTAAACCACAGATTTTATATTAAAAAACGCTAGGCAATAATAACAATGAAAAAAGGAAGCGTGAAGATGACGGTTGTGCCTATCATTTTTAGAGCACTGCCAACGGTTTTTAAGGCATGCAAATACAAAGAAATTGGAATACTCGCCAATCCGGGAGAAAAGCAAAATTATTCCGACAACAGCATTTTTAATATCAACGAAAATGTTGCAGTATTAAGAAAACAAATTTTCACTTGATACCCAGTGTCACCCATCACGTTTTACAGAAATGAATATTCAGATACAACAAACAACAATAGCAACATAATAATAATAATAATAATAATAATAATAATAATAATAATAATAAAAGTCATTTTTGAAGAAGATGCAAATGAGAAACATTTCAAATGTGGATTTTTACGCGTGTAAACTGAAGAAATCATCAAAGTTATACACATTTTCAGACGTTGCTATGAGATTTGCGTGATACACGATAAACTGGTGTATTTTAGATATTTTCTTCGATTTCACATTTTTACACCGACTTACTACATACGCTATTATTTCTCTAATGATATGCCTATCTAATTGTTCTCTCTTTCAGCCTAATTATATTTCTTCCTCTCATCTTCTGACAAATTGTTCTTTTCTATCTCTATTTATCTCTCGTATTCTCATACTGTATCTTATTCTCTCGTTTGCTTGCTTTCTTTACATATTCATCATATATCTGTGTGGCTTTGAGCTGAAACAATGAGGCACGCAGTCAAACTTAAAATACAAACCTGACAGAAGGCTAGATTATCTTTTAGTTTGTTTGCAACCCAATATTCAACATTGGTGCCCTTTCATTTTCCACATTTCAGTTTAATTGAGGGAAACGTGGACATTTTACAGTAAATAAATTTCGTTAATTATCCATTTGCACACAATTTCGGCAAATAACTCGAATATATTTATATATCAGGAACAATATTGTGGAAAAAATCTATGACTAAGTAGAAACAGTTTTCTTGAGACACATTTCGTTCTTTAGGACTTCATCAGACTAAGTTTGTTATGTCGGTGCCACCATACACCTGCATGAACAAATGATGGTAGGAATTTAATTTTTTTAATACCTATATATATATATGGTGAAATATTGTAAGATATCTGATATCTACAGTAGATTTGCTCCCGGTCTCTAAAAACATTTCACTATTCCGAGCAGAACTTCTATTATCACGATGTCGGATATCTACTAACAAAAGTGATAGAAAGATAAAATTAAAGAATATAAATGAAATCGGCTAGATTATATATATATATATATATATATATATATATATATATATATATATATAATATATATATATATATATATACATGATAGAAATTGTTAGGAGGATTTGATAATTATAATTAAGTAATTCATTGAGTCTGAAAGAAACCTCAACAGAATGCAGAAAGCACTGGTTTCGTCCTATATATGGGACTCATCAGCAGTGCGCATCCACTACAGAGAATTGAAACCCTGACAGTTAATTTATCAAGCGAACGTCTATATCATTGCTTGATCCGGCTTCTAATGTTTCAGTTTGAGTGGCTTCGTGATAATAGTCGTGGCTCCCGGAGGCACAGTCCTATGGTTACAGAGAACTTCAGATGAGTTCCAGCACGGAATATGTGAGCGAACGGCGCTATATTGAGTCTGATTTGCTACCTCTTCGTCACCGAGGCCCGTTGGAACATTTGGTATGACGTTTGCTTGATAACATAACTGTCAGGGTTTCAATTCTCGGTAGTGGATGTGCACTGCTGATGAGTCCCTAATATAGGACGAAACCAGTGCTTTCTGCATTCCGTTAAGGTTTCTTTCAGACTCAATGAATTACTTAATTATATATATATATATGAAAGAGGAAGGAGGGATAAGTTCAAACTATGGTTATAGTAGTAATTTTAAATGTTTTTGGCAACTTTAAAACAAAGCCAGAGACGAATTTCGTTTATTTCATCTCTCCTCCCGCAACGCCCACTCTTAGGAGGCTTTGACAGTTGTGGTCGATTAAAAAACAATTTCGGGTCGAGCAATCACTTTAGTACGTCAACGAACTGATATCAACAAACACTACCCTTTTTTCTATCCTACTTTTTCTTCATCCCTATACGTCCCCTCTTCAAATGTGCCTACTTTTTGAAACAAATACAAAAAAGGAAGTGATGTTCCTCGTGAGGCCTGGTTACAAACAAAAATTCTTCATAACCATTTTGGTTCTCACCAGTCAAGCTGTAACTAAATGCACCGAAACGTAGTTGCATCTTTGTCGTGAGCAAATATGAAAAAATTTCTTATAAATAATTATTGCTCTACTACAGGTATTGAGGCCTCTTTTGAATTAATGCTGTGAACGTTAGAATTTATATATTATTTTCCTTCTCATTACATTCGGATATATATATATATATATATATATATATATATATATATATATATATATATATATATATATATATATATATGTCTGTGTCTCTGTGTGTGTGTGTGTGAAAGAAATTTAAGATTTCAGCATTCAAAACATTAATTTAAAACAGAACTCAGTACAAAAGTAGAGTAATAAATATTTATTTATTATGCAGTGTTATATTAGAATATGCATATACACACCTGTACATCGTGTTTCAACGTTTTTAACGTTTAATCAGGCGGGAAATCACGATGCTACTACAGATGTTAAAATATTTTAACGTTTAAACATGGTGCGCAGTTTTGTAGTGGGTATGTGTACATTCTAATGTAACACTGAATAATATATATATATATATATATATATATATATATATATATATATATATATATATACGTATATATATATACATATATATATATATTTATATATATACGTATATATATATATATATATATATATAGATAGATAGATAGATAGATGTATAAACACACGTATATATATATATATGTGTGTGTTTGTGTGTATGATTGTGTGTGAATGCATTTATTTGTGTATAATTGCGTGTGCACGTCTGTGTGTGTTTATGTCTGTGTGCGTGTATTATTGCAAAGCATGACTGTCTTAATGCTTTGGATCTTCAGTGGATTCCAAAAATTTGCTAATTAACGCAAGACTAAATTCCGTTCTTCATGACTAAACTTTCTTTCCTTTTTACTCATCTTTTTGGTCTTCTTTTTTTTCTCTTGCGTTTCTTTTTTATTAATATCTTCATTTTTATTTTCTATCGTTTTTTTTTCAACCAATATTTGTTTCTTTTGTTAACTGCTTCATGTATTATTTCTTCTTTTTTCTTTTTACACTTTCACTTTGTTGTCTATATATTTTGAATTTCAAAACTTTTCCTTTTATCTCTTTATTCTCTTCTTTTTCTGGTGCTGTTGTCATTCTTCTGATATCTCCAGTTCTTTATTCTTGTCCCTGTTGTCATATATTTCTCTCTCTATGTTCGTTCCTCCAGTTTTTCCAGCTTTTTGTTCGTTCTCTTTTTCTTACTTTATCCTTTCATGTCTATTACTCTTGTTAGTCTTTTACCGATTCCCTTCTTCTTTTAACTCACTATCTCCTCTCTTTTCCCATTAAGTCCACCTTCTCCATTTCCCCTCCGTTTTTCTTCAATTTAAAAATATCCCCGCAGCATTTTATTTCTTTTGTCTTGTTTTTACTCCCGACGTCTCCAATGGAACAAGATAAATTATTTGCAGCTAAGACAAACGCCATCAACCACCCAACACACGCAATTCTTCCACTCCTCCCATTCCGACCGCCTGTCTGCTACGTTCATTTTCCAAGCTTCTCGCCCAACAGAATGTCCGTTTTTCTGGACATTCCTGCTAATTCACAGCCGTGTTATTTGTTGTCAAGTGTCTGCCTTAGACAAGAACTTGGAATCTGATCATCCCCCTTCAAGTAAACACGATTTTCCTTATTTCTAGCCACTGATCGATTTAGCTTTTTGTCTTTTCAGTAATTTTAAATATTTTTGGCCATCTGCAAGCAAGTCGAGTGCAGAGAGATCTCTTGAAAACGTATTTATTACATAGATTTTAATTCTTTTTTGTTTGTTTTTATTTATCGATATCATTCAAGCTATAACATATTATGGTTACATACTTTTAGCTTGCAACAATATATATCTATATCTATCTATCTAAATCTATATCTCTATCTATCTATCTATCTATGTTTATCTATAGATAGATAGATAAATAGATAGATAGATAGATAGATAGATAGATAGATAGATAGATAGATAGATAGATAGATAGATAGATAAAATGAACAATCTCAGAGGTGCCCGGAAACTAAGACAAATATATCAAAACAACGTTAGCAAAAAACAGAGACACCTACCTTAATAAAAACAACATTGCTCAATGTCCATATTATAAAGAAAGTCAAAACGGGGAGGCAAGACATGACAGAGCCACAATAATAACCAGGAGACATGTCTGGTTACTTCGAATGTTATCGTGAGTTTCACACAAATTACCATCATCATATTTGTACTACCCTAACAGGCCAAATGTTAGGGAAAACAGGACCAAAACCTTTTTTCAGACAACAGGTCACTTGCCGGTCGTGCAAGAGGGAGCAGAATCTTGTTGGTACGGCCCCAGCGTGTTAATTCTTCAACCCAGAGCTTGAAAAAGGTGTCAGTTATCTCGATGTAAGCGGTGTCATTGGCTATAAGAACCTGGTAAAAAGTGGAGAACCATGATTTTCCACCCACTCCTCTCTTTCCACATAATCATCATAGACAACACTAACTAGCAGTACATAACAAGTGTGTAAAATACTCTCTCGAGTGATATACAAATTCTGATACTTACCGGTCAAAGGATCCGCCCCTGCGCTGGTAGTATCCCAGCTATGACAAGTTTGGACCGGCTCTGGCCAGCTAAGACGCCCAATGACTAGCATGGACCGGCTATGACCAGCTTGGACCAGCTTGGACAAGCTATGATAGGCTAAGACCAGGCATGACTAGCTTAGACGAGCACTGGCATGCTATGACGAGCTATGACCAGCGGTCACGTTAAAAACGGACCTTGTGTTACAACCTGATTAAGCGGGGCGGGGGCGTCAAGTAAATACAGACTAGCTGTGCATAACAGCGTTGGTACCAGCGATGCTGGAACCAATTAAAAAAGAAAAGAAACACGCACACATATTTTACATGGATAAAGCCCTTCGTGTGGTATACTCGTGTGAACAATTTTTTTGTATTTCTTTAAGGCATGAGCTTCAATGAGTCGACTGAAATCTTTCCTAACCAATCCGAGGGCTCCAACTACAACAGGGATTATTGATGTTCTCATGTACCACATTTGTTTAGATTTAGATTTCAAGGTCCTTGTGTTCTGACAGCTTTTGAAGATCTTCAGAGATACAGTGCAGTCTACAGGGATTGCCATATCAATAATGAGGCAAATTTTTGTGGTCTCTAATGATGCTGTCTTGGCGATTAGATTTCATTGTGTTGTGTGTGTGTATTGTGTAGTCCTATAAAATTGTTACATGTCTTGTCTCCGTAACCGGGTCTGGGTGGTGTTCATACCAATTTCTTTCACTTTCATTTCCATAAAATTTGCAGATTTTCCAATGTAGATATTGGCTCACTTTTTTATATTTTTTATATTCAGTGGGTGCCAATACCGCGCAAAATGATACAAGATGGTCAATTGTTCCTGGATATTTATCACAGAATCTGAATTTTGGGATAAAACAATTTTTCACTATGTGTACTTGATAATTTCTTGTTAACAAGTATTGGTCCTGTGCGGCAAGTATAAAACCTTCGGTTTCAGCTTAACCATGCAGTAAGTACCAACTGATTTGTATGGGGTTTATCTACATTAACTTGTTTTGTACGGACAGAAGCGGTTTATATTTTCATCGTTTCTGTACCTGGTCGGTTGCATTTGCTTTTGCCTTATTTTTTAAGTATTTTGCAGCTTCTGTGGTGTATTCTTCCCTAGTTGTATTCCTACACCCAATTGAATCTCCATTTTAACTTGTTGGCTTGGTTTATTGTGGAATATAGGCTCTTACTACTTTCATGTTCTTTGAAACATATCATCCAGTCTTCTGTAATTTCCAGGTATCTTTGTAGACCAATTGTTGTAGATTATTATTATTATTATTATTATTATTATTATTATTATTATTATTATTATTATTATTATTATTATTATCATTATTATTATTATTATTATTATTATTATTATCATTATTATTATTATCATTATTATTATTATTATTATTATTATTATCATTATTATTATTATTATTATTATTATTATTATTATTATTATTATTATCATTATTATTATTATCATTATTATTATTATTATTATTATTATTATTATTATTATTATTATTACTTGTCTAATCTTTTTTGTTCCTATCCTGCCAGTGGTAACGAATTTTTTCTCTCATTTTTTTTTCTTGATTCCGTGATCTTTGTTTATTTTTTCGTAATTTCTAAATAACTTAGTATCTTGACTGTCACTTATTTTTCCTTTGAAGTGATATTTTTCTCATAATCTATATCAATTTTTTCTGTAATTTGAATAAGATCAGTATCGATATTATTGTATATATTTATTTACAATATAATGAAGAATCATCGAATAGCATCGTAAAACTTATGCCACCAAATAAAATATCTATATTGTAAATTTTATATAAATAAATATAAATATTACAATTAAAAACATATAAACTGAAAAAAGGTCTCAACTGTAGCGTGGTAAGTCTTCCATTCTGTGTCTCTGTTTACAAGGAAGGTCTGGGCCTTTGTTTAGGAGATTATAATGTTCTGCAAAGGTGTTTATATTTATTTTCACCTACAGGAAAATGTTGCATTAATTCTTGCATGTTGATGTAAGATAAGGAAGCTTTTCTTATATTTGATGTTATTTATTTAATTTTTGTGACTTTAATCTTTTATTTTGGCTCTGTGAGTGTACTAGTTGTACAATATGGAAGAAATGTTTAAATTTAAAATAACTGTTTGTGTGACTAGCATCTCCGCTTCCAGAGACCTTATGCCATTCTTATATATATTTCTGTGTTTCCTTCACCGCTTCCTTAGTAGATTTCATACATATATATATATATATATATATATATATATATATATATATATATATATATATATATATGCAATTATCATTTCGTGTATTATACAGTTAAATGTATGTATCGTGAAAGTTTCTTGATGTATTCGTGATATGTTTGATGACTTCGTAAACGTAAGACATTTTCAGTGCCTTTATGGCTGAGTTTTACATAATTTGTATAGTTTGATTTTAGAACATTTTCATCAGTGGAATTAATGAATATGGTACATAAGTACGCACACTCACACACCCGCATATATATATATATATATATATATATATATATATATATATATATATATATATATATATATATATATATTTATATGTATGTGTGTGTGTGTGTGTGTGTGTGTGTGTGTGTGTGTGTGTGTGTGTGTGTGTGTGTGTGTGTGTGAGTATACATGAGAAAAGCATTGGACTGACGTTGGTACCTACTTTTGGGGGCTCATCAGCAGTGCGCATCCACTCTCGAGTATCTCATCCAGACCGTTACGAGACAACGCAAGCATCATGCCATTGAGCCAGCGGACCTCGGTGCCGAAGGAAAGACTAAGTAACTAGACTCAATAAAGTACCGGAAATAGGATTAGCTGTGCTATATTTTGTTTAGTTACATGATGAATTATGAAAAATAATGAATATATATGAAAAATCATTCAAATCTCCAAAATTTCTCTTCAGTTATATATGCTAAATCCAGCTTCTAATGCTCTGGATGGAGCAATTCGGTGAAGGAAGTCGTTGCTATTGGGGCCTGTCTTGTGGGTTATGTATAATTGGATAAGTAGGGCCTCATACCTTGTTTCCTGTTTAGAAAAGGGTTCCCGAGTCCTTTCCTATTTTACAGGCCTAAAGTGTGGTGTTGTCATGATTTTTTGTGATATGTGAGGATGGGTGCAATACCTGGTTTCTGTTCCCGACGGGGTTCTTGTAGTGCCATATTCAAGGACCTCCGGTGGGCATCCCAAGAGCTACAATAGGTTGCAGTCTACGCCAGTCCTCTTCATGCACTTTTTACATTAGACGAGCGATGAAATCACTTTGTCCTAAAGAAATATTCTGCCGATCTGGTTTCAGTTCTCTCCAAACTCTAAGACTATTGCCTCACTGCTTCCTGCTTTCCTGCTTGTTCACAGCTCTCCTCAGTTGATCTTGTATTTTAGGAAATCTGGAGAATATCTTGACCTCTCTAACTATCGCTCTGTTTGTCTGCAAACACTTCAGGATAAATTATTCGAAGCTTTAATCAATGCCGACGTAGTTAAGCATCTTAGCTCTCTGAGTAGGTCATGAGAGCTAATATGGCTTCCGTTTTCCCAGATCATTGTATATCAGGCTATTGATAATAACGCCGAAAGTCGACCTGTGTCTCTAGATATCGCGAAGGCGTTTGACAGGTTTTGGCACGCTAGTCTTCAACGTTAGCTTCAGGCCTATGGTATCACATGGACGTGTGTTTGACTGAATCCAATTGTTCCTATCAAGTCGTGAAATGAAGATCGTTTTGAACCTGCTCGCTTCCAGATCCTTTCCCACGGACGTGGGTGTTCACCAAGGATCTATTCTGGATCATACGCTGTTTCTGATCTTCATCAGTGATCTCCCTGATGTTATCAATTCCCAAGTAGGTATTTATGCCTATGATGCTAACATATAATCATGTCTCAGTAGGAATAGAGTCAGCCTGGCCACCGCTTTTGGAAAGAACCTCTCGTCAGTGTTAAATAGGATATTAAATGGCAATTAAATTTTAATGCATCCAAAACGAAACTGCTCTCATTTAACCAACATAGATAAACACCATTGGAAAATTCGTAAACTTAAGGAATCAGCACATATGCTAGGCCACAATAATCTCCTGGGCCGACCAAGCATAGAACTGAATGCAATATGGGAACCAGCAATAAAGAGTGCCAGAGAAAAGCGATAATAACAACAATAATTGCCATATGAGCTCTGGTAATAACATATTATGATAACAGCAAAAATTGAAATATGAGCACTGGTAAAAAATTGTTGCTGAAGACAATAGATTTATAATACCCAGAAATTCATACACTTATGTTCTCAAGGATACATAGCACAGTGGATAAAGGCGTTAGTTAGATCCAGTGACAGAACCCAAAAAGTGTGGGTTCAATACCCGGTCACTGGAGAAATAACTAATAACTGACGTCCATTAAACATGGCACGTGGAACTAGAACAGTCTACCCCAGTGAGCGAAATAAAGGGTTCAGTTCGACATTCCAACCATCTTTGTCTATCCCAATGCGTCTTCGGATTTCAGTTTCACACATTCCTTCCTCTAATATTTGTCTATATTTTTGAGATGAGTTATTATGTACATTATTTACATTATTCGAACTATTTACATTTTTGACCTCATCTTTGTCGCCATATTTATTACAACGTTTCGGCCCTTGTACGCTCCGGCATTCTTCCAGAACTAGAACAGTCTACCCCAGTGACCGAAATAAAGGGTTCATTTCGACATTCCAACCATCTGAAGAAGGCAGGAGCGTACAACGGCCGAAACGTTGTAATAAATAAGGTGTGCTATATTTATGGAATAAATTGCTCACTATCGGAGATAGAGCGTGTGAAAATATAAAAGTGACCATTGAGGCGACAGGCTGTTTCAAGCTGGACGCAATCGTTAGGCCAGATTTCAAATCGTAGTTATTTAAACGATTTTTTAATATTTCTGTCGCCTATTTCTACTGTTGCCACTGAAGTCCATCGTAAATGGAAAAATGGAATCCAACATGAAACTAATATTAATCCACATGGTTGCATTTCAAAAGAACGCCAATAACAAATGAGCTACATAAAATGGTTCATTTTTCATTTGCTTAATTTTAATATAGTAAAATAGAATTAAAACCAAAAATAATTTTCATTGCTCTTATTTTTTCTCGGATATAAATGCTTAGTGAAATATTCTATATAAACGAATGACTTAATTTTGGAGAGGCAAAAACGCATCAATATTACCAAATATCATGCAGCATTTAAGCAGGGTGGTGGACACATGATCTTATGGGGTTGTTTGGTGCAGTATAATCACGAGAATCAACAAGAAAATTGGAGCCTTTAAAATATCCTTCGATTCCTACGAGAAAATCTTTTAAGCGCTGCTTTCTTACTTAGATGTGGTAGACAATATTTCTTCCGATAAGACAACAGCCCGAAATAAACATCGAAAGCCACATCAGGAAGCTTTAAATAGAAATGGTTTGGGGATAATTGAACGGCCTTCACGATCGCCTGACCTAAATTCAATCGAACATTTGTGTCAGGAATTGAAAATTACCGTTCATAAAATGACGCCATGGAATCTGAACGATTTGGAAAGTTTCCACACATAAGAATGGTCGAAAATACAAATCGAGAGACGCAGAAGACTTATCGAAGTCTATAGAAAATATCATTTAACATTGATCGATGAAAAAGTAGGATCAGATAAGGATTCGTTGTAGAAGTCAAATAGTTAGGCCAACTCATATTATTGCGGAATGACTAGTAGGGAAGAACAATTATAATTAAAAATTCCTAATCTTTTTAATATAATAAGTCACTAATATCACTCACTTAATTATGATAATTGAAAAGAAAACGATATTCACATTAAATTGGAATGATTAATTGGAACAAAGAAGAAAAATTGGATTTGCATAATAATTATCAAATAACTTATCTATCCACTTATCTATAGATAGATATAAATGTTTTATCTATAGGGAAATATGTTGAAAAGTTCTATGTAAATATATATATAAATATATATATATATATATATATATATATATATATATATATATATATATATATATATGTATATATATATATATATATACATATATATATATATATATATATATATGTAGACAGAAGCCTCTTTCACTCCATTTTCATTTCTCTTGTACTCTCTCTGTCTCTGTCTCTGTCTCTGTCTCAATCTCTCTCTCTCCCTACATATATATATATATCTATATATATAGTTGCGGCCAAAATGTTCAGAACGGCATTATTTTCGTCAGAAAAGTAGGTATAAGTTTTTATCAAAGTTGTTTTATATTCTATAATTTTCACAAACAATAGATACGATATTAATTGTTATTGTCTGCGATTTCAGTGTAATCTGAGAGGATAATACCAAAGTTATGCATGATTTAGTGATTTACTGCAAAACCTATGCCGGCCTAAATGATCAGAACGGTTAAAAAATACCATAATAATAATAAAAATGAAGAGAGAATACTGGAATTATTTAATATTTAGTGTGAAGCCCTTTAGCTTCAATCACACATTGACATCTTCGACTGCATAAAGAAATTAAATTTTCCATTTCTTGCTGGGTTATCTCATTCCATTCACCCTGAAGGGCATTCCATAATTGCTCAGTTGTTTTAGGATTTCTGGCGGGCGAACGTTCTCCTAGAATATTCCACACATTTTCAATAGGATTGAGATCTGGACTTTGAGCAGGCCAATCCAAGACAATAACCTTTTCAGCCTTGAGAAAGTTCATGACCACCTTAGCCTTGTGACATGGGGCATTGTCCTACGTGAATATGGATGGTCGCTTTGTTGAATTTCTCAGCACAGGCAAGACATGATCTTTTACAAGTTGTTTATAAACTCCTGCATATACCTTTCCATGTAATCGCACCAAAGGGTCAACACCATCTGCAGATATCATCCCCAAAACCATGACACTTCCTCCACCGAATTTAACACTAGTCCTAAGGCATTTAGGCGACAATTTTTCACCTACTTTTCGATGAACGTACCTTTTCCCATCTGAGCCAAATAACATAAACTTAGACTCATCACTGAAAAACACCGTTTGCCATTTTTCTTGAGACCACAATACATGTTCGGTTGCAAAGGTAAGACGTCACTTGTTATTCTTGGAGTTGATCAGTGGCTTCACTGCAGGTGCTCTTGCTTGTAGGTCACGTTCAACTAAACGACGAGACACAGTTTTTCGAGATAAAGTTTTCTTCAGTACAATGCTCATTTCCCGAGAAACAGCAGCAGCAGTTTTAAATCTGTCCTTTTTAACCAACTTTACCATAGCACGATCTTCTCTCTTGGTCGTTTTTCTTGGCCTACCTGTAGACTTTCTTGCTTCACACGGGCCACAATCATTGTAGACCTTAAGAATACCATGAACAACACTTTTTGACTTGTTAACAATCTTTGCAATCAACCCAATACTTAAATTATCCTTCTTTCGAAGCTTAATAATCTGCTGACGAATCGGTAACGGAGTGAGTGGCATATATTAACAAAGTACACTGCAGATATTCTTACTAATGTTTAGTAAACGAACCGTCACGTAAACAAATTAGAGTTCGCCGGTTAAATATACTAAAACACGGAGTAAAAGCAACCGTTCTGATCATTTTAGCCGCCATGGATTTTGCAGTAAATCACTAAATCATCCATAACTTTTGTATTATCCTCTCACACTACACCAAAATCTCAGACAATAACAAATAATATCGTATTTATTGTCTGTGAAAATTATAGAATATAAAACAACTTTGATAAAAAAGTATACTTACTTTTCTGACGAAATCAATGCCGTTCTGATCATTTTGGCTGCAACTGTATATATGTTTTGTCATCCTCAGACAGATTGTTTCGGGTTTCACAGCTCATCAGTGTGGCTAGACATCCGAGTGCGAATTCGGGAACAAAATCAGAGACCGAGAGAACAAAATAGAGAAAGGAAGTTAATAATAATAATAAATTTCATATTATTAACTATTTTTGATTTTTAATTATTTTTAGCTAATATTATTTTTTATTCATCTCACTCCAAGCAAATTAATAAAAGTTACTCGTATGGTTAGTGAGAGTTTACAAAATTGAGTGGGCAATAAAATATCAAAAATCAATGAGAGAGATGATGACGATTGATATTGGAGGGTAAGCAGGAACCTGGGAGAGATTTCCCCAAACGCTATTTGCAGAGACCAGCAGTTTTGAAAGAGATATTACGAGATAAAGCTGCCAATCTCGTACTGCACTTAAATACGTGAATTCTGGGTAGCAACATTAATTAATTTAGTAATTAATATAAACCTTTATACGGAAATATGCTCACTATTACTGTAGCGGATATTTGACATTGCCTTATATACACACTTGTGCAAATTAACTGAAACCACCGCTTTAGGTACCGTTCTTTCACCATACGATCAGTTTTAGAGCCACTGGAGTGACAGGGTGAAATCGATTTCTATTTATTCCTCAGATTAGGTCGTTTCCAGTGGTGTGCACTAATATGAATCGGTTTTCAGGGTGTATGATGAAATCTTGGGTCCTTCAAAAATATTGCGTCATCGGTGATTGCATCAGATTTTTATCACGCCCAGACACTATTGTATCAAATCTCGATTAGATAGATATCCTACGGCCACTGTCTGCAATGGACGTTTCTCCAAGGAAGCGTAACAAAATTGTTACGCTGCACGAACACACTGGAAAAGCCTTACCAGTGAGCAAATCAAAGTACGATAAAATGACCCGGAAACTCTCCCGATTTAAATCCTATCGAGAATCTGTGGTCTATCTGCAAGGAACGACTTCGTGGAATGGACACACGAAGTACTAACTTGTGCACTGGGGCATGTTTCATTGCTAAAATACAAAAAAGGAAATAATAACGGAATTATTCTTTTTTTTTCAATTAATTAGTACAAGGATGTGTAAATTATAATACGGTGCATTTTGATGAGGATTTTTTTTACAAATTTTAACGAATTTTTGTCTTTTACACAGGTTTAACGAAACTCCAAGGAGCATTATGTTCGAATTACACGTTATAATTATCGAAAATTAGCATTGTTTAGAAAGACATTTACAGAAACGTTCAGTTCTTCATTACATATGTTATTTCAAATTACCATCCAATAATGTAATTAAATAAAATTCATCACACGAATTATTTCAAGTGTTTTGTGAACCTATTCTAAACTTAGCCACGAAATGTTGGTTTCTGTGTTAAAACGTCGCTTTTACTATATTCTATTGACTGTCGCATTTCCAAGTGGATATCATTTTAATGAAGGCCTAGTGAACAATCGTAAATGTTTCCCCACATTTATTCGTTGTTGCCAAAACTAAAACATCCATGGCATGATGAATATGGTTGTTCATATTTTCTATCTTGAGAGAGGACACATATTGGCGCGATAAAATCGCTACTTTTACTTATCAGATATGCACTGATGTCTTGCCGGATCTGCAGATCATTTTGGCAATTTCAATCATTGGTTATATTCGTGCACGCACTTCACATGTGAATCCCCGATCTTTATCTGATAAATCACACTTGAGGCTAATCTAAACTCAGAACGTAATTACTAATTTTAAATATTGAAATTTGGATGTCATGCAAATGGCTGCTCATTATATATCCACCCAGTAGGGAATGGTTTCGTTCTCAACTACTGAGATAGATGTTGCTAATCATTCAGCAAAAAATTCTCCAGATTACAGTAAGTATTTATGTCATGTATCAATAATATATGAGGTATCAAGTAATAAAAAAGAGGAATATATATATATATATATATATATATATATATATATATATATATATATATATATATATATACATATATATATATATATATATATATATATATATACATATATATATATATATATATATATATATATATATATATATATATATATATATATATATATCTTATGCAGTGTTACATTAGAACATGAATCCACTAAAAAATTGTACATTTTTGTTTCAACGTCAAAAAAGAGGAGAACCTTTTATAGACGACTCATCGGGTGGGGAATAATAGTGTTACTAAAAAAAAATATTCAGAAATACAGTTATCGAAGTAAATATCCCCCACTTCTGTTCTTTGGAGATTTTCATAAAAAGTCTTCTAGAATTTACAGGTAGAGATTGAAGGGGATCTAATGCATTAAGTAGTCGGTGGTGGACGAAAAAGAAGGGAAAATGAAAAAAACGGGAAGAGAAAAGAAATAAAGAGGCTATGATAAGTGGATGAGTTGATAAGCTCTAAGAGATGATCAAATCTGACCATATAACGGTGTAATCCTAATGTTCGTTCTCCTACATTTTGATATATATATATATATATATATATATATATATATATATATTGATTATATGTAGATTTAATAGGACAGTTAATGACATTTTAGGTATAAAAAGACAAAAAATAATAACAATATTGGCAATTTATTTATTGTATATTAGTAGGCATTTTGACTAATTTGAAACACGAACAGAAATATTTTAAAGTCGGAATTTTCGGACACTCCTGTGCCATTTTTCAACGAGATGACGAATAAACAAATAAATATAAGTCTTCTTTTTTTTATTTTCCAGCCGACAAGAAAGACGCAGACTGGAGTTAAAATATATTTTCAAAATAAAATCACATATTAAAGGATTAGAGATGGATTTGTGAATAAGCCGTTCAGCCAACAACAACATTCCACGGAAGACAGTGTTCTACTTTATTTCTCGTATCGTGCAAAAAGAAAACAGGCGTGTCCGAAAATGCAAGTCTCTCTTGCGGGCTTTTAGATCACGTGATGTCTCCCGCACATGAACATTTTTGCATTGTAAACAAATTATTTTATACATTCCGGCATCTGAATTGGTGTTGGGTTTATTTTTCTTCCTAATTATATATCCAAATATCTTGGAGCTGGTGTTAATGATGCTATTATCAGGGTTGACTGATTAGTTTGCGAGTTTAGTAGTGTTGAAGGGCAGGATTATAAAATTTGTGTAATTTTTGTTGGTGGTGCTTATTGTTTTTTAGCTTTGTTGATTTTTTAAGCTTGATTTTATGGGAAGTAAAAAGTTTGAATGTTTTCACAGTATATTTCTCTTCTTCATTTAGGTTTTCCGGGCTACACATCCTAAGGGCTCTGAGGTAGAATCCTATGATTAATCCAAATTTTATTATTGGTTTGTGGTGGGAATAGAAGATGATAAGATAGTTCTTTTGTGGATTTACAATATACTCCAAAATCTAATTTATCATTGTTGCGTATTAATAAGATGTCAAGAAAAGGTAGAAATATTTTTATTTCATATTCGTAGGCTAATTCAATAGATTGTTCAACCTTGAGTTTCATTATTATGGCTAGTAGGTTTGTATTAATAAGACCTCATCTATATATTTTAGGTACTTAGTGCTGTTTGCTATGATGTGTGTAAATAGATTGGTTTCATTATTATGGCTAGTAGGTTTGTATTAATAAGACCTCATCTATATATTTTAGGTAATTAGTGCTGTTTTCTATGATGTGTGTAAATAGATTGGTTTCATTATTATGGCTAGTAGGTTTGTATTAATAAGACCTCATCTATATATTTTAGGTAATTATTGCTGTTTGCTATGATGTGTGTAAATAGATTGGTTTCATTATTATGGCTAGTAGGTTTGTATTATTAGGACCTCATCTATATATTTTAGGTAATTAGTGCTGTTTGCTATGATGCGTGTAAATCGATTGTTTTCATTATTATGGCTAGTAGGTTTGTATTAATAAGACCTCATCTATATATCTTAGGTAATTATGGCTGTTTTCTATGATGTGTGTAAGTATATTGGTTTCATTATTATGGCTAGTAGGTTTGTATTATTAGGACCTCATCTATATATTTTAGGTAATTAGTGCTGTTTGCTATGATGCGTGTAAATCGATTGTTTTCATTATTATGGCTAGTAGGTTTGTATTAATAAGACCTCATCTATATATCTTAGGTAATTATTGCTGTTTGCTATGATGCGTGTAAATAGATTGGTTTCATTATTATGGCTAGTAGGTTTGTATTATTAGGACCTCATCTATATATTTTAGGTAATTAGTGCTGTTTGCTATGATGCGTGTAAATGGATTGTTTTCATTATTATGGCTAGTAGGTTTGTATTATTAGGAGCTCATCTATATATTTTAGTTATTTAATGCTTTTTGTGTGATGTGTGTAAATGGATCAGTTTCTAAGAATTCTTAAAAAAGGCAAGTGAGAACACCACTGATAGGTGACCCCATAGGTATGCCGAATTTCTGATTGTAAAAATATTGTTGAAAGAGTAGGATTAATGCTTAGGAATTAGTTTACATTTTTTTATAATTTCGTGGATGGGCAGAGGACGCTTTTCTTTTAAATTTTTTAGGTGGTTTCTCAATATGTTGAGGCTTTTCATTATGGGTATGTTGGTATATAATGATTTGATATCTAAACACGCCATAACCATGTTTTCCATATTTACGTTTCGTATTCTCTGGATTCAATCATCCCAGTGTTTGTTATGTGATGGTCCATTATAACTATTCCACCTCTTTTGTCGGATCGTATTATGATGATGTCATTATTCTCGGATATGTGTTTTTAGTGTCCGTATGTATCTCCTGGTTAGCGTAGTTTCATTGCTGTTTGGCTGGGTGGCTGTTAATATTCTTGTACGATCCTTTTTCCGATTACCGATCTCTTTGAAGCTTGAGTTTTAACCGATATAACTGGTTCTAGTTTGTATGGGTGCGTGAATGAGTGGTTAGAACGTTCGCTTTCTGACCATGTGACCCGTGTTCGTATCCAATAATAGTTGAATAGGATGGAGACTACCTGATTTTATCGGGCTGGAGGGAGGCAGGGACGATCCCAGCGGTCGGCACATTTGGAATGTGTCGGAAAACCATACCAAGGGTTTACCCAAGCCTTGTGAATGAAATTGGGTAGACGGAACGCTTCGATAGCTGTGCTAGCACGAAGTCAAAAGTCATCGTGACCGAGGGATTAAGTGTTCTGGTCTTGTTCAAATTGTTGATCATTCTAGATAACACGCTCTCTCCAAGAAAATGTAACTAAGGTCTACTCAGAATAGTTTCAGTATAAACCACAAATTGGCTCTGTGGGTGTTGAACAAACGTGCCTGCGCGAGAGTCTGCAATAGAGATTAGCTCGAATACCAATGGCCAGCTCTGTATAGTTTGTGTGCGATATTTTGTAAGATTTCGCCTCCGGATTTACAAAGTATATTTCACCGCGTCACATTTTTCGCGGTGATGTGGCCTGGTCATTGGTGAGCTTTTCTTGGTGCCTGAGTTGTTCTTCACATATGAGGGGGTAGGCGGGGATGTGTTCGGGGAAAATATCATTTGTTCTATTCAATGCTTTAAAAGTGCTTTTTTGCAATTACTTATTCGGCAGTTGAGTAGGAAAATGTTTATGTTTAGTAGGGTGTAACCGAATAGGAGAAATTTTTGTATGTGAAAATATAATGATGTTTCTGTCTTTCTGAAGTTGTTTCTCTGTTCAGAGAAAATAACTTAATGATCAAAATGCAAATCAAATATGAATCGGAATCAGACATGATAAAATAAAGAACAAATAGGAAATATATATCAAGCTAACATGTTTCACTTTTATTAAAGCTTCGTCAGTGATTGAGAGAAAGGAGATAAAAATACAAAAACATTGGTACTTTCAATTAAGTTTGGGTCATTTCTTATTGGCCAGAAACATGTCATGTGCATTAAAACCGTAGATAATTATATGTGTATGTACGTTTATGAAGATTCTTATATGTCTATGTGGACATCGGAGAATAATATGTATTCGTAATTGTGTCTAGGTGCCTGTGTTGCGTGTGTTAGTTCTGATCTCTTCACAAATATAATTAACAGATTAGATGGAATATAACAGCTCTGACATAGATAGATAGATAGATAGATAGATAGATAGATAACTGAATAATATGCATGGTAAGACCAAGAGAAATGGTTAATTTGATAGAAAAAAAATTGATACAGACAAGAATGTATATAGATCGATGGACTGTGAACGAGAAAGCTTGGGAAATACAAAGATATATACGTTAAAAAGATAGATAGATAGATAGATAGACAGAAAGATAGATAGATATTTATTGTATCTATATCATACATCTTTTTTAATGTTCTTGTTTGTGTGTGTGCATTGTAAGAATTTTTAAAGTCCGGTGTTCATAACGCAAACTAAGAGAATATATTATTAAGAACGACAGAAACAAATATAATATTTATGACTGACAATTTACCGCGTCCCTTCAGGACATGGGTGTTCATAGCTATCAACAATTTCCTGTGCTTCGGAGCTAATAATAAATGCAATCATTTTTCTTTGTATGTCTCCTAAATCTTGTACCGCTATGCATTTACTCACCAAGTAGGTTGTTTGTTGTTTCCCTCTGGGTCTCTTGCCTTGAATATGTCATGTGAGTATAAGATTTTCCAAGCCATCTGTCCACATTATGTGCCCTGGAAATGTTAAATGTCTCTTACTGATGTTATATATAAGTATCATTTTTATTCTATCTTCTCTGTAACTTCGGTCAATGGTATGCTCAGCTTCCTTCTATAGAATATAAACAACTTTTCTTTTATGTCTCTTCTTTACCTGTGGGGAGATGAGATCTTCCAGCATTCACTCCCCCATAGCTTGACTGATATCAGTTCTGTAATCTTTTCGAGGTTTCTAACGAAATTTTTATGTTTATTAATACTCTGCTTAGCTTTTGGGCAGCATCTTTGTCTATCCCAATGCGTCTTCGGATTTCAGTTCCACACATTCCTTCCTCTAATATTTGTCTATATTTCTGAGATGAGGTATTATGTACATTATTTACATTATTCGGACTATTGTCCACATCTTTGTCGCCATATTTATTACAACGTTTCGGCCGTTGTACGCTCCGGCCCTCTTCCGGAACTAGAACAGTCTACCCCAGTGACCGAAATAAAGGGTTCAGTTCGATATTCCAACCAACTGAGGAAGGCCGGAGCGTACAACGACCGAAACGTTGTAATAAATATGGCGACAAGGATGAGGACAATAGTCCAAATAATGTAAATAATTCCTACCACTTTTTAAAAAAGTACTATATATTTAGATTTTTTTACTTGTTTGATTTCGATATCTACGATTTGTAAATTGCATTTTGGGCACATATTTTGCTTATACCCATGCATTCCGTTTTCTTGCAACTGATGTTTAATTCTTTCTTTTGCTTTCCTTCATTAGCTTCTGTAGGTGTTCTTGTAGTTTCCCTTCCGAGTATGGGACTAACACTGTTTCATCTGCATATCTTATGCTCTTAAGATTATGACCGACCGTAAAGAATCTTGGTAGGGCATTCTAATTCCCACAAAATCGCCTGGTTTGCCGCCAGTATAAGTTCCTGGTTATTCTAATATCCTTCCCAAGTCTACTAAAGTTACTAAGCAGTTCTTTGTGACGTATTTAATAAAACTTTTTGAATAAACTATAAAACACATACACACATCCGTCTGCGTTTGTATTGTTCTTTCTGATAACATTCTGCGCATAAATATCGCCTTCCTTGTTCCGGTGTCTTTGACGAACCCGTACCTTTCGTATCCTATTTCTGGTTTCAGTCCCCTGTGTTTTCTCTTTATCAGAATTCGAATAAGTTTTGTCGTATGTCTCATCAGATTAATTGTCCTTTTGAGTTAAGATTTGTTTGCAGCTGGCTTCTTAGGCAATATTTTGAAAATAAATCTACTTAGGTCTTCTGCTATATCACCACTGTTGTATACTTAATTTATTATGTCGGTGCCGAAATATGACTACCAACATCTCTATTACAATTCCATCTGTTCTAGCTGCTTTCTTTCTCTTCAATTTGGCCAGTGCAGATTCCACTTAAGATTTTAATAGTTCCAGTCCTTCGATATGTAAATGCATTGCTGGCTCTTCTCTTTCGTCGTGGAAGACGTCTCCGATATATTCGTTCCATCCCTGAAGAATTTTTCTTTCCCTTATGTCAGCGTTCCATCATTGAATCTTATGCATCCTGTTCATGGCCATGTATTTTCCTGTTAATTCTCTCATGTTGTTATGCATTTTTAGCTTTAGCTTTCTATTTATGTATATTTTTCGATGAATCATTCTACTTTAACCTGCTTACATTTGCTCTTAATTTTTTTGTAAAGAGTCCTATATTATTTGCTATACGTTGGTGTTCATCTTGTTTCCTTTTCATCATGTTGACAGTTTCACCTGCCATCCATTTTTCATTTTCTAATTTTTCCATTTTTCATTTCGTAATGTGACAATCTTGGAGTTTCCATTTTCATTTTTTCCATCGTATCTGCTTTCCAGGCTTTCCACATATTTCTCTTTCAGATTCGAATATTTCAACGATCTTTCGTATTGGAATTTGGGTCCTGACTTGGCCCTATCCGATTTCTGTTGTTTCACTTTGTTACATATTGCAATGTTGTTGCTTCCGTAGTCGGCATTTGAGTATGTTTTTTCAATGTAAAACTGCATTTTTGATTCTATTATTGGCAGTCAATTTCGTTTTTCGTTTCTTTTTATGAGCATTTGCATGTCCATATACTTCTTGGTTATTCTTGTAACCGGCGGTGGTTACTATTTTGTCATTCGTTGTACATTCTTAGACCCGTTATTCTTTGCGTTTATTACGAGTTCCCAGTCAAAATTTGCCAATTACTTTAACATCTATCTCTTTGCCTAGTTTGGCATACATATCTCCTATGACAATTGGAATTTATTGCGATTTGCACTGAGTTTTGTTTCTGTCTAGCATAGAGTAAAATTCTAAAAATTCTATTTCAGTACTTTCGGTGCAGAAACAACAGTGATGGATATGTTGAAAGGTTTTCCTTTGATTTTAACTACAAGAATTCGTTCAGATATTTTACTGTATGCCAGAACACATCTATTAATGCCTTAGCCTAATAGAAATCCTACTCCTCTTTCATTTTTCGGTCCGCCAGCATATATGATCCTATGTTTTTTACTGACGAAATCTTCAATGTTTGCCCACCTTGTTTCATACACATAAAATATTATCACTTAACATGATCATTTTCTGCATTCTATTTTCTAACTGACCACATTGGTATAATGTTCTGATATTCCATTTTCAGAAAGTATTTTTTGTTTAATGCGAAGAGTCGCTTGATAAATGTTAGGTGACACCTGTCTCTAATATCATTCCTTACTGGGCAAGTGATCAATTAAAAGGGGTTTGACCCCCTTTATACCTTGTATGCTAAATGTTGTGGATGCCGGGAATGGAATCCTACACAAATAAATAAACAACGCCAGTAATTGAGATAGAAAAATAAGTGTATTAAACGTAATAATACAGACTTGAAGTGAAGATTAGTAGTCCAGGAATGCGGGTTAGTAGAAGGTATATGTACAAGTCTCTGTAAGTGAAGCCATAATTATCTCTATCTCTCTCTGGACTCTCATATAACTCTCTGTGAACACCCTGTGTACTGTCTCCGTATCTCTCACCCTGACTCAACGTATCTCAACCCGGAGATATTCTCTCTGTCAGTATAAGTATACTTTGGACGAGTCCATCTTGTGTAAATGGTTCTGCCCCACAACACTAACAATTGCTGGATGACGGCCAGGTGACACTTGTTGGTATGTCGGTCCTTACCAGGGAGAGGAGTTAATTCAAAAAGACTCAACCCTTTTCACATCGTTAACTTTCAAAAATTGTTTGTTAAATGCCAGGAGATTTTGGAGTATGGATATTAGAGTGGTCGACCATCGCCTGTAGAGTAATTTATTGAGAGGCGATCCCTAGATAGTTGTTCATTGATTTCTCAAGAGTTTTCTCCGTAATTTGCCCTATCAAAGAGCAGAGCACAATGAGAAATGCTGGCCAGAAATTTGGTATGATAAAAACTTAGATGCCCTGATTATTATGAGATCATCTAAAAAGACCACTGTCTACTGGAATTCAACCTCGTCATTTTAATGATGACAATTTACTTTTTTTACTAAAAGATACAAGAGGATTTCCAGTGCAAAGGAAAAAATAAATTCTGCGGCGAACTCTATCTTTTGCCATTATATAGATAATAAAGTGACTGTGATAGATAGATAGATAGATAGATAGATAGATAGATAGATAGATAATAAACTGACTGTGATGGATGGATGGATAGACAGATAGATAGATAGATAGATAGATAGATAGATAGATAGATAGATAGATATTTCCGTATTATTTTTGTCAGTATTTCTGTGATGAGGCGTTATTGTTTACATTATATTTATTTCGATTCATATTTCGATGAAGTGTGATATTATTTACACAAATATTCGAAGTAATGTGTTACAGCAATGGAGGCGGTCAGAAAAACGCCATCAAAAATTGGATATCAAACCTTCATATTCAGATGTAGAGACCTAAAGCTTGTTCCACCGGGCTTATCAATCAAGACACCTGGCAAGAGAGCACAAATTGTAACAGAAAGAGTAGGGCACGCCTTGTGACGGACAGTATTCTCCAAAACTACCTGAATCATGAAATATCAGAAAACACTCGGTCATTAGCAAAATAACACTCGAATTAGACCAATACAGGTCCCATCAAGTCCTGGATAAATAATACAGTAAAGAAATTGAATGAGTCAAAGCTCGCCACAGGCGTAAACTCGCATGGGGGAGAGGAAAGTGTTGGAGCAGCATCAAGTCTCACTACGCATCGGTAATGTCATTAATCGATAGTTGAGTGCCTCTGGGAATCATTGTTAAATGAGGTTTTCAAATTCACCAGAAGTATAAGGTGAGTTTCATACATATATATAATAGCACCAGTGGAGGAAGATACCAAATTTCCAGGAAGATGAGCTAAGATGGAATGCGAGAGAAGCATTAGAAAAGGTCACAACGCCTAAATCAAGCGTCAGAAGACCATAAAGTTTGACAATCAAGACCATACAAAGTGACACTACTATTGTTACACTGCCATCTGCAACGCTTCGTTGTGATAAATAAATTGGAATCTTCCGAAATATTGGCAAACCTAACGGGAAATAATTCCGAACCTCAAAACCGAGTTGAATATGTCACACATCCTGAATTAGAACAAGGAAAACTTCACACGGAATAGGTATAGATAGTTGACACAATATTACACCAAGCTGCCGCACATGTACGGCCTCCCTAAGATTCACAACGTTTGTAATCCAGGGGCTCAGCATGACACGTTGAGAATATTCCTCGGTGATATACGAGGGTTATTCAATAAATAAGGTGAATGTTTCGGTATAAGGACTTCTAAGACAGATAGAAGCTTAATTTCTTTTTCAACGTAGTCTCCCAGCACTGTTACACACTTTTTCCATCTGTGCACAGGCTTCTGTATTCCCTCAGCGTAAAAATCTTTGGACTGATGTCTCAGCCAGTCGCTCACAACACTTTTGACTTCATCCTCACTTTTAAACTTCGTGCTTCTCGTGAACGCTTTCAAGGGACCAAACAGTTGAAAGTCTGACGTGGCAAGGTCTGGGCTATAAGGGGGATGAGGGAGCAGTTCCCAGCTCAGCTCGTTGATGGTCTGCACCGTTTGGGCTGCTGCGTGAGGCCTTGCGTTGTCATGATGCAAGATGACTCCTTCTGACTGATGGCCACTGCGTTTGTCACAACAGATAAGCTAAAAGTCCTTGCAATGTCATCCACTGTCACCATTCTCTCAGACTGAATGAGGTCATTGACTGATTCGATCACCTCAGGAGACCTCACTTCTGTAGGCCTCCCAGGCCTGTCTTCATCCTCAACACTGCTCCGTCCTTCTTTAAACAATTTAGCCCACTTGTAGACATTTTTTGGCTGAAACATGTGGCACCATACACAGTTGACATTCTCCTATGTAACTGGGGTGCACCCTTCAGCAACCAAAAATTTGATAACTGACCGCTGTTCAATCCTGGAGCATGCTTCTTCGTCGGCCATCTTTGTTAATCGCCAAAACTCTCAAAGTTTTTTTTTTAATCTGCAAAAGAAATTAAATCCATGTGAAAAAGCAGTAAAACCAAAACAAATAAAACAGAGTAATCTTCTATCTGTATTAGAAGTCCTTATACCGAAAAATCCACCTTATTTATTGAATGACCCTCGTAGTTAACCCACTAACTGTAAAGTCCTCATCATATGTTAGAAAGTCAGAATACTTAGTGAAACTGATCCAAAGATCTCCTATCCATAACAATCGGATGGCAAACTTGGATATGATAAGCCTTTTCACCAGAATTCCTACAGATGAAGCTCTCACATTGGTTCGAAAGTCATTGGAACACGACCCCTCCCTGAGAGAATGGACTAACAATCCTGTAATCTGATGGAAATTTTGAACGTTTTGAGAAACATTCTTCCAACTAGTCTGATATATACCAACAGGAAGAAGGATTTGTTATAGTTTCCCCGTTGTCACTAGTAATAGCGTATATATACACGGAATCCTGCAAGCAAATGAAGGAAGAAATGATACCGCGAAAGCCAAAATTATAAGTGAGATACATAGATGACATTCTCATATTCTGACTACACCAGGAAGCTGGACAAATAATGTTTGACAATGTGAACATTATAAGATCTTCCATCTACTTCACAATGGAGGAAGAAATAATAACCAGCTCGAGTTGTCTATATTGAAGGAAATATACCATGCGATAGATAAGTGTTGAGTCTTGACTCATTGTTGAATCTCGCCTATTGCATGGAATAATAATGCAACACAAAATGTACTTAGAACAAGAATGTATTATAACAAGAAAGTGTACACAATAAGTACATATAGTATTTCTGTATATTTCTGGGAAGACGTTCCTGGAGAATGTGTTGACTAGTCGCAGTCGATCAGAGTCTCTAGTTGGATCTCGTGATTCCTTCTCCTCGTCTTCCGGTACCAACCATTATTTATATAGTTGGTAGTCACCTATGCAGATTAGGTGGATCCTACCACAACAATAAGACAAAGACTGTTCCTGGCATGAGGATCCTTCAACTTGAGGGTGAAACTTGAGTAGCTAATTTTTTTTTATTTCTTATTCTTTACTCTTCTTGCATTTTATTGGCTCTGATTTATATTGAACACTTTTTTATTACCAGCTACGCTAGAGTTGGATCGTACCAACTACCAAAGCATTTTCTTCATTCATATATATATATATATATATATATATATATATATATATATATATATATATATATATAGAGAGAGAGAGAGAGAGAGATAGAGAGAGAGAGAGAGAGAAATAGATAGATATAGATATCATGTTTCATTGAATACTATAAACATATTATGTCTATATTTTAAATAATATTTTCTTGTTCCCTAATCAATTTCAAAATGTAATGATGTAATTAAACAAGGAAGGTACCGTAATTTTTACTAACATCCAACTTCTTATCTAATCCGAGATAATCCTCAGTGGGAAATTACAAAAATAAACTTATTATAACTGTTATCGTTGTGATGGGGATTTTCGCAAATTCGCGTGAACGCACTCTGATATGATAATTTTACAATTTTCAATGCATCGGATGTAGCTATGGCTTTTTTTGCAGAACAAGCGTTCCAATGTAAGGAATGGTAGAAATCTAGCACTGCATGTTGGTTAAATGTATTTAACAACGTTGCTGCTACACACGTAATGAATTTTGTTCAATGTTAGATGGTTGCTTGATTGGTTGGATTTGTTAAAAAGGCCCGCGAGAATTTGAAGATTTGTTTATTAATTTCGTGGTAATTAGGGACTGGAATGGATCATTATAAAATAAATAGACGGACATCCACATTATTCAATGAAGCATTTCAATGAAGATATGCTGCCTAAATATGCGTATATATATATATATATATATATATATATATATATATATATATATATATATATATATTGATTGGTTGGTTTTGTTATATATATATATATATATATATATATATATATATATATAATATGGAGAAAACAACTGAAAAGTTGCAAACTTTTCAGTTGTTTTCTCCATATTATATACATATCAAGAAAGTATACGTGGCTTCTCATTATGCTATATATATATATATATATATATATATATATATATATATATATATATATATATATAATATCTTGACCGTGTTTTGAAACAAAAAAATGAAAACATTTTCTAAAACATACAACAAACTATTTCTTATTTTAACCGTTTAAATATAATCCTTGAAAATGGCTAAATAGATATAAATAAAAGCACCTTGACTCTTGTTTTCAATGAAATGTGCATGAAAGAAAGATTGTTGCCTAAATACACAAATATATATATATATATATATATATATATATATATATATATATATATATATATATATATATATATATATATATATTCGACGCAAGATTATTTTTTAATATTTAATGTACTCTCCCATTATTTACAAATCTAAGAGAATGACCTGGTCTTCATACGTAATTGGGGGTACGGATAACAAGCGTTCATATAAAATAATTTTCCTAATTAGCTTACCAAAATCTTCAATTTAGAATTTGGGAGGAAAACAAAAGTCATTATTATTATCGACTTTCGGTCAGCTTATTAATGGGAATATCAAAATAAAGAAGTTTGTTCAACTGAAGACATTAAACAATGTTCTGTTCTCGCCTTTAAATATAGTGAGATGGTAGTGTGCTATTGATGGAATACCTGTGGCAAGGCGATTCAGTTCCCAAGGTTGAATGTCGACTTCTCGAAGATTTTGTTCGGCGGAGCCAAATGTTGATTGATATTTCCCCGAGAAAATTCAAATTGGTAAGTCAATTTAGGTTCTTGCTCATTTATAAGTTGTGACTTGGGGCATTCTACCATGGACTTTATTCCTTAATATAAATGTGTGTTCCTGCACGAGCCCCAAAGCAAATAAATCTACGAAGATATAACCGCGTTGAGGCTCAGAGCAAATATTTACTTATGTATGTAAATAAAGACGTGGGATGGAGAGTTGTTAGTTTGCTATGGGTGTGTTTAGGCGTGGAGGTGCAACAGTGTTTACTTGTAAAGATATACATGTTGGGCTGTCAGGATAACGTGTGAGAAAATATTTCATTGCAGATAAATACTAAAGCCTCAAATCTGAGATGGGTGCGTCATTCGTGTTAGCGAGTGCGGTGATCAAACTTAGGTAAAAGATGGAATTTTGAATGCTGATTTTCAAAGTATGTACGCTGTCCCTACTTCAGATTCTTATTTACATTTTTTTAAGTTGGCTTCGTTCCGTTTCAAGTTAACATTTTAAATATTTGCTAAGATAACATTTATCAGGTAGAAATTGGAACTGGCCGAACATGGAGACAGGATCGAACCCTGTACGAATCAATGGTCTCCGAGACAATTTTATGTGAATATCCGACATAAGACTGAAAATCACCATGAATGCGACTAGACAAAATAAAATATATATAACCTGGAATAGGAAAAATAGATTCCATTTATAATTTGAAATAAGCGACAGTGATTTACAAATGTGTATCTCATACTAAATAACACCCGTTGCGCAAGATGAAATGGAGTCAATATGCTGCCGCCATTACTGGATGCGACAGCAGAGAATTTAATGAGGTCTGCAACATATCCCATACATGCTCACTAGGGATTAATTCTAACGAGTGTGGGTGTCCAACAGGATGTTAGACGAGTGTTCCAATATCATTTAACTTGTGGATGATGGAGAGTTGACATCACCAATTTAACAAGCTTTCTTTGATAACTACAATAGAACACAAAACCACCATCTTACAGAGTAACGAACAAATTGCAAAACCTTCTATTGACAGGCTGGATTTATAGCACCTATGCAATCTCCTGCATATACGAACTGAATCATCTTTCTGAAAGAAGTGGAAATTTATTCGGCTGACCAGGCAACACGGCGTTAATAATGCACTATTTAATGACGATGTCCTCTGGTCGACAGAATCGATAAACGATAACGTCGTATCAATTATGATATCCTTATTGCTAAACAAGTGCGTAATTCTATGGACTTCTGTCAATGACAAATGGGTGAAACGGAACCCGCTTTCACTTGGGTATGGTTTTAATGAAATATTATCTTTTTTTCTTGTTTTTTTAAGCATTCCACCCCAAGCAAGTCAGGAGAGGCACTAGCACGCAAGGGTTTACATGGCTGTTTGAGGAAAGGATATAGAGTAGGCCGGGGATCAGGATCAGATATCAGAAGATGTCGATTGACATTACATTTGAAAATTTGAATATTATAGCTGTCAGGGAAGCAAATAGGAGGAAGTGGCGGTTACATTGAACTGCTTCGACAGTGAAAGTGTAGGGCCGAGATGCCACCCCGTAACACGTTGAAATTCATACAGCTAGGGTACCAGTGAAAGTAGCTCGTCAGTGGATTTGCCATGAAATTATTTGTAGAAAAGGCAGAGTGAATCCACATTGCGTCTATGAGAAAGAGACTGTAGACGAGCTGTCAGATCAGGACCTATAGACAAAAAAGTGCGCATATTGCTTTGTGACAATCTATACAAATAGAAATTAAGGTGTCTTTTTAAGCATTTCACTCCAAGCATTTCTCTCCAAGCAATGCGGGAGTGCCACTAGCAAGCAAGGGGTTACAGAGAGTAAGAGTAAAGATGGGTGTTTGAGGAATAGATATAGAGAAGGTTAAAGGCATCAGAAGATGTCGATTGACATTACATTTGAATATTTGAAGATTATATACATCAGTGAAGCATATTGGAGGAAGGAAGTTCCACTGTCAGCTAGTACGTGAGAAGAAGCTGTTAGAGTACAAGAGGCAGATACATTTAACTGTTTCGACAGTGAAAAGGTAGGGCCGAGATGCCAACCTAGTATCACGCTTAAATTCTTGCAGTTGGGGTACCAGTGAAAGCAGCTCGTCAGGGCAGTTGCCATGAAAATATTTGTAGAAAATACAGAGGGAAGCCACAGCACGGCTCTGAGAAAATGACTGTAGAAGAAATCAGTAACCTATCACATTGCATATCCATAAAG
>OZ038490.1:118876001-118921001 GCA_964036315.1 Acanthosepion esculentum | reverse complement strand
ATGAAATATATGGATGCTTTTCCCATTTTAGCTACATAGACTGTGATCTGTCTTCTGTGCCAAATATTCTTGTTCTTTCCATTTTAATCTACCTTTCCATAGTATTTATGCATTTTTTCTGTCAATTTAAGTTGATGTTTAAAGTAAAATATCAGATCGTCATGAGAAAAAGATTTGTTTTCGTAGATTCAAATGCTTATTCCATACCTTTATTTTAACCACTCGTATCTGAGTGAGAAATATAATTTGTTTTCTTCCACTCCACGGGAGAGGGACATTGTCGCACACAGACATGAGAATGAATTGCAACAACTAATTGGGCGTGTAGCAAGACGTCAACTCGCCAAAAGAATCCAAAAACCGGCGGGTTGTACGGCATTGAAAGATGACATGCTCAGATCTTTCTTCCATTTCTTAGTCAATGCAATCACTTTCTGGCAAATTCTTCAGGCTCGCTGTATAATCGAACTTTTAACCGACAACTCGAAACAATTCGTCAGGTAAATGTGAATTCTTAATGGATGAGTTAGTCGGCACCAGAAATTCAACAAACTTTCAGCCAAATCTCTTCTTCCAAAAATTCCAACCTCACTCTGAACGAATGCTCCAATATTTCCAAAACTAAGACCTGAAAATCTACGTATCGAGAACGCTTGAATAGGGTTCGTTTAACGACGTAATGAAACTTTCAACTTGCTGGGGCAACGACGGTTCGAAACTGCATATAAGTCAATGTCAAAACCGATTCAAGGAAATGTCAACATAACACGACTGTCAATCTGATCACAAAACCTTATAGAAAGCAAAACGCATGGCATGTAATTAACTTACAAAATTTCCATGTTTTCGTTAATCAATCGTTTTATGCATCCCACACTGTGAACAGGGAGAGGAACCAAAGCCCAAGATCGGATATTCGATTCACAGACAAGCGAAGCTCAGAAAATAGGTAAAATATCTAATGAAATTACGCTTCTCCTCAAGGGCAACTGCTTTCAAAGTCAAGCCTGACCTGAAGCTTCGACAATTGTCTGCACATCAGACCAGAACATTCTCATTATTACCGTCAAACTATACCCCAAGAATGCGGACATTGGAATTAACTTACTAGTTAAAAATAACAAAACGCTGGGTGTTGGACATGAACTGAATTTGGAATATTGAAGTGATGTTCTACATCATCCGGTCTGAAAAGTCTGACATTCTTCATTATTCTCTGATTAATAAATTCTGCCCGCAAAACAAAGGAAATCAATGTAATTTTATTTTACGTATACAATTTTATCATTGCAATCAGTGATTTCCCATACAAAATGTGACACGGATTCGATGCTATCTGTGGAATGCTTTTTCTTTATGAGGATTTCTTGATTGAAAAGACCGATAATGGAAATACACTCTGTTTAATAAGTAAAAATGAGGCGTCTATTTCAAATACGAAAAATCGAATATATATATATATATATATATATATAGATTTTTCGTATTTGAAATAGACGCCTCATTTTTACTTATATATATATATATATATATATATATATATATATATATATATATATATATATATATATATATATATATATATATATATATATATATATATATATATATATATATATATATATATATATTTCACCTTCAGCTCTGCCGTGCGCCGACGGCTTAGTGGTAGAATTTCCGACTGACGCCAATTCAGTCGAGTTTCGATCCTAGCTAAAGGCAACCGGACGCCTAGCCACACTGAAGAGCTGCGAAACTGTCTGTGGATGACAATAATAATAGTATATATATATATATATATATATATATATATATATATATATATATATATATATATATATATATATATATATGTATGTAAATTGCTGAGACTAAAGTCGAGTAGCAAAAGTCTTTTTCATGCTTGAACGCAATGACCTGAAAATTGCTTACGAGCATGAGACAGCCTGTCGGCAACCCGTGTTGATATGTGTGACCGCAATTCTCTTATTTACACAGGCTCAATCCTGGATATGGAACACTTTTACATTATAAATTTAGCAAACATTAAAACAACTGAAACGATATTTTTAATACACCTGTGAAAAAAATAAAAATGAAAATATAATTATGGATAGCCTTTACCTTTGGAGATCAGTTGATTCCGCTACCTTGGTTTCAACTTTACGCTCTCCTCAGGTGATTTCTTAATTATCAATTGACCTCACAACGTGTTATTTGAAATACAATGAACGCTATATTATTTTTTTTAAATAAATAAACAAACGCACAACGTTGGGTCTGATAGAAAGCGAGAAGGAGGATTCAAGTTCAAGTAACATATGAACGAAATAGGATTTTTGTATTATGCAACGGCTCATGATTTCGGATCTCTGGTTCAAAAGGTTTTTTGGATCCGGAAATATCATTATTGCTAAATTTTCCTGTTGAAGCTTCTTCCCACCAGGAAAAATTAGCAAATAAAGGGTATATTTTATGAATTGTATAAATTCCAGTGCATAGTCTTTTAGTTCACTAAATGTGTCCCATTCATCATTTCAGGACGACTTGATCTTAAAACAAACAAAATTATTCGAAAAAAGGAAATTCTGCTAAATTTCCCACAGACCTGCGTATATATTGCTGACATATTGTAGGTAACTTCCGGAGAACAATAAATGGCGGAGTAGATCAGGTCGTCAAGACAATTAATCCTCGTTTAGTCAACTCTGAATGGTTTTCAGTCGGTGTTTGCTTATACATGATTTTAACAATCAATAATCCTCGATTTATTTATTTTTTTTAAATTTTACAATCTCTCTCTATTTCTCTCGAACTGTATGTGTGAGTGTGTGTGGGGGGATTGTGTGCATGCGTGTGTATGTGTATGTGAGAGAGGGAGAGACAGAGAGATATCGTGCGCCAACCATAATCTGAGGCCCAGTCACGTCTTTCGTCATGTACAATAATCACCACTTTCTGGCCATGTTCTTGATCCTGATTCAGCTTATTTGAGCTTAGTGTGGCACAAGGCCAAAGAGGAGACTTTAGCCACTTAAAAGAATTTATCGCTCAGATTCTCCAAGTTTTTAATGTTTTTTATCATTTCACCCAAAACAAATCAATAATGTCATTATGACGCAAGAAGTGAATAAGGTATTAAAAAACGCTATCAACAATAAAGAACAATAAAAGAAGTGAAATTAAGAAGAAAAAATGCATTTAATTTTCTGAAGATTAATTTTGACTGGAAAGCAAGAAGTCGAAAGAAATTTCCACAAACGAGAACATCGAGAGAAGAAACTGTTACCGTGTAACTTATGGTTACATCTAACCTTTCCAAAATGATGAGACATTGTCGACAATTTAGTACTGTGCTTAAGTTAATAAAGTCTGGGAAAAAAGAGGAATAATCACCAGAACACTTACATGAAAATATTTATAGAAAAGATAAAGGGAAGCTGTGTTACGCGGGTGAGAAATTGGCTAAAGCCGAAATGTCAGGTCAGGACTGATAAGATTGCAGATTCGCCTTTGTATTATATTAAGAATATCTAAATACATAGTAGAAGCACCAATCCAGATGTGACAGAAATATTTAATGCATTGAAGTCAGGTATACTTATAAATGTATAAGATATATTCCGGCGAGAAAAATTGTCTAGGATTACACAGCGAACTAAACTTCCTAGCAGCAGATCTAGCAATTGATTCAATGTAATCTTTCCATTTCATGTTGGCGAAAAACGCTAGCCTGAAAAGACGCAATGAGTTTAGAGCTTAGCATCAAACATAATGACGGAAGAAAAAAGAATTAAATATTTAATTATTTTCTACATGTATTATTGTCTGCCAGAGGCATATAATTTGGGGGCAACAGTTGATGTTTCTGTTTTCTAACTTGGAGATATCATCTCACTGCCATATGTGTTTCCAATAGATTTTGTTAAAACCCAAATCTACACTAATGTTTCTGTGTCATCTGCCTGGTGTCTTCTGGCTTATAGGGCCACTTGCTGAGTTTTCTGTAATCCAATAATTCCATGGATATTGTAATTAGCCTCGCGCCAAACATCTGTACATTCAAGATTCTTTGATTTTCTGCCAGGATTCTCCAACCTTTAGATGGCCAAGAGTTCCCAGACTAACGAGTTAAATCAACCTATTTTCCTTCTCATAGATTTGTTACCAACCAAGACTGAAGAGTCCAGTGTGCCAAAGTATATAGTTAGTGGGTGTAGAAAAAAATACAATTGTACCTTTTTCACAGGTACTTGCGCAAAAGTGGATATAACTAACTCTACAGAATTTTGAACGTGGCCTGCTGATGCCGAGCCGTTAAATATTACACTAGCTACACATCCTACGGTAATGGGATAAACACTTACGAGAAGGAAAAATTCGGAATTCAAACTAGCCTGAAGTATGGTGCTGTTCGTATGGTTCGACAAACCAATGCTACTGAAGTTCAGTATGTGTGTTTTGCTCCTACGACCCTAATGAAATACAGGACGAGTCATTGTTGTGGTGGCCTTCCTAGAATAAGAAATCCACAATGATATTAACAAGGGGGAAATCAGTGTAGGATGATTGTGATACACAAATGTTTCAAGTGGGATGGCAACCATGAACCTGTAAAATTGTGTGTAATCCTCTGGATTTAACTGATGACCGTTGATACTTGCAGGAGTCAACAACTATCTCAGCCACAACACTCTCGTTTTGAGACTTCTGTTTAGCGTAGCTTTCTTTTTTATCGTTGCTAATTGATTTCTTCCCAGTTTTTATGCTTCTGTTTACTCATTTTCTGAAGTCGGATCATTGATCATAAATTTTTTATATTTTTTTTATATCCATTCTCTTTATTATTAAATTTGGCTCTTTTTATTTTCTCTCAATTTTGCCACCATATTTTTTCCATTTTCTTCTTTTATTCTCGTCTCTTTTCATCTATCTTTATTTCGTTTCTTTCTTTCCTTTTTTTTTGTTCTTTATTTATTTCCACGGCTTTCTTTCCTTGTATTTTTCCCTCTTCTTTCATTTTTGTTTATATTGTTCTTATTCCCTTCATTCTTTCTAATGTCTTCTTTCTTTCTTTTATGATTTTCAATTTTTTCTTCACTGCATTTACTTGTCTTTCTTTCTGCTATTCTTGCTATTATTACTCGTTTTTCTTATATATTTCTAATTTGGGATTTTTCTTTTCTTTTACTCGTTCATTTTTCTTCTATTTATCTTTTCGCCTCATTTTCATTTTGCTTTTCTTTCATAATTTAATTTATTTTATTTGTTTTTTACCAATTCCTTTTATTTTTATTATATAAAACAAATATATATTTCTATGCATTTCACTAAATGCATTTCACTTTCTTTATTCTCATCTTTTCTTCTTAATTGTTTTTCAGACACTACTCTATTCCTTCTCTTTTCATAACTGCTCTTCTACTTTTGGCTCGGCCGTATTTTGACTTCCATCTTCTTTCACCGTTTCTTTTATTCTTCGTCTTTCATTGACTTTTTTTTCATTCACCGCCTCGTTTTCATATTCAGGGATCTGTTGTTCATCCCCTAAAGCTTGATCACTTTCATTTCTTCCACGTTTTTAGTCATTATTTATTGGTCTTCGTCCACTTAGCTTTTCTCCTAATTTTTCCATTTCTTGTAAATGTCTTGCTTTAGATCTGCTATCTTGTTTCTCACCACAAACCTAAATCTCAACAAGCTCCAAAACGCAAACGAAACAAATTAATTACCAATAACCGAATACAAATAACAAACAACGAAGCGGAACTCCAAAATGGCAGACAGCTAACGAAAAGATTCACAGCCTTCACATTAGTTTCTCTCGCTTCCATTCTCAGTGTCCCTCCTCTTTTTATCCTTCCCTCTCTAGCTCTCTCTCTCTCTCTCTACCTATCTCTCTCTCTTTGCTTCACTTTCCTCCCTCTCCTTCTCTTACATTTTCTCCCTCTGACTCTATATCACTCTTTTTGTATTTCTCTCGTTCCTTCTTTTTCATCTATCTCCCTCTCTATATCTATTTGTCGCAGTCTCCCTCTCTTTCTCTCCCTCTCTTTCATTGCCGTTCAATTTCTCACTCCCTTTTCTTTTCTCTCTTTCGCCATTTCTTTCATTCTTTCTTTCTGATGACAATCAGGAACTGAGGTTTCACAATAAAAATAAACCAAGAAATGTTTGACAATGTCGTAGCCTTTTTGTCACTGCACAAAAAGCAAAGGTTTAATGAGCGTGCAGGGTGTGACCTTTATGTGGTAAACTGTTACGGAGACAGAGAAGCCCCAGGAAAGAAGCCTGGAGAGAAATGGACGGAACAAAAGCTTGAAGGAGTTGCAGGCATATTTTAAGCCTGTAGGAGGAGGCGATCGAGATGGTTATGAACGGGTGTCAAGGAGAGAATTGGAAAAGGAGAAAAAAGGGTGGAGTGTATGTAGGGTGGAAAAGACTAGGGGGGTTACCTTGTTCGGTAAAGCGGAGCAGAATTTGGTTAAAAAATAGAAAAAAGAAATGTATATAGATTAAAATGGATTATATATAGAAAATGTCATTAAGAATAGAAATTTAAACTTTTGGGAAAGTTTGATACAAATATTTATTATTCCAAATATAATTCTATGTCTATATACTAACATCCTTAATATATATATATATATATATATATATATATATATATATATATATATATATATATATATATAATCATCCACAGACAGATTGTTTCGCTGTATTACAGCTCCTCGGTGTGGCTAGGCGTCCGGTTGCTTCTAGCCGAGATCGAAATACGCCAGCAACTCGGAGAACTCAACTCAATTTACTTGAAGAGAAATACTTCATAGCAGTAGGAGTGTTTTTTTTTAAAACCCCTTTCCCTAGAGAACTGAACCGGATATATATATATATATATATATATATATATATATATATATATATATATATATATATATATATATGTATATATATATATATATATATATATATATATATATGTTAACTCTTTCTGACCAATATTTAACTGGTGCCTAAAACCGATAAAAATTGAAAAAGTTAGTAGTGGACTAGTGACGAGTTTTTATTTTACATTAGTAATATTTACATCATGGCCGAAGATTGTTTGTGATATTTTGGTCACACAAGACGCTTCCTATCATAATAACGCTGATGTTCTTTCCACCTATTTCCCCCAACTACAATTATATCTCTCTGGTTACGATAAAAGTTATTTTTTATAATTACATATTTATATAATTTATTTCAAAGCCGTGGAAGATATCATCCAAAAACTAGAACAAAATGTTTCTACTATACCTCGCTTGACACCAGTTTCACTTATCCGCACTCCAGACAAACAATTTAACAGTTGATAAAATATAATCAGTAAGGGTGCCAAGCGCAAATTACATAATGCTGACTATTCGGACTTACCATCGAACAACTGAAAATTACTTCCTTAGTAATTAGAAAATATCCTGTTGTTGGTATGATCTACGGTAATGACGAATCTTTTATTTGGTACATAACATTTAATACACTAAAGTGTACTAATTAATCTAAATTTATTATCACTTACCATTGGTAATATCTTATTTTACGTAATTTTATAATGAATATTAATACATATATATACATATATATATATATATATATATATATATATATATATATATATATATATATATATATATATATATATGGATCGGAAAAAAGTATCATGTATGTACAGTTGATTACTATTCGCAGTTGCTTCAGTGATTGCAGCATGTCTTTCATGGCTTATTTTTAATGATTTCACCCCAAGCATGGTGATAAAGCCACCAAGATTCAATGTGCTGCTGAATGTGAAAGAATCTGAGATCTAAAATTATTAAGTAGAGAGAACAATAAAAGGATTGGGCTCAACGATAAGGAAGATGCCGATTAACATTGCGTTTAAATTTTTGAAGGCCAAACTTGACTGGAAAACAAAAAGTCAGAAGATAGTTCCACAAATGTGAAATACGATAGAAGAAATTGTCAACATATAACTTATGGTTTCATCTAGCAACTTTAATTGTAAAATGACGAAACTACCAGCCTAATACTATGCTTAAATTCGAAAATATAGGGCCACAAACATGAATGCTCCTCACAACAATATCCATGACAATATTTATTAAAAGAAAACTATCTGGGAATGCACATTACGGTGGGAAAGTCACCGCAGTCAAGCTACCAGATCAGGACTGATGACATTCCAGATTCTTCTTTCGATTATATCAAAAAGCACCCGAGCAGATGTGTCAGCATTATTTAATGCATGGATGAATTGTGGAAGATAGTTTCTGACAAGATTCCTAACAGCAGGCTGAGCAATCGATTCAATATAATTGTTCCACTTCATACCAGTGGAAAACGTTTATCCTGAGAAGGTGTAATGAGTAATTTTCTTGGAGGTTAGCATCAGCCATACCGATGGAAAACAAAACAAAATCTTTAAGACCATTAAAAGAGAGCAGTTCCGTTTAGGAGGTACACTACAAGTCAAAGTTTGTATCTAGAGAAGAGTAAATAAAAGTGTAGCAATAATATTTAAATATATATAAAGGAACGTTAACTGAAGTTTCATTGACTGAGATTTTGAAATTTAGTCGAAATTTATCGTTAACTCTGGATTTTAATTCCAGCGATTTGTCTAATTCACTCGTCTGTATTTGTTGGGCGTATATTATACTTGATTGATCATCAGTGTCTTTATGGATAAAACAAATTGTTATCTCACAAACGTGATTGATTGCAATCATTTTTTTATTCTTCATTGATTAATATAACATTCATTTTTATAGTGAACCTAACAATTAAAACAAAACTAATTCTTTAGCAGCATGATAGAGTTACACACAAAAGTGGTTTTAAAATGATTTATTTTCCATTTAAGGCTAAAAATCCAAACAATTTAAACACATGTCTTGCCACCAGTCTCATCGTTGCAATTTCTGATATATACCACAATTACTGATGGGAAAATCCTAGTTATATTAGAAGGATTTCAAGCTAAACAGTTTTCCACATGTAATTTGCAAGATGACTTTATCGTGTTATTGGTATTCAAGCAAAATTGCGACAGGAGACACTAGCGAATAATTGTGAGATAGAGATGCGTCTTTTCAAAGCTTTAAAATGAAAGATGCATAAGAAGCGAACCGGAGATGGAGGACAGCTTGCTCAATAAGGACAATTCAAGAGAGAAACAAGGAATATTACAGACTCTGCAAACAGCAATAATATTTATGTGCTTAGATGTCAAGTGCCGTACAAATGACTGAATTTACTTTGATCGAGCAAAAAATTAACGATCGAGCAAAATCTTTGTTATTCGGAAGTAGACAATAAAAATATCGAATTAAAGTTTGACGCATTGATAGCAGAATCAGCGACAAATTTCCGTACAAAATCAGTGACTATTATCTTCGAGATGAATTGAACGCTTTTTAGCTCAACCATGAGACAATCATAGCAAGTAAAAGGGAAAAGCACGGAGAAAAAGATCCTACACGATCAATGACACTGAGCCTGATGCCTGCGAAAAAACGGTTGCTCTAATTTCCTTAATAAAGACAATTTCGTACTCCTTTATAAATAAGCATAGAAAACTTTGTTTTTCTATTTGATTTCCTCATCGGTCAAGCCTACATGTCGTCTGTTCTTACACTTATAACGTTTCGGCGTTATATCTTCCAGCTTTCTTCAGCTGCCTATAATCGTACGCGGTGACCTCAGAATTTTAAGCCAAACTATTTGTTCAATCCAAGGATGTTAGATTTTTGTTATCCCGATTTCCCAGCTGAGTGGAATAAAACGTTTTTTAAAAATACATCGGGTGCAGGTATTGCTTGATTCCGATCCTTAATCTGGTAGAGATGAAAAATCATATTCATATACACAGGCTTCGTGGAATAAACAGACAAAAGGAAAATAAAACTGGTGGGTATGAACTGTTATAAAGTTTCCCCTTAGCATCAAAGGTGAGAAGAGAATATTCTACTGCTTCCCATGGATTGAACTAATGGCTCAATATTCTAAGTAGCCTACATTGTAGGATGACAGGCATCTGAAGATAAACGGAGAGTACAAGGACTGAAACGTGGTGAACATATAAACAATGATAAGTTTGTTGGTATGAATAGCACATCATATAATAATAATTTACCTACAGAATTCAAAGAAAATATTTTATTTTACTTAATTGATAAAATCATACGTAAATACATACGCTGTACATTAATTAGTCATTAGTCAATAGTCCTTCTTTTGTATCCAAAATGGAAAGCCAATTCCATAACTTGGATCCCTGAATTGATTTACGAAAACACATTGAATGCTTCATACAAAGTATAGTGTTTAATAAGGAATTGCGAATTACTACTGAAAATATAGACAGAATCAAAAATAATGAATTATGCTTGCCTTATAGCGGCGGCTTTCAACGTTTCTGTAATCTTGTCAATCTCAGTAGCCACGCCTTACCTACTCGACACTCTCCGTGTGCAAATACTGGAAATGAGTAGTTGATTTTCCAGTGAGTTGGAGTTCACCGCTGATTCCCTCGTGGCATCGCTAAGACAAGGGGCGTTGCTTGGCAATTCCTATAACTTTTCCAAATAATATCAGACGTATTTGGTTACGTAGCATAATTAACAGGAGGGAATTTCTATGAAACAATAATATATTTGCATTCCTGAATAATTAGTCGAATATATTCAAAATAAATCAATGTGATATATTGTTACCCTAAAGTCATCTCGGGTAAAATGGAAAGCATATTTAAATTGTGTCAGCAAGAATTTCATTAGCAAATACACAGATACGAAAACTGGAAAATAGTCAAAGGTTAAAACAGTAATAATTAATTAAAATTAATAATGCAACATCAGTGTTTTAGCAGTTTAAAATATTTTATTTCTTATTTGTATATCATGTAATTATTAAAATCGTAAATTATATAAGTACAGCAAAATAAACAGAACGAAATGTAATTTCTTTCTGTATGCAAATTATCTAACTCGGTGTGAGAAAAGCGCTAACAAATAATCTGACGTCCATTGTCAGAAGATGAGACAGTAAATAAGCAACAAGAGTCAAACGAATTAAAGCGATGGTCACGTGGTCTGCAGTTGGAAAATATGCATGGAAATCTTCATTAACTCTGCTGAATATACACCTGATTAAAAATAAAGTTGAAATCATCGAAAGATAATGATGAAGAAGATAGTAAATAGTTTTCAATTCATTTATGTAATTCGATATAAAAGAATTTATAACGGAAAATAAATATTAATTTGGATTACAGTGGCCAACACGGTTTTGGGTACAAAGAAACAAAACAAATGCTTTTACTACTTTGATGGTGCAGATTCTGATAATGATCATATTTTTTCATGGTAAACTACCGTTTTTGTTGCATTGAAAAAAAAGATCAATTTACGATCTTGGCCGATCGCAAAATTTAGTTAATAAAGGTCGTAGAAACCGATCAATTTTCGGGTAGGCTGGTCAATCTATGTCAGCCACCTGAAATAAACTATTCTTATAAGAAAAGGTGTTTTTGAGTTAAAAATTCAAAATAGAAGCATCGAAGTTTAACAATTTATCGCCAAAATTCATAATAACTTATAAACGTCATCTGTAATACACTTTAGTAAATCTGATAATTAAGTTACATCGAAAAATGAACCCTATAATCTTCTGTTTGTGTTGAGTCTTGATTCATTGTTGAATCTCGACTAATGCGTGGAATAATAATGCAACACAAAATGTACTTAGAACAAGAATGTATTATAACAAGAAAGTGTACACAATATTTACATATAGTATTTCTGTATATTTCTGGGAAGACGTTCCTGGAGAATGTGTTGACTAAGTCGCAGTCGGGCAGAGTCTCTAGCTGGATCTCTGTATTCGCTCCCCTCTGTCTTCCGGTACCAACCATTATTTATATAGTCGGTAGTCACCTATGCAGATTAGGTGGATCCTACCACAACAGTTTGGTATTCATAAATTTATCCCACCACTTTTATCCCTTCACTACGGTAGGAAACCAATCAGAGTGAGAGCATTTTGTTTTCACAATTGGAAAGAAACTTCAACTAAAGATATCCCAATTGAATGCACCTATTCCATTGTACATGACACTGCTGGAGTATCAAAAGGGACTTAAATAACATTTAACATGACAGACGATCAAGAAAGAGAAAATTTTTACCATAGTTCTTATGTTGACGAAGGTTTTATTTTTGCTGTTAATTTATTAAATGATTTGAAGAAAATACTTGTTGGTTTTGGTATATCCAAACGTGTTATGTTTAAAGACTTAGGGTCTAGATGTTCTTGTAAAAATATTTCTCAATAAGCAGACCAATATTTGTTGGTTCAAATACGAATTGTGAGATTAGAACGATTTTATTTTGAGAAATATTGCTATCGGTTAGTATCATATATACAAAAGAGAAATGATTTTTTCCCAAAAAATGAAGCATTTATGTACAACAAAAACGGTAGCTAAACAAGAAAAAGTAAGATCATTTTCAGATTCAGAGCCCTCAAATTACCTAAAAAAGATGCTTCGTGTCTAGACATCATTTCAAAATAAATTTTGTTGACTAGTGATATTTATAAGTCCAAATCGACTCCATTTTTCAAAAAGTGCTTGTAGATGAGAGAACAATGTTTACCTATATTTTGATTGTTTTAATATCCAATCAGTAGGGAGATGACACAAGAGATTTCCTTTTTAATTTCTGATTGTTAAGAAAGATGACAGACCTAATTCAATTCTTGTGTGCTGTGACTTTTCTTATCAATAGAATTTATACTTAAGTTCAAGGTAGCGTAAGGTTGTCTGCTAAATGCCAAAATATCATGTAATATGTTTAATGGCTGATTTCTTTAATCATCGCAAGCAAGGAGACAATGCTACTAAGACAAAAAGAATTCTTAAAGACAGGAACTATAGACGAAACTAGAAAGTAAGAAACAGAAATACATTTATTGTGAAGTTTATTGAGGAGAGTAGCTATTTCAGGATCACATACATTGAGGGAAATTATACCGTTATTACGTACATACACCTCTCCAGTTTTTTGAACAGTAATAGGGCTTTATCCTTTTTTTTCCTGTTAAGGATTGGGTTTCTGGTTCTTTCAACTCTTCAATTCTTTTAATTCTCTTTCAGTCTCAGTAACCCTTTGCGTCTTACTGGCAATATCGCCTTTCTTGGGGTGAAATGATTGAAAAGGTTCAAATGGAAAATATTAACTGTGTACGAACGTTTCCAGCATCCACTTGCTTAGAAACTGCAGCATTATTACTTGTAGAAAACCGATTAGTATTTTTTAAAAGGCTGGTATCATTTGCAAACGGTAAATATAACACAAATTCTATCATGTCAGTAAGAACTAAGGGAGTGATTCATGATAAAGTCTAATGGCGCGGAATAAATTTACCTGTGACGCTAACACTCGGTCAGTTTGCATCATTTGGGGTGTGCCTCTGTGTGTTCGTGATAGTTTTAGGACCATTGAAAAGTATTAGTCACTATTTAAGAAGCTCTAGTTTTCATTAATTCCCTAACTAGTGCTTTTAGGCATTAAAACCAGGTTAATTAGCCGGGAGTTCGGAACTAGACGAATTTGATTTGAGTGACTGCAATCAATTTTTTTTAGCCTTTCCTTGAGTCATTCGACATTCAATGACGACTTGTGTGTACTGCCACAGACAGTTTAAGATCATTCGAATGTTGATAGATTATAAGCTGATAGCTTAGTACTGCATGAAGTAAAAAGAAAAGAAATGCTGTATAAATCAATCAGCCTAGGGGAGAAAAGGAAATAAAGGGAGATTCAGGCTTTGAAAATCAGCATTCACTTGTAATGGAATAACAGACACTGTGACGGATGTTAGAACTTGAACCATAGCAGACATCATATGAACCACACTCAATAAATGACGACGGGTGCAGGTCTTCCTCACCCTTTCTCGGACCAGTCTTAATTGTTTTATTACCATTCATGCGGAATATTTCACTGGCAATTCAAGGAAGACATTAGGGTCACTAACAGACAAAAAGAGAATGTCTAATATCGAGAATATTTAACATCGAAAAACATAATAAAACTTAAGTTCTGTTAATAATAGAAATATCCACTCTTTGCCTGATAAGCGTCACGAGGCCGGAAACACATGTATCAAAATTATGGAAAATAAAGGATAATATATATATGTAAAAAAAATCCTCATTACAGCCAAAAACGTTTGCGATTTCTCTCTTCTTTTTAATATATATATATATATATATATATATATATATATATATATATATATATATATATATATATATATATATACATATATATATATATATATATATATATATATATATATATAAGTGGACATGGAAGTCAGCACTTAGAGGCGACAGTCTGTTTCATGCTAGTGCAATCGTCAGGCAATAGGCAAGTTGCCTGACGATTGCACTAGCATGAAACAGACTGTCGCCTCTAAGTGCTGACTTCCATGTCCACTTTTATATTTACACACGCTCTATCTCGGAAATTGAACACTTTATCCCATAAATATAGCACACTTTAAGACTATATATATATATATATATATATATATATATATATATATATATATATATATATATATATAGGGGGTACACTGGTCTACATCAATCGGCAACAGTTTGTTTCATGTTTAAACGCAATCTTCATGTCATATGTGTTGTGTTTTGGTTCGATATTTATATATGTTGGTCAAATGTGCATTATGACTAGTGAAGTCTACTGTATTATACTAATATTTATTAGGTGGCCGGAAGTTTTTGTGTTTCAAATTTTTCAAGAGTACCACAACAGCATAACATTTAAGCATGTTACTACGTTGGCATCTCGCTCCCACCCTTTCACTGTCAAAACAGTTAAATGTAAACGCCTATTTTACGCCAACAGCTTCTTTCCCCGAACTTCCCGACAGTGGAACTCCCTTCCCCTTACTTGCTTCCCTGATAGCTATACTCTTCCAATATTCCAAATGTAATGTCAATCAACATTTTCTGATGATTTGATCTTGACCCCCACCCTATTTCTCTTTATCATTTCCTCAAACACCCCTCTTTACTCTTGCTCTCACTCTCTGTAACCCCTGGCGTGTTAGTGGAATTCCTGACTTGCTTGGGGCGAAAAGGTTATTGAGTATAAATAAAGGTGGATCCGAATGTGGTTACTTGTAGTTATGTTATTATTTATTTATTGATTTATTACTAATTATTTATGACTTAATTATTTTTTTATTATTATTATTACATTCATTTGGGTTTATGTGTGCAATCGTAGTTTGGCAATCTGTTTACTATTTACTTAATATTTTTATATATTTAGATTTTTGTTTATTTCGCCCCAGGGTTGGTAATCTTATTTGTTAGTTTAAACACTTAGCTTTATCTAAATTAGGTTACACTATCTGCTTTGTATATAATATAGTGCATATATTGTTGCATTTTGCAATAGACCTTCAATACACACAGTTTAATAAATGTTAAATAAATAATTTTAATTCGTCTGAATTTTAAGTCCCGCCATTTATTTGCATACAAGTCCACAAGTTGTGCAGTGTGTAAATTGCGAGACATTATGGCGCGAATGACAGATCATGATTCTTGTCTCACGTAGCTTGTTTAGTAGATACCATTTCAACATCTGATTCAACCATTCCTGTCTATCCAGGATCACTACCCTGGAATGTTGAGCATGTTATATTGAGATTCTTGAACTTATTTTTGAACCAATTCCCTCCAGGAGAGGCGATAATGCCTCTAAAACCCAATAAGTTACTGAATAAATATATGAAATAGAAGGTAAAAAAAAAATTTAGAAGGAACCAAAAAACTATTCCAAAATAGGAAACAAATGTTAAGCATTTATTCTTCTTCAGTAAGTAATAAGGTGAGTAAACACTCGGACACATACAAATATATAAATATAAATAAATAAATAAATAAATATATATATATATATATATATATATATATATATATATATACATATATACATATGAAGAAATATAGTCTTAAAGTGTGCTATATTTACGGTATAAAGTGCTCAATATCAGAGATAGAGCGTGTGAATATAAAAGTGAACATAGAAGTCAACACTTAGAGGAGACAGTCTGTTTCATGCTAGATGCAATCATCGTGGCCCGATGATTGCATCTAGCATGAAACAGACTGTCGCCTCTAAGTGTTGATTTCTATATTCTCTTATATATATATATATATATATATATATATATATATATATATATATATACATATATATATATATATATATATATTTAGATAGATACACAGATACATAGATAGATATAGTCTGTTTCACTGTATCACAACTCTTCAATGTAGCTAGACGTTTGATTGCATCAGGCCGGGATCGAAACCCCATCGATTTGGTATCAGAGATGCTACCTCTCTTCGCACAGCGGAGAGGAAGGGAATTATTTCTGTTTTTTACTTGAAATAAGTCAGTGACCCGGAGAGCTCAATTCAATTCGGTTGAAGAGTAATGCGCTAACTTATATATATATATATATATATATATATATATATATATATATATATATATATATATATGTGTGTGTAGATAGATAGATAGATAGACAGATATATTAAGGACCAACCCAATAAAAAATATCAAAATGTTGGATAACTTTTGTCTTTATTTTCACCCGAAATTAAAGCAAATATAGGAACATTAGAACGGCTCATGATCATGCATAACAGACGTTCATTGCCTGTTATATTAAACAATGTATGTTTAAAAAATGATCTGCCGCACAAATGCACTATATATATATATATATATATACATATATATATATATATATATATATATATATATATATATAGATATAGATATAGATATAGATATAGATATATAAATATATAGCATAATGAGAGGCCACGTATACTTTCTTGATATGTATATAATATCTGGATAAAATAAATGAAACAAAATTGGGTGTTTTTTTTATGAAAGTATTTATTTCTGTGTTTTTGTATATATTTATTTATTTAATATTTCAGACCACCTAGGTCTTTCCTCAAAGAAATCAAATGAAATACTGTGTTTGTGTGTTTGTTTACAGCGTTTGTCGTGAAGCGTGCAGGTCACGTGATGTGCAATGCGACTTTGTTTGAATTTCTGGCGGAAGACTGATGATAGTGTCTTAAATGTTGTTTAAAAGGTTTTTTGACCATAACTCAAGAAATATTTCTTAAAATATTTTTAACTGTTGAAATATTTATGTAGATTTAATATATATATATAAAATATAATATATATATATATATATATATATATATATATACATACATATATAGAGATATAGATATATATGTATATATATGCGCGCACGTGTGTGTGTGTGTGTGTGTGTGTGTGTGTGTGTGTGTGTGTGTGTGTGTGTGTGTGTGAGTGAGTGAGTGAGCGTGCGGTTGTTTTCTCGGGTCATCTCACCGCCTCTTGTGATACAGTAATCTTCAAAACCTGATTCTTACCACGTTGAGTTGTATCTTTGTGCCTAGTGATTCTCTATAAGTGTAGCTCGAAATTTGATTCAGAACAAAAGCAATTAATGAAAAGCACTTCAAATACTCCAACCAAAACGAAAATTGTTCAAGAATTAATGTTTAACTTGACACAGTGCTAATGCAACTCGTAGACACCAAAAGGGTCGTGAACACCTCCCACGGACATACTATATACTATGTCTAAAATATAGCTACAAAATGTTATGTTTCTATATGACAGTGAATACAGTTTCCTAAATGGTGAAATGGAGATTTGAGACAATGATTTTCTAGAGAATGATACTAAAAATTAGGAGGAAGTTATAAGAAAAATGTAAACAATATGGATGTTCATATTTTAAATACCTTGAACAGATAAATAAAGAAAGAAAGCTTAGAAAATTTGACAATCACAGGGTATATTGAAGGCAGGAGAAAAAGTGAATAACCTACCTAACAAGCATATGTAGATGCATGGCCGGACAAGGATGGAAAGGGGTAGTAAAACGATACAAATGATAGCAAGTTGTGGAGAACGCCAATCGACCACAACAAGAGAAGACATACAAGAAACTGCAAAATTATGTGTGTTAACATAAATCAAAAGTTGCCATATCTTATGTAACCCACTATCATTTCTAATTCCCAAGAAATAAATGGCATAATTTGCAGAAAAAGAAATACAATGTTGTTCCTTGTGACCAATGACGTGACACTGTAGGCCACGAAAAAGGATAGAAAAACAGTTCTTTTTCATTTTGACCCTCCCAACATTTTAGGCGTTCCTAATTACGACCGTGATCTTTGCTCGCAGATTTTTTCGTTAATATTTAAGAGGCTTTTGTTCGTGGGAAACAAACAGATGCTGAAAGAAAAAGAAAATAAATCTAGGTACGAGTGAATGAATAATGGAATGAATGAGAGAAGACAAAAAAATATGAAGGAAAATCGTTTGAAATAGAGAAAAGAAAAAATTGCGAAAAAGATTATACCCTGAAGAAAAGAACGATTAGGTAAGAAAGGAAATAACAAACCTGGGTTATCAAGACCAAAAGGTAGAAAATGTGATGGAAAGGGAAGAGAACATGACATAGAAAACTACATTAAAATACATGCAGGAAAGGAGATGTTAAATGCTAGTCTAATGGATCGAAGAAGAAAGAATATAAGAAGAGGAAAAAAAAAGAGAAAAAAAATGGATAGAAAAAGTGCAGAACAAGAAACAGAAGTAAGAAAAATAGCGAAATAAACAGAAGAAAAATAAGAATTCAAAAAAAGAAAGACGTGCTGAATGAAAGAGAATGAAGAAATAATTAAAAAAAATACAATGTGATAAAGAGGGAATTTGTGGGTAAAAAAGGCAGTAAATATGAAATGTACAAAAGGTGACAGAAAGTGAATTAGAGAAAAACAATAAGTTGGAATGAACAATGTGGAATGAACTGAGGAAGAAAAATATTAATAAAAAAATCTGGTAAGGATCAGAAGGTAGATTCAGCAGTTGAATATAGACAAGGAGGACAATAGTAATTATATATATATATATATATATATATATATATATATATATATATATATATATATATATATATATATATATATATATATATATATATATACATATGTATGTATGTATATATATATATATACATACATACATACATATGTATATATACATACATACATACATATGTATATATATATATATATATATATATATATATATATATATATATATATATATATGACAGTGAATGAAATAAAAAAAATGGAGAAGAAAATAAAATTAGGAGTTGAATATAAAGAGAAGACAAGGAAGTGAATAGTGATTCAAATATATCTATGTGCGCGGTTGTGTATGTGTGTGTGTTTGCCTAAGACAGTGAATGAAATAGAAGAAGAAGAAGAAGAAGAAGAAGAAGAAGAAGAAGAAGAAGAAGAAGAAGAAGAAGAAGAAGAAGATTGAATCTAAACAGAAGACAAGGAGGACAATTGTAATTAAAATAAATAATTATAAATCAGTGTAGGAAATAATAATGAAATAGGAAACTATGACGATGGTAATGCTGATGTTGATGATGTATGATGATGATGATTTATGACGAAAAATTAGAAACAAATAAACTAGAAAAATAGAACATGTGAAAAACAATAGCAAAATCAAAGAAACAAAGACAATATCCACTGGGAAATAGCCAACGATATAGGCACATCGGCGAACGAAAGAGAACATAGATATAAAACTTTTATTGATATCGAATAATAAGTTGGAAAAAGAAACGACAAGGACGAAGATACAAATGGATGAAATAAATTTCCTGTTTATTTATTTATAATAAAGATGATGGGAATTTCAACATGTTTTTTTACGTGTAATTTTCCCTTTTAAAATCCTTTCTTTTTATATTCCTTTTGGATGTACAGAGTGCATGGGTAAGGGAGTAAAGCAAACGGTGGTCGGGGGGAAAAGAACTTTCAAAAATTAAAACGAATCTGGAGGAAGTGTGGACCGTTGAAAGTCTAAAAACGAAAGTAAAAAAAAGGAATTAGTATGAGGAGGCTAAAAATGAGATGGAGAGTGAAGAATTGAGAAAGTAAGGTGAAGTAGGTGACGGCGACGGCGTCGGCGGCTGCCTCTGGCGTGAGTAAAGAGACGTACACAGAAACTGGGGCTTTAGATTCTAGACATCAGCTAACGATGGTAATTGAGGGCGTGAGATGGTGTAGGGTGACGGGAGTATTGGATGGGAACGAGAAGAACCAACACTCTTATATAGGGCGGCGTGGAAGAAAAAGGAGGAGGAGGAGGAAATGGGATGAGAAAGAAAGCCGACTAACCCTGAACGCTGGCCGATGAAAGAACTTGATTGTTCTCTGTGTCGGCTGAGTACGCACGGCTGACGCTCGCTTCGGGTCGATCTGGACAGACCGATAAAAAGAAAGATGATTGCTGTTGTTCAAACCAGGATGGACGTCAGTTTCTGAATGAGAAACAATAATACTACTACTACTAATAATAATAATAACAATATTAAAACTGTATAGTAAGTTAACCAAGAAGAACAAAGAATGATTGGGTAGTAACGGTGATTCATTGTGAACTATGCAAGCAATTGATGGTGTACGCGTAGATTACAATAAGTGCAAGATAATGGACGCAAGGTTATATGGAAATTAACCAGGTCAGAAAACCCGACATAGATATAGTGGTTTTCCAAGCGTAGTTTAAATGTGGAACGAGGCCGAAAGTATGGGGCACCCAGTGGGAATATAACTCACTACTCATTCGTAATTGTTGTAACAAGACAAACCTGCTAACCATTGGACCATCCTGAGGTTCCCAAGCCGATGTTGATATAATCGAGAAAAGAAAAGAAATCGGAAAATTCAGTATATTCATCTTGCCATATATTTGGCAAATATTTCTTCTTTTTTATTATTAAAGTTCACATGACACAAAATTTAAGATTAACTCTAATTGTAGATTCAATGAATGAATTTGAACAGAAGATATTGACCCTTCAACTGAAGGGTCAATTGTTTGATTTTAGTTTAAGGAAGGCATCGATGTTGAAGTGTTTCAAAATGTTGCGCTCTTGGGTAAAACTGGGTGTAAATTCTTACTTATTCTCTGAGGGAGGAAATGTGGATGAATCGACTCCCTGAATGGCAAACCCTGGCAGTAAATCTTTGAATTGATCCAACTAAAGACGGTAGCACATCTGAAGAATTGCTATGGAAACAGTGATAGATTTTGCATGTTGGGTCTATGGGGAAAGAGACTGTAGATTGGGAAATAAGTCATCGACTACAAGAGAGCTTAAAGAATTTTGAATTCTATCTAGAAGAGAAAGCGAAGATTGTGATTCGTTGCTCTTATTTCATACTTGTAATGATCCAACATTGCAGAAGGAGTCAGCAGAGATAGAATTCTAGCTGACCATTTATCCAGTATCTTTAGCAAAGAATCGTAGACGTGAGTATAACGTCTGAATCAAAGACGCTATTTGAGAGTGAAACTATCCATCGTGACTAGAGAACCTTCTGTTGAGTACCAATATTGCCTATCGAGGTGGGAACAGAAGAATTTCAGGGTAGAAATGGGAATACCAAGAAGACAGCCTTAATGTCTGACGGATTAATAACAATTCATTCCTTTCTTTTTTTTTAAAAATGTCACTTTGTTTACGTTTACATAAGAAACTGTACGTACAGATATGAAAACATTCGGGAGATCTATGACGAAAGAAGTTTCGCTTAAAAGTACAATTTCAACCTTACCTGCTTAGTTCTTTGAAGCATATTTTTTCGAATTAGTCAAATTCTCGTATCAGATTTAACGGAAGCTTCCTCTTCCCGGAGGGACACGAGTTCGAACCCTGTCAGAAAGCGCAATTTTTTCTTTATAAAATTTCTTCAACATTCAGGGCGGTAGACAAAAATAAATATGTTACTCAGATACGAATATCCACTAAAAATAACGTTTAAAACGATAGAAAAAATTGTCGGATTGTGTGTGTGTGTGTGTGTGTGTGTGTGTGTGTGTGTGCTAGCTTGGTCACATCGTAAGAAGATCAAACTTCCAAGTCAATTGGTTTGCATTACTACATTTATCAGAAAATATATTTAGTTGAAATAACAATGAATACTAAGAGATCTGAATTTCGTTTTATACTCTTTTCTTTTCCTGTTGACCATGGTTATTAGGCAGACCGAAATGCAAATTACAACTTACGACACAGATGACTACTTCAGTTTTATTCAAATTCTCTGTGGGTGTTTACGTTTGTGTGTGTGCATGTATACGTGAATTCAATGAAAGACCTAAAGGATGTTCTACAACATAATGAAATAATAACAATTCTGTTTATACTATTTAGAATGTTTTTACTGTTGTCCACATCCTTGTTGCCATATCACGATGTTCCGGCCGTTGTAGGCTCCGTCCTTCTTCAGCTGATTGGAATTTCAAACCGAACGCTTTATTTCGTCCACCGGGGTAGAGATTGCTCTTAGTTCAATCACCTGAATAAGGGTGAAGCGCACAAAGGCCGTAACGTTGTGAATATGGCAATAAAATGAAAGTTACAATAATCCAAACATTGTAAATATTGTAAATAATTACAATACATCATCTCAGAAATATAGACGGATCCTAAAGAAGGCCGAAGTGTACAACGGCCGAAACGTTGTGAACATGGCAACAAATATAAGGACAACAGTTCGAACATTGTAAATAATTACAATAGATCATCTCAGAAATATAGACAATAAGTTACCAAATCTTAAATAAAATGGTATAATTATCTAATTTGCGGATTTCAAAAATTAAGATTTTTTTTGTCTCTAAATGTATGATTTTTTTACTCCGCCCAGAGAAGGTGTTGTTCAGCCTGAGTGAAAAGGGGATATATAATACCAATGTCTTATTTCGAAATAAGTCATATTTTGTGTATACGTTTGTGTGCGTGTGTTTATGTATATATCAAATTTTACAAGTACTTGTAAATTTCTGCCATTTCTCAGTTCTTGAAATCCAGACAAGATATGAAGCACAGAGAAGCATCTCTTCAAATCAGCCAAATGAAGAAGAGACATAAGTGCGTAGATTATGACTTGATCAGGCAGCTTTGTATACGTGTGCTGCAGTTTGCTTGTCAGTTTAAAAACTGACTCTTTATTTAATTGTTTGCATAATGTTGATGAAAAGTAAATTCTTTGTAATCAGTAAGGTGAATATTTTGGTATCGACACAATTACTTACCTTCAACCTTCCCAGCTAAAAGAATACATTGGACTCTTGCTGACGCAAATTCCAAACTGTTTAAATCATCACAAATTATGTGATTGTGTTGATTTAGAAGTGTTCCCTCAAACAGTTTGAAATAATTTGGCCATCAGTATCGAACAGAGGCCTGTATACTGCTGTAGTAAAATGCATGACTAGATAATTCCCAAACCACAGATCTAAAATGATGCATTTTGGCACTGATATTCTGCACCACCATTCAGTTTCAGACGGTCCGTTCTCTACCGATAACCATTTCATTAGAGTCTTAAATTGATCTAAAAGCCTGAAGTCGTTTACTTATTTGGATCTGATCAAAATTGCCTTGAGTAATTTCGAAGACTTCCATGACGCCCTTTTTCTTTCCTAACATAATTATTTACAGGTCATTGCAACATAACCTTGATACTGATTTTCCATAGTACGACTGTGCAGTAGCCATTGTTTAAAGTTTGCATTTCAAAACGATCATAATCTTCCAAACTGAAATATATGACAACATATTGCATGAATCAATATAGATTAACTGTGTGGTCGGAATATGAAAAGTCAGAAATAAGTGGATTTAAATTACACATGAACACTACAATAAACTCTTTTGACCCAATTATTATTCCTCTGGCCTTATATTCATGTGCTATTAATTGACCGAAATACAATTAATTATTACTATCGCTGAAGGTAAGATGATGTAATTTTAAATTTAAATTGTTCGGCTATCAAGAATACGACATTTGTTAGAAAATATATCCCGTTTTAAAAGTGGAATCATAAGAATATATTCAACGGATTATACATTTGGGCTTTTCTGTTTTCCTATTAACCAGGGATTGTTGTCAGACAGAAAACGAAATTACCCACAAAAAACATTTCATTCAAACGTGTATTTGTCAGTTTGGATGGACGCATGAATATTTCAATTCAATTACAGAACTAAAAATATCTGTACATTTTTTTAAAAAAACGTATTTAAAAATAATCCTATTTAATAACGAATAATTTTCGAAAGTGCAACGAAATCTTATAAGTAGCTGCCATTTTGGGTTTAAAAAAATATTTTTTTCTCGTCTCCATATTAATGATTTTATTATTCATCCCCTGTTAGTGTCGTCCGTAGGAGGAGAATATGTTATTAATTAAAACATAATCAGATTTCGTATGCATCTTTATGAGTTTTGGCTGAGAATATATTAAATGACCCAAACACATGTAAGTCACTAATGCACAACAGTGTTTCTTGGAGAGAATCAGTTCGGCTTTTATATTACAGATTCATAAATCTATTTTTTTTTCTAATTTTCGTCCTCGAGGTGAACGTCGGGGACATGGCTTTTACTGCGGCGTAGAATGGTTGACACTTGATTCATTTGCTACTTTAGAAGTAAAATCCGGAAATTAAGTTTGCTGCTAGTTATGGCATTTTCATGAAGAATTTCTCCAATCATTGGCACCAGAAAGAAAAATCAGCGCATAAATTAAGTATCTGCTGATTGGTTGAATCTTTTGTGTTTCTTCTTTCCTGTAATAGAGAAATGTGTCATTGTTGTAGTTCGTAGGGCAGAAAAGGGCTTCAATTTACATCTGGATATGTAAGCAATTTTAAAAGTGTAGAAAGTATGTCAAACGAAGCTGAAACATGGAAACTTTATATAAATGTTTACAAGAAATCATCAGTTTTTAACAATATTTGTGACGGAGTGTAGCTGCGGAGGACATGTAACGAAAACGAGTTACGGACGATTTTGGGATAGAAAATTCAACAAGGTTTAACCAAAGAACACATCACAGAAATTTATATATTTTTTATTAATATATATATATATATATATATATATATATATATATGAAGAAGAAATATAGTCTTAAAGTGTGCTATATTTATGGGATAAAGTGCTCAATATCAGAGATAGAGCGTGTGTAAATATAAAAGTGAACATAGAAGTCAACACTTAGAGGCGACAATCTATTTCATGCTAGATGCAATCTAGTGGCCCGATGATCGCCTGAAACAGAGTGTCGCCTCTAAGTGTTGACTTTTATGTTCACTTTTATATATATATATATATATATATATATATATATATATATATATATATATATATATATAGGTAGGTACGATAAGAACAAATAGAATACAATTCCAATGTTCGTAACATTTAATTTAAGAGAATGTTCAATACAGAGTGGAATAATATTATTTATTTTAGGATATTACACCGAAAACATGCAGTATGTTGTATCCGATACGTGATGTGGTTGAGATTTAAGAAGCTCCCCTGAGCGGAAACGAGACACGTCTTAGAAGAGAGTTTTAAAATATAAGTGAAATAGTCTGTGTGTCTGTTCTTCTATTCTAATTGATGTAACGCCACCTAGCGAGCCTTAGAAAATGTCATTGGCTTACAAGTTGGGCATTTGCACAAACATTACACAGGAGTTTCCGTGACCATCCTTGTCATAATTGTTTCACTTTCATTTTTCACTTTTTTCTAAATCTTTACACACATCGTATCTTCATGCCGTTTTCTACTTCTTCTCATCATCTGGAACCCAGTGTGTCACATTTCTTTGTGAATTAAATATAGACCATATAGAAAGATACTTTGTTTGACGTATTTGACATTTTTGTCATGTGCTGCCGATTAACATAATAGTAATGATAATAATGATGTTAGCCTTTTTCCTTACAACGTTCATTGACCGAGCAGCAACTAATACTTTCGGTTGTAATTTATAAAATCTCTCTTTTAAAACAATTTTTCAGAAAATATTTTCTCAAGTTCAATATCTGTTATCGCGATTCCCAGTATTAGAGTTTTCTTTCCTAACCATTTTTTAAGTAGTGTGGAAAGTCAACATCTTGATTATGTCATTATTTTCTCTTCGAGTCACATATGTTTTCTGTTTTAACAGTTTCCTCTAGTAATGTGGTTTATGTTATTTATGTTATTTGGTAGAGTTCTTTGTTTGTGATTATATATCGGCTGTCAGCAATGTTCAAAGAAAGAGGGTCTTTGCCAAGACAATCAGGCCTTACTTAGAATGTTTAAACCCAGTGAAAATGCAATACTGTTAACTTAAAAATTACTAAATATTTCATTGGTTAATATTGAAAAGGGAAGCTTAAAAATAAGTATGTAAAAAGACAAAAATTAAGCCATAATATTTTTTAATTACGACACACTTTCTCGGTTTCACTCACCCAAATAAGTTTCTGATGAAATAAGACCCCATACCTATATTTCAGCAGTAGTGATAGAAATACAATATGTACAAATTAATACTTACATGACTATATAACAAATCAGGAAAAGTGACAATGTCCTTATAAAAATCTGCTCTTTCCGAGACAGTGGAAACCTGCATTTTATTTTTTCTTTTAAATTTCATTTTTTTCGTCCAGAACATTCAGTACAGCGAAGACAATTGTTGCAAACTTAAAAAAGAAAAAAATGAAAAAAATTGTTATATATATATATAAACCTATTAGGTATGTGCAGATTATTATTTCAAATAAATATATTTTATCTCCGAGATCCTATTAATGGAACTTAATTCCCCCAAAAGACATTTTCCCGCTTTCTTCTTCTTTTATTGATCTTTGCACTCATGTACGCGTACATAAACGCAGATAGTTCTTTGTTTTTTGAAATTTAATTTTTAAAAAAAGCAAATACATTGTTTATTTCCTCCTACTCAAATGTTTAGACCGAACATTTTCTCTGTACAGATTAAAAATAAAACAACATTTGATTCTAGCTAAGTGCTTAGGACCTTTCATCTTGAAGTAATAATTAATAACTCATAAACCTACAAGACTATTACAACTCCGCATTGAGGTCGATTGTCACGGGAAATACTCTAGTTTTGTTCTTGTCCTATATTAAGGTAATATTTACAATATTAATAAAAAAAAGACAAGTGTATTAGTAGTTAGTAAGCAGTAAAATGTTAGTAGTTAGTACTTGATAAGTGATTAGTAGCTAGTATACAGTAAAATCAGATCAATCCTCACTTACGTCCACCAGCTTTTGGTCTTATACAAAGATTAGTGAACACCTAATAAGTACTTTGCGTTGCAGAATCAAAAGTTATATTATTTACATTATTCGAACTGTTATCCTTATCTTCATTGTCATATTCACAATGTTTCGGCCGTGGTACGCTCCGGCCTTCTTCAAGTGATTGGAATTTCAAGCTGAAACATTTATGTCGTCCATTTTGTTCTAGTTCCACGTGACATGCCATTTCCGGATGTCTCATCTATTTCCCTTTAAGTCAACTCTCCAAGTTTTTGGTTCACCACTGCCGTGGCCTGGTATTGAACACACGAGTCTAGTCACTGGATCTAACCAACGTCTTTATCTACTGGACCGTGTGTCATTGAGGGGCATGGTACGTGAGACAAGGACAATCTACCCGAATAATGTAAATAATGAAAATAATCATAATACCTCATCTCAGAGATATAGACAGAGAATGAAAAGTGTTTGGAATCACGACTATGTGTCTACCATTCTCTGCTAATAGCTCACTTTTATTAATCTCTTATTCTATCGGTTAAGTTTTAAGGATTTTTTATTCAGTAACGTCCATTACTTCTATTGCGCGACTGAGTCTATCCGGCTTGGATTTGAGTAAACAGACAATTCTTTGTTTTCAGACCCCGAAATATTGTTAACAATTTTTTTAAACTTTGTTTTCGTTACATATACGAATACCAATTTCATATCAGTCGGTCTATCTCGGAGTTTACAAACACAAAGTTTCATGTGGAAACCATCGCTGTTTCCCTCTGGGACTCCAGAATGCATTAAAAACTGATAAGATTTTAACCCAACCCAAAAACGTAATAAAAATAAAACAAATAATTCACGATTTATGTTTTTCTTTGTTTAGTCATAAAGATTTGTTATTTACTTCAGCTAACTGAAGGCTATCCCTGAATAATATGTATAGAGGTAGGAAGTATAATTGTGCAGACTATGTATTAGTTTATTTTTCTAAGAATGCAAAGTTTAACAAGATATTTTAAAAGTAAAACTGGGAACATTTTTGAAAGATATAAATTGTGCAAAGACAATGAAATCAGATATAGCTGATCATGTGTTATCGGAAAAATGTCGCCTCACTCGATAGAGAAAAACAAATAACACTAGAAAATTAGTGTACTGCCGTATGTGCTATTCTTCATTAACCCAATAAATAAACCGGACACACACACACACACAAACACACACACACATACATACATACATACATATATATATATATATATATATATATATATATATATATATATATATATATATATATATAAAAGTGAACACAGAAGTCAACACTTAGAGGCGACAGTCTGTTTCATGCTAGATGCAATCGTCAGGCAACTAGCATAAAACAGACTGTCGCCTCTAATTTTTGACTTCTATGTTCATTTTTATATTTACACACGCTCTATCTCTGATATTGAGCACTTTATCCCATAAATATAGCACACTTTATGACTATATTTCTTCATATATATATATATATATATATATATATATATATATATATATATAATACGAAAACTAGTAACTGTGACAGAATAGATGTTAAATGTACGACAGCAGAACTATGAGGAAAACAATACAGATGATAACAGCAAGCAGTTACTAAATTATTTTCACTAATTAGTATGTTGTTCTCACATTACAATATAATAATTATTATGTGTTTCATTTTCATCTTGGAAGTTAACCGTTAAATATCACGAAAAGAAACTTAATCTCTTTTTCTGTCACAACGAATCAGCAAAAGGTCTTGAATATAGTCTTTTGATTCGTGTGCCGTGTAAAATTATCAAATCAAAGATCAAGTTAATTCCTGATTCATCAAGGTCTTTCGAATGCATCAGTCGAAACGTTGCAATGCTTAATAAGAAAAAAAAATAATCATACGACACCAAAAGATGTCAATAACGACAAGTCTGGTTAAGTTACCAATCAAAATTTAATGAAAGCATCTAGTGTGAGTTTACAAATTTGAATACTTTTGGAATAATTAAAATTTTATAACTGTGAACGTCATATAGCACTAGAATCTATAAATACTGTATATGTCTATATTTCTGAGATGAGGTATTATGTACAGTATTTACATTAGTAGGCCACAAAAATCTCCTGAGTCGGCCAAGCATAGAAATAAATACAATATGGGAACCAGTAATAAGGAGTGCCAGAGAACAGCAATGATAACAAAAAGTTGCAATACGAGATCTGGTAAAAACATGCATTGATAACAGCAAAATTGCAATATGAGTACTGGTAAAAAATGTGTGCTGAAAAATTAGGTTTATAATACTCAGAAATTCATACCCAGATGTCCTCAAGGACACATGGTACAGTGGATAAGGGCGTTGGTTAGATCCAGTGACAGACCCAAAGAGTGTGAGTTCAATACCCGGTTCAGGCAGTGGAGAACATTCAGAGGGAAAATTACCAGGAGATAACTGACATCCATCAAACATGGCTCGTGGAACTAGAACAGTCTACCCCAGTGATCCCAGAATTGTTGTTTTTTTTTTAATTAAGAAAGAGGCTCTCTATATTTCTGAGATGAGGTATTATGTACAGTATTTACATTAGTCGGACTATTGTCCTCATCAGGGTTCAGTTCGAAATTCCAACCACCTGAAGAAGGCCGGAGCGTACAACGGCCGAAACGTTGTGACAAATATGGCGACAAAGATGAGGACAATAGTCCGACTAATGTAAATACTGTAAATACTGTATATATTTATTAATCTTCTGAAAAAATGATAATTACATTATTAATTCATATGTATGCAAGTAAGGTCGATTCTCCTGGAGTCTAGTGGTTCAGACCCTAAACACGGTAGACTTTTGGCTGTGTTTTCTCTAGCAAGTCGATTTATGCAGGGTGGTACGAGTTGACCCACAGCAAACTTGTTTTGATTTCAGAATTCTCTTTCTTTTAGACTAGTTGCCATTCGGGGATAGAAAGTCCAGTTTGTATTTCTGTTAACCTTTAGTTATGAGGAGAGATGGTGTCATATCATTTCAATGTATTTGTGCGAAAGCGAGCAAGCTAACGCAATGGCTTCCATTGAAATTGGAAAAAAACACGCCAATTCCACTTTCTACACTAATAAGCATAACGCTATGACCAGATTTCCTTTAATTCCAAACAGACCATACTGTGAAATATATCTTAGTACAATAAGCTCATTGACTTTAAGAAAACATTTATGGGGAACATTAGTTAGATGATGGAAAACGACAGTAGGTTATCTAACAACTGCTGAAAAAATTGTGGATTTTTGTTCATTTTTCTGAACTAAATGCAATGTTAAAAACTAAAGATGATGCTAGTGATTTATGTGAGTAAATCAACAATGTTCTGTTTATTCCTGGCTTCTCATCTTCCTACTTAGTAAAAGGCGATAAGAACGTCTTCTGAAAGAGTGATTCCATTTGACACTAAAGCAATAATTGCGGTGGTCAAGTGTAATCATTTGGGAATAGAGCGACTAAGTTCAGTATTCCGCTTCTTACGAGACTGCAAGAGCTTACAGGTGAATCGTCATATCGACTTCTCAATGGAATATTGCAATCAAATAAACAATTAAGCAAATTAGTCAATAAGATGGCGGAGTTATTTTGTGACAATTCCCGTAAACATGGAAGTCACAAAGTTGTAGACGATGACAACATTCATGTTTTCTGATTCGAAAAACCGGAGAAAATGAATGACCATTCTGCATAAAGGAGCATCGTCTATGTTTTTTTTACTTTCATGCTCTTAACTCACAGCTCATAAACGATCATATAATTTGTAAGTTTTCAGCAGACGTTTAGCGAAGATTTCTGTGGATGAGATTCTGGTTTTGATTTTGGGATCAGTGTGGTTATTACTGACAAGCAGTATTTGTCGGGGCCTGTTTGTTTTTAAACATGCCATAGCCATTCCAATTTGCATGGCTTCGGCATCAAGCTCGGCTTAGAAAATTAGTACGTAGTCTAAAAATATCATATGATCAGTTTGCAGGAAAGGTCAAAGAACGTGCGTCAGTTTGCCTAGAAATCTCTTACAAGAAAGAATATTTCTCTGTATCAGTCAGTTTTCAAAGTGAAAAGTGTAATAGGAGTAAAACTAGTTTTAGTGTGATGTTCCCGTTATGCGTTGGACGTCTAATACACAGAATAAGAAAGACGCAGAATGGTTGTATTAAAAAAGACACTAATGTAAAGACGCTAATGTAAAGACGCTAATGTGAAGACGCTAATGTGAAGACACTAATGTGAAGACGCTAATGTGAAGACACTAATGTGAAGACGCTAATGTGAAGACACTAATGTGAAGACGCTAATGTGAAGACGCTAATGGGATTGGTTGCCTTAAAGAAGACCCTACTGTGAAACAAGAAAAATTAAATGAATTGATTTTCAATTAAATCCCAGAATTGTTGTTTTTTTTTAATTAAGAAAGAGGCTCTCTATATTTCTGAGATGAGGTATTATGTACAGTATTTACATTAGTCGGACTATTGTCCTCATCAGGGTTCAGTTCGAAATTCCAACCACCTGAAGAAGGCCGGAGCGTACAACGGCCGAAACGTTGTGACAAATATGGCGACGAAGATGGGGACAATAGTCCGACTAATGTAAATACTGTAAGAAAGAGGCATTTTACATGAATGACTCAAATGATGTTATATTTTATTCTAAGGTCTATGGTAAAAAATAATTCCTAATAATCTTACCTCACAGTGTCCTTTTCAATGTTTTTGGTCTTCTTCTTGACCCACACTACATGGTAATTTCATACTTAATTTTATTCGTATTTTTATAACGATAGACATTCGACCAACGCCTGGAAATTCAACTTCGGCAAAATATGCAGTTGGTGTAATAGATAGGCAGATATCAACGCCGAGTTTGAATTCCAGTCGAATTTTTTGAATTCACTTAAACGCAAATAACATTATAAAAGTCGGACTTATATCTGGAAATATCATTATCGCCATAACACCCTAATGTAATATTAAATCGCAAAAAATAATTTCGATTTAAATAACTCACAATGTGTTGAAAAACCTTAAGAAATAAATCAACTTCTGTTAAAAAAATCAGTACGATAAAAATAATTTTTATTTACAGGCTATTGGAAAATGTAAACCCCTTCATTTAATTTTTGGTAGAAAACTCATAGTGTGATTACTAAATCCACGATACGACGAGGTTTAGTGTAAAGTCATGTTCTTTTTAAACAAACAGGACGAACGCTTTTGAAAAGTAAGAAACAACACATCATTGCTATTTAAAATATATTTAAATTCCAAATCGAGAACAGGAAATAAAGAAAAGAAAGTGATTTCAGTCAATTTGCATTTATGGAGTTAACTTAATTGAAAGGAATTTCGCGATTCTTGTCAAAAGTTCTTGCTAAAGGAATAATGTTCAGTCCACGGTTACCTTTTTTTTTTTTTAAGCGTATCACCCCAAGCAAGGCTGGAGGCCACTATCACGCAAGGGGTTAAAGAAGGGTTGGAGGAAGAGCAGATAGTAGTGGTAAAGGAGAGGATGTGGAGAAAGAGAAAGACAGTAGGTCGATCAAGGCAAGGGGGTTACAGAAGATTTGGAGCGAGAGCAGATAGGAATGAAAAATGAAAGTATGTGGAGAAGGGAAGTGGATAGATCAAGGCAACTGGAGATGTCGATTGACGCTACACTTAAACCGTTGGGGATTGTATTTGTCAGGGAAACAGTAATAGGGAAGGGAGTTTCATAGGGGAGATGTGCGAGACATGAAGCTATTGGAGTAGAAGAGTCGTCTACATCTAACAGTTTCCACGGTGAAGGGGTGGGAACGGGATGCCAGCCTCGTGGGACGTTTAGCTACTAGTCATTTTTCTTTAGGTTGACGGTTACATTCTTCCCTAAGTTGATGCCAATGTAGTCAAATGGTGAAGGAAGCATTTCCGCTTCGTGCTACTTTCGTAATACTGTGGAAGGAAAAGAAGATAGGTCTTTGATTTTGTTCTATATATAGCCAATGTCAGTTACGCTTACAGGAAAATGAATATTTATTTTTAACCATCTGCTGGCATCGTTATGATAGATTAATCTTGTTTCCTCATTAATTAATTTAAATTCTAATAATTGGAAAGGCAAATTCCCTTTACAAATCTTTCATTTGTCTATTCCCATTAGTTTATATATTTATTTATATATATATATATATATTTTAACATATACGTATTCCCCAGAGTTGCCTTTTATTTCTGCATAATTATATATGAAAAATCGGACTGTTTTTGCAAATCTCCGTGGATTTTGACGAGGATCGACTTCAACAAATCCTACCCCAAGTTTATAATGAAAGCAAGTTAGATTTTTAAAACAAGAATATTAAAAGCTTATCTTTTAAAATTTGCTCATCTGTTGCAGAATATTTTCATCTTGTACTCGGTACTGATAAACATCATCATTTGAGTTCCATAAGTAAAATCAGAAAAATGTATACAACGATGAACATGAATTCAATTAAAATCTTTATCTCCCATGGGATTCAATGTTCCTATAAGATGTAAAAAGGCCAGAAATTAATTAAAGAAGTCTTTGTTCTTCTAAGCTTGATTGGATGTAATTGGTTGATTTTGTTTTTTAGTGGCATATCAACTCCTTATGGGTCATCTTTCTGCTGAAATCTAATTTTCTTGGGAGCATTAGTAATTTCATTTTAAAAATGTTTTGCTGACATTTTTACTATGAAAATATAGTTTTACATTCATAGTGATTTGGTTCACTGTATCATACCGAGGTTTATATTCAGTGGGTGCTAACACTGTGCAAACTGACACAAGTTGGTCAATTGTTCTGGATATTTATTACAGAAACTGCATTTGGAATCAACATAATTTTTCAGTATGTGTACTTGGTAATTTCTAGCTAGTAAGCATTGGTCCTGTGCAGCAAGAACAAAACCTTTGGTCTCAGCTTTAAACCATGCAGTACGTAACCACTGATGAGTACTGGGTTGGTCTATATCACCTTGTTTAGTATGAGTAGAGTATTATTATTATTATTATTATTATTATTATTATTATTATTATTATTATTATTGATGATGATGATGATGATGATGATGATGATGATGATGATGATGATGATGATGATGATGATCATGATGATCATAATAATAATAATAATAATAATAATAATAATAATAATAATAATAATAATAATTATTATTATTATTATTATTATTATTATTATTATTATTATTATTATTTTATTTCCTTTGAGTTTTGGTGTGTACACATTTCTTTCCGGGCCCCGCCCAGAGACGTTAGTTCAGAAATGGCATCATGACATTTTCCACTGAGTAATTAAAAAAGTGCATATATATGTTACATAAATAAAGATTTTCGCAAGGTGTGGTGTGCACTCGTGAGAACAATGTTTTGTATTTCTTTAAGGTATGGGCTACCAGGAATCCCTCCAACGAGTCTATTGGAATCTTCTCCAACCAATCCGAGGGCTCCAACTACACACAGGGATTGTTGATGCTCTCATGTACTACATTTACTATTCAGATTATTATAATTATTTTTATTAGTTGTATTTGTATTACAAAACGTGTGTAGTAGCTTATGCTAATAAAGATAATGGATGAAAGAGATGAGATTTATACAAACAGAATCTCGTAGAGCGGTTGAAAATCTCACAATATTACAAAGGATGGAAGTCTTTTGAGAAAAGATCAACTGAGGAAGGACGAAGAGCTAAAAATTGATATCCTAACTTGATAGGATTCAGTGCAAGCATGATATGGTGCACCCGACACGTAAGGATCCTTTATTTTTCAAGTAAAAGATAGAACCCAAATTGCATGAATCTGTTTACGAAAATTACGTATTCAGGTTAGAAGGTTTTGGGGCATTCACCATCCGCGTAGCCCTGGGAATTAAATTGTTCTTGTAATATATTAGATTCTAGGATTTGAGAAATTGTAATTCCTAAAAGTATAAAGTTTTATAAAAATGGACATTTTTATTGAAAAAAAAATATTTGGAAATTTCAGTGCATCAAATATTTTAGTCTTGTAATCAGATTTATGTTTGAAAATATATCATTTTATTTCCATCCGTTTCTCATTTTAATGTAACAATACACACACATATATGTGTATGTGTGTGTTTGGAGGGGGGCTTGTGTGTGTGTGCGCGTGTGTGGAGAGCGAAATGAATATTACACACACATAACCACAAAACTGAATATATATATATATATATATATATATATGTTGCATTCTATTAATGTAAGCGATATCTTTAGTGGATGCACATATTTAAGTAGACGCTGCGTTTGTTTTAAACAGTATTTTCCTTCGTTACCAGCCTGAATATTAGGAAAATGATATTAAAATATCTTTCCCACTCCGGCAAGATTTGAACTTACATCCTTCTTTGCACGAGAAACTGTCCTTTGACCCGATGTGCTTTTGACTCCTCGGTTACGATGAGCTCCATAATCAAGCACGGTTCTATTTACACTTTACTCATTCAGATTTGAAAATCATAACAGTTTCTTATCCAAAAATGTAAACAAAACGATTTCTAAAATATTAATGGAGCTTTATTTCTTAATCCGACGTTCGATTTCAAACAATACTTTATTTTGTCTACCAGTTTGAACATTCGATAAATCTTATTAAAGACAAATCCGTTCTCCCGCAGGATTTGAACTTGCGTGCACTTTTGCAGGAGAAACCGATGAATTGGTTTCCGCAGAAAAAAATATTTCAATAAAATATACAATTGCAGAAGACAAAACGGGATTTACCTTAATTCTCTAAACTTTTGATATTTACATTATTTTTATTATATTTTCGATTTGAAATATTTTCAACCCAGTTTCATTATTACTTATTTATATCATTAATTTAATATCGTCTTTCCTTACATGCCATGCGTGATACACGCTTGGGAGATCTTTTACTGATTTGGCAGAAGATTTCCTGCAGTGGGCTGTCGTTATTTTCAAGGTTATAAGACCCAGTCTGATCTAGAATTTAACCCATAGCTTAGTGCAGAAGTGGTAGATTCTTCCAAATGTATTTGCACGAAAGTCCGATTCGTTATCCATTGCTCCTCCCGCACTTACAAGCTTGCATCACCTGGCTTTTCACAGCGGCCACTTGTATATGTATGGACCAAACTAGACATTGCTAACTTCGGTGATCTATGGCCCTAAGATACTTAATGTATACATGTTCCACACTGTTTCATTTAGTAAGAGCAGACAATAAACTGAAATAGTTTCCTAGTATATTGTCCGTCGGGGGTGGGTTCATAGATTAACCTGGTAACAATGAAAAAAATAATAAATTAATATAATTTACCTAGACAAATTGGCACTGACCGTCTCATGTTTGAAAGCTATTTATTCCGTTTATTTTAGACTGACACAAACTTAAAAGGAAAGATATTACAGAAGATTGAAGCTGACGAATTTGCATCTAAAAATGGTTTTATCTAGTCGAGGTATAAGATCGCAATCGTGGGAAACCCACGTGATAATCGAACACGTACATTAGTAAGCGCGAATTGAGTTTTAATTGTTAACAAACGAACTATGACAAAACCCCAAATTTCATGGCATTCTTTCTTGAGATAGCTTTTAAATGAAATGCGGGGATCAGTGGTCGTGCCAATAAAACAAAGTCTAGTCAGTACCTATCCAATTTACTTTGCAGAAGACCACAAACGATGAAGCGAATAGGATCTTTTAGAAACGTTATTCGTTTGTTATTGATAATTATCATTTTGAGGTTTGTGCGCTCTAGAAATTCAGCCTTATACCAGATTGTCTTTTTCTTGGCTGATAAATGTTTATTTACTCATCTAGCATTTAATAGGAGAAATATAATATCATATTCTGTTCTGCGATGATATTCAAAAGAAAATCAACAATTGAAAAGCTCTGACAGGTTTCCATTCTATTCAAACAGACATGTTCAAATTTAGAAAGGAACTTCAATCATTATTGCGTTGGCAATAATTTGATATTTGTTATTCATCTTCACAGAGAGAAAGAGAGAGAGAGAGAGAGAGAGAGAGAGAGAGAGTGAAAATGAAATGCCATAAGATTAGAGACAGATATGTAATCATATATGTGAATGTCATGTTTTCTTATTAACGGCGGTTCAGCGACCAACAATAGGTTAGTGTTATTTTCGGCGTATATTTATCTATGCACATCAAAAGGTTGTCTATAACTGAGTTGTGTTTAGTATATTTGACTGCAGATAATTTAATGAAAATTATTAGATTAAGTCAAAAGTTGCTAGGTTTGTTTTTGTTTAGTGTCATATCAACTTCTATATGTTACTTAATGCTGAAATCTAAATAATGTCTCTCTCTCGATTCATGACTCACCAGGCAGAATATTTTTCCGCACTAGGCTGCCTTTTCTGCGGTAGACTAGTGGTCAAAAAAAGCTATAGGATCCTGTCTGTCCTGCTATTCAACCCATAGCTGGGTGAGAAGTGATGGATGTTTCCATTTCCCAAGCGTATTTGTGCGTAAGTGAATGAAACGAACCCGAGTAGAATTCGAACTCTGCTCTCCGATTTCTCATTCTAAGGCAATAACCATTGCACCACACGACGCACATTTTTTATTGCTTTGCTTAGGACGAAAATGTTTAAAAAATATATTTATATCATAACAAGTTATGACAAATCAGTTGTAATAGTCAACGGAAAAGGTAGAGGAATGACAAAGATAACACTCCGCAATTTTAAAAGCAACAGACTAATAAATGCGCATCCATAGGCCAAGCAGCAGTAATGTGCCCATAACAGTTTGGATGAAAAGCATCTTGTCAATAGGCTAAATGTTATCCGTCATCACAATTCAAGTCCGGTGCCATCACGAATCCCATTGCGAAGGGTGCCAGAGCTGTGAAATCTTGCAATGCATTCATTTCAGCGCCTCTTATTATTATTGTCCATTCGCAGTAAACTGACATCTGACTGTTCGAAGAAAACTTCGAACGTGACTAGTGGCGACTTCTCTTGAAACTGGACAAAATATGGCATCGTGGTGTTATCAAGTACCAGCACAAAAAGAAGCGTCATTCAGGCTGTCACAGGTTTGCTACATTGACGTTCCAGCTTTATGAACAGTGTAAATGTGGGCAGCTGAATTTCAGAGAGGAAGGGTGAGTCTTGACGATGATCCAAGATCCGGATAGCCTGCAATTGCCACTATCACAGAATACATTGATCGTGTTCAATACATGGTGATGGGTGTCAGGAGATTAACTATAAATCTAGTAGCCAATGCTATTACGTTATCCTGTGAGATAGTAGATAACGTTCTGCACAAAGGACTTGGCATGAGGAAGGTGGGAGTCACGTCCTCTGATACCTGACCAAAAGCACACCAGGTTGATCACATCACAAGAAAAATTGATATTGTTTAAGGCAGATCCAGCTGGTTACCTAATCTTGGATGAGTTTTGGGTGCAGAGAAAAAGATAAATCCATCCAATGGAAACACCTTTCCTCACCTATCCCAAAGTAATCCAAGTTCGGTTCATCTGCAAAGAGAATGATGGCCTCAGTTTATTGTGACGTAAATGTTTATTATCTGTAAAAGGTTCACGTTATCACTGTAGAGTACTATGCTACCTTGCTCAGGCAGTTACGAAAGTCTAACAAAACCCAACGCCCTGGAAACCTGCCGAAAGGGGTCTTCTTTCATCAGGACAGTGATCCATCATAAAAGTCCTTGGTTTCAAAGGAAGATGTGCGTGACTGTGCCTTTTAACTGGTTGATCACCTCCCTATTCTCCTGATTTGACTACCATCTGTTCAGCAGCATGAAAAAATCACTTGACCGAGAACGATTGTCGCAGTGACGATGACGTCATATCTGCTGCTGCTGATTTTTGACCAACATGACGAACTGTTTTCTTTGAACAGTCAGATGTCAGTTTACCAGGAATGACACAATGCATTATTAAGAAGATACATGTCAATATATCTGAGATGATGTATTATGATTACTTATATTATTTACATTCTTCGGACTGCTATCCTCATCTTCATTGGCATATTCACAACGTTTCGGCCATTGTACCCTCCGATCTTCTTCAGATGATTGGAATTTCGAACCGAACCCTTAATTTCATCCGCCAAAGTAGATTGTTCTAGTTCCTCATGCCATGCCTCTCATTAGGATGTCTCAGTTATTTCCCTTTAACTCAACACAGTTTTCGTTCACCACTACTGTGGCCTGGAATTGAAATCACAACTCTTTGGGTTTAGACAATGGGCCATGTGTCCTTGAGATGGACGAAATAAAGGGTTCGGTTCGAAATTGTAATCACGTGAAGAAGCCCGGAGCGTACAACGGCCGAAACATGTATCCTCTATCTCGTGGTCTTCGAGTCTTATATTAGGTGATATATAGCCTAAAAGAGTCAACACGATGAGAAATGATAATAAAATCGGTGTGATACGAGTTGACGAGAATCAGATAAGAAGTGGATATTATGGCGGAAAGAGGGATAGATAACTCGTAAACATTAAATGAAAAGTTCAATATTAAAGTGTTCAAGGCACAGTGCAAACACAGGCTCTTGTCTTTGTGAAACGCTCTCAGAGTGAAACATTTTTACATTTGGCACAGTGTAAATAAGGATGACTCGACTATTTGGAAGTAGCGATGAAACTAAATAATGGGGGGGGGTTAAAGCAATACTATGGGAATAGCAATAGCGTCGCCTCGGGTATTCAGTCTTGCGCCTGTAAGAAGGACATATTTGACTTTAAAACAAGCCATCATTCACAAACCCGCTTAAACAATTTCGATGTCAACTATGGCGGTAAAATGAGGGTTTTGCTGCTCCAGCCAAACATTAAGCATTAATACTCCATTCGTGACTCGTGTAAAGATAAAATACGGCAGAAAGCACCAAATTCTTCCTGGAGCGTTATAGGGAGCCGACTGGTGGATTGCATATATGCGTTTCACTTTCGACATGAAATGAACCCGTGATCAGACGGCCGTTCAAATCATGAAGTCACAGTTCAACCGTTTCCTGAAAGGTTGTGATTAAACGATACAAGGTTGTTCTCTGGGTTATTTTTTTATCATTTCCCGCCAAGAACGTCGACAATGCTATTATGATGCAGGAGACTACAGGTAGTGAAATAGAGCGAGAAAACTTTAGTGAAGAAAAGTGAGGAGAAAGGACAATAAGGGAACAGATTTCGGAAAAACTGTTAATCTCCATAGGATGAGACATCGGCTCTAATATCCGGATCATCTTCATTTGGGGTATAGTGTCCATAATTATTCGCGGCAACATTGGTGATCCGATACTATTCCTAGGTAAATCGTTAATAAATAACACAAAGGACGCCAGCATTGATGCCATAACCCTCGAAAAACTGACCAATCAAATGAACCCTCATCTCGCTTCCGTTTCCGTTTGGTTTCGACCATTTTTTCCACTGTTTCGATCTCCTAAATGATCGAGTCGTTTGGGCTTTTGGTCTGAGTATTGCTTTAAAAAATATGAAGCTTTCCTATTCAGACAGTATGTTATGACGCGATATTCAGTTGATTCTGTATAATGCAAATAATTCGAATGATTCTGAGAGAAATAGAATGAAATATATTTGATTTTCAAATCAAACGAATGTCTTTCCCCGCATAAACAATTTTACAAATCCCCATTGAAAATTATTTTGACTATAGACTTCTGTTTTAAACAACTTCACAAATACATAACTAAGAAGACTCGTATAAAAAGATAAATAAAAAGAATTTTTCTGACAAGAGTGTAAGACACGTCACTGTATGCCTAACGTTACCGTACACACAGACATAATTTTCCTGTCACTGTTGAACACACAGACACAAAGCTGAACACGAAATACTAATAATCTCACTCTGAAGATTTACACACCGAACAAGAAAAGGTACACACGCGAAGTAAAACATTTTTTTTATTTTTTTTTTTATTTATTTATATTTTTTACTGTGGGGGTGAATGAAGTGTAACGTATTAGGAATGTTCATCATCATCATCATCAGCAGCAGCAGCAGCAGCAGTAGCAGCAGCAGCTGCTATTGCAGGACAAAGGCCTTTTGAAACTAAATACATGACGACCGTTCTATTATGTTTGTTTTACTAGGAAAAAAAAATTCTATCATATCTCCCCAGCTACTTTCTAGTCATTTCCTCTGGAAGTTAAAGAAGCAACCTTTTGCTCCATCTATTAACTTTTATTCTTCTTATATATCTCGTCCATTTACAGTTTTGTTGTTTATCATACCCTTTGTAATGCAAATGGTGAAATTTGAAATTTTCGTAGAGGAGACATTGTTAGCTTTATAGCCGATCGGAAATTATAAAATCATTATTCTTAAGTCAGTTTTTCAGGAAATTAAACTTCACAAGTTCACTGTTATCGCTCTTGCTAGTAATCACGGGGATTTCCTCCTAAAATAATTGTTTAATGATGGGTGAAAAGTGATGGTCACGATTCCATTATGATCTTACTCTCTAGATACATGTGCTGCTGGCTTTTGTTATTGCTTTTGGAAGTGTTCAAGTTAGTTTTTTTTATTTCTATTTGATAAAGTTCTTTGTTTATCATTTTCTATCCATAGTCTACAGAGACTGGGTCTCACATATCTAATCCTGCTTCCTAATCCATGTTGACTTCTATCATTCAGTTATTGTTATTGGAATTTCTTTCAGATGAATTTTGCGCAATTCTGACTTTGATTTCAAGAGATTTTAATGTCTATTTTGCACCTGTCGTTTATAACTGGCATTGTACATTCATTATACCTTTTACATGTTTTAAATATATTGGCGAATTTCCCAGTAAGAATCATGTGTTTTCTCTTTTATGGACTGTTTTCTTATATGAGATTTATTTTCCAATATTTATTGTAACTATAAATATGGTGATAATGGACCAAAACAGGAACATCGAGATTCATTACTATGAGACTTATTCGTCTACAGAAACAGACTTAATGACTGACTGGGTAAATTATTAAATTATATATATACAGGGGTTGGACAAAATAATTGGAACAGGTGCAAAATTCACTTTTATGTTTCAAAAACTTATTATATTAAGAACTTTAACTAAAACTTCGTAATTGCAGGTTATATCTATTGTAAATACGTTTATTTATCTAATTTATTGTTTTTGTCTTATTTATTTTTAGAATTTAGTAAAATTTAAGCTAAATACGTGTCTTCTCCGAGTTCGAAAAGGGGCAAATTATTGGAGCTCGCATGGCAGGAGCCTCGATCAATATAGTTGATGAAATGTTTGGTTTTTCAAGAGCTACCATATCAACAACTATGACGCAATTCGAGAAATACGGCAAAAACTCAAGCAACCATAGCAATTCGGGCCGGACTTGCAAACTTACTGACAAGGACCAACGTGCATTGAAATGAAATGAGGTAAAAAAATCATTGGACTACTGCGGCCAAAGTGACTGCTGAGTTGAATAATCATCTGAATAGTCCAGTTTCTAGGAAAATTATTCGTCGTGAGCTCCATAAGGCTGGATATCATGGAAGAACCGCCGTAAGGAAACCTCTTCTCTCCACTCGCAACATACAGAAGAGGTTGAAGTGGTGCAGAGATCACAATGCCTGGTCTGCAAACCAATGGAAGCAAGTCATATTCTCAACCGCGTCCAGTTTTTCTCTTTTCTCAACTTCAGGGCCAGTTTATGTGTAGAGGCAGACAAAAGAAGCTTACAACCCTGACTGCCTTCTTCCAACAGTGAAGTATGGAGGTAGATCAGTGATAGTTTGGGCCGCCATATCATGGAAATGTCTCGGTTCAATAGTTGCCCTGCTTGGTAGAATCAACAGCAAAGATTACCCGAACATTTTGGTTCATCAAATGGACCAGACATTTTTTCCTGATGGGGAGTTTATCTTACAAGACGATAATGCTCCAATACAAACCGCTCGAGTGGTTGAGAATTGGTATTAAGAGCATGAAAGTAAGATAAAACACATGGAGTGGCCTCCACAATCAGCAGATATCAATATTATTGAATATTTGTGGTGGATTTTGGATCGACAAGTTAGGAGCCGCTATCCTCCACGTCGTGTCTTAAAGAGCTGGGGCAGGTGTTAATGTTCCATTAATGGCTGAAAATTCCTCTGGATGAAGCCAGGAAGCTGCATGATTCCATTCCTAGACGTATTAAAGCCGTATGTGAAGCTAAAGGTGGACCAACTCCATATAAAATACATTTTCTTTGAATTTAACAAGTGTTTCAATTATTTTGTCCAACACCAGTGTGTGTATATATATATATATATATATATATATATATATATATATATATATATATATATATATATATATATATATAAATATATGTATATATATATATATATATATATAGAGAGAGAGAGAGAGACAATATATATGCTCCTGGAAAATGTATTTCGGTTGAGCTCTCTGGGGAGGATGTGTGGGTTTGTAAACAGTGACTATTACGGCTAATAATGCAAGACTCTTCGGTAAATCGAATCGAGTGGCACCATACACAGTTGACATTCTCCTATGAATTTCAACTGGTTTGCACCCTTCAGCAAGCAAAAACTTGATAACTGACCACTGTTCAACCTTGGAGCATGCTTCTTGGTCGGCCATCTTTGTTAATCGCCAAAACTCTCAAAGTTTTTTTTTAATCTGCAAAAGAAATTAAATCCATGTGAAAAAGAAGTAAAACAAAAAAAAAATAAAAAGAGTAAGCTTTTATCTGTATTAGAAGTCCTTATACCGAAAAATTCAACTTATTTATTGAATGACCCTTATATATATATATATATATATATATATATATACATATATATATGTTCTTATTTCGAATTCATTCGACAGACCGTATTTTTTATCCTCATTAAACTTAGTGTTTTTCTAATGCTTACTATAGATCCTTACCCAGTTTTAATATATGCTATAAACCTCCCTACACTGTGGACCATTGAATCTTTCTTATTACTTTGAAACAATGACTATTTTGAATAAGTCATATTTGTTTTTTGGCTCTAATATATATTGATCTATATATTGAATAGAATAAATAATTATAAAATCCTTCTTGATACTATTGAACAAGTTACTATAAAAAAACTCTCTAAGTTACTATGCAAAGAAGTTACTATATCGTGTGAGGAACTATTGGCAACGGTTTCCTCCTTATCGTTAGTCATCCTTTAATTTATTCCCCTTCCCCTTTTTACATATGTTACCTTTTCTAAATATGGATATTCCAGGACATCATCCAGTTCTTCATCCTCCTTTATTGTCATATTTTTCGAGAGGTTACACTGAACATTATATATTTTATTTCTTCATTTTAAATCTTATAATGACATTTGTCATTTCAATCATTGAGCAATGATTCTAATATTGTTAGACTGTCGTTAGAATGTCGTAGATTGTTTAAATATTCTCTAATCGCATTTATTCCCATTTACTCTCAGTTGACAGGAAATTCTTCTGTAAATATTTTAGGTGCAATTCTTTTCATGATTCA
>OZ038490.1:118828501-118871001 GCA_964036315.1 Acanthosepion esculentum | reverse complement strand
CCCTTCTTCTTCTGTCTCTAACTTTCACTTTCTCTTTTGTTTTTCCTTTCTTCTTTACGGCAGAAGTTTCCGCAGAGGTCTTGGCTGTCGGGACATTTCATTACCTCATAGCAATAAGCAAATAAGAAAAGAAGACACATAACATATTACAAGAGAGAGAGAGAGAGAGAGAGAGAGAGAGAGAAAAAGATAGAAAGAACGAGAGAAAGAGAGGAAGAAATTGCGTGAGAGAAAGTGAGAGAGAATTAGAGTGTAGACGGTAATGTAGAAAAGATCAAATAGAATGTCTTCCTCTGTCCTTTTTTCTGGCAGCTGAAATATTTACGTATTTCTTACCAAGATTCACGGATCGAACCCTTTTAAAAAATCATTCTTTTGTCATTATTCCTGTCTACTAATTTTCTGACGTTTTTATTTGCATTATCGCTTTCTTTTTTTTCATTTGCATCTTCAAAAATGTTCTCTTTTTATTCAGCTCACGACGGCAAGCAGAAAAATTGAAGGACATCACCAAAAGGAAATTCGAGGGAACAAATTATTATTTCTCCCTTTAATAACTATCACCTTGAACTTTTATTTATCTGCATCGCTACGGTGGCAGAATTGAAACGAGGTCGGTTTAATGGGGCATGTCAAAATGTATATGTGGATGAGGTCAAAAAAATGTCTAACCCCAAAGTTTGTGCCGAAAACGCAAGAGGTGCAACAAAGAAGCTTCATTTAGTTTAGATTTGCATCAGAATTGAATCTTCAGTGAACGAGAAAAGCCTACTTGGTCAGACATCATGCAACAAAAATATTTCGGACGTGCACTTGTTTACTTTTCTATCTCACATTCTTTATCATTACATCTCTCCCCCCCTCTCTCTCTCTCTCTCGCTTCATATATATATATATATATATATATATATGTATGTGTGTGTGTGTGCGTATAGGAAAATATAGTAAGGTATAGGATATCTTTGGATTACATTGCTTAATATCAGGGATAGAGCGTATGTAAATATAAAGTTGGACATTGAAGTCAACACCCACAGGCTTGAATGCATGTCCTGACCATTGTATTCAAGCGTGAAATACACTGTCGCCTCTGGACAAATATATATATATATATATATATATATATATATATATAACTGATTTAAAATACGTTCTTTCGCTACACAGTAATAAATATGTTTCAAAAATGGAAGTTAAAAATAGCCCGACGACATGTATTTAACGGATTTCAGAATTCGTTGAAAAATACATCCCTACCCTACCACCCCTTGTCTGAATGGTTGGATTTTTCTGTATCCTTGAAAACAGTGAATTATGAATTTTGCCGTGCCTTTAAAACTCATTAAATTTAAAAAATCAGTTACTCCAAAATTCGCTTGAGGATGAAATGGAACTAATGTTTTTCATTTAATTACAAAATTAAATTCGAAGCTTTTGGCTTTCATTTTTGTAACATGCTTATTGCTGTGTAGCGAAAAAAACATATTTTAAATCAGTTAATTTATAATATTAATGCTCTGTCAATTTACATTGAGCACTATTTTATAAAAATAAAAATATCAATAAAAACACCGGATTATATATCTTACTGTTCTTTTTATATATATATATATATATATATATATATATATATATATATATATATATATATATAAATATATATATATTTATATATATATATATAAATAAAAAGAAAGATATATATTTATATTTATATATATATATATATATATATATATATAAATAAAAAGAAAGATATACATATTTATATAAATATATATATATATATTATATATATTGTATATATATATATATATTTATATATTCATATATACATATGTGTGTGTGTGTGTGTGTGTGTGTGTGTGTGTGTGTGTGTGTTTGTTTGTTTTGTGTGCTCTCGTTTTAAATTTGTCAATTTGGTACCACTGGTCATTGTTTGAACATATACCGGAGTCAAAATATTCACTTTATTTTTTCAGGACGGACACAAATATTATTTATTACAGGGAATATTCACGCAATGCAATCTTCATTTTTATATTCAATGAGAAGAAGAAAAAAAACCGGACAAGAATATAAACCGGAAATGATGTCATAGATATTTGATTTCCCTGCAATGATTTTCTTTTGTGCTACATTTTTTATAACTTCTTTGTATTTTCTATGTCAAGAGAAAGTCATTGTTCGATTAGAAACAAAGAAAATACATAAATGAAAAGCAAGACGTTTACCAAAGTCGTCACACTGAGAAGTTCTCGGTTGAAAAATGTTCTTTATACATACAAACAAACCAAACAAAACACAGCGTTAAAAAATCTCACATCGAAAAAAACGAACAATGAGATTTACGTGAAAAATTCTATGGTAACAGAAATAGTTTTTATTTTTGTTTTATTTTATACAAGTACACTTTATATAAAGAAAAGAATTAACATGACAAATGAAAAATAATATTTTTTTTTAAATTTCTACAGGAAAAAAAAATGTAAATTCTCACCTGCCTGAAGAATAAAATGAAAAAAATATTTTTGTAGCGAACAACAACGTTTTTTCCATTTGCTGATTTCTTTTCCTTCTTAATTTCTTGATTTAGAGTTGGCTTTGTTTAACATAAAAGAAATGCATAATCAAAATGGTTTGAAAAAGTGTATATTTTCAATTTCTTCCTTACACTTTCGTCTTTTGCCGATATGTAAACTTACGCACGCACGCACGCACCCGTGCGCGCAAAATGTAATCGAATACTAATAGTATATAAAACCGGTATTATCATATCCACAGCTGAGATACGATAAGTCTATCTGTATGGACTTGAACACTTCATTAATTTGCCACATACCTTCAATGTCAGCAACTTGCTCTCTTCTGTTGATCTTCGGTCGGTTTGCTGTTTACTATTCCACTTTGTCGTGGTTTGCAATCTATCAAAACAAACCTGTTAAGTTGGTGACTTACTACGCCATTTGAAATTCTATATTTTGTAGGAGTTTAATTTTTTCGGTCTTCTTTCGTTATAGAAAATTCATTCTCTCTCATTCTGATTGTAAATATACGTTTCTTTTTACTTCTTATTTTCATCAAACTATTTCGTAGCTTGCATGTTCTCTTCATAATTATGACAATGTTATGTCCTTCCTTTTTGTTATTCTTATTTTGTAATCATTTCACTCCAAGCAAGGCAATAAAGCCACTAGGACAATGAAAGAACAAGTATTAAGAAGATAGAAGACAACGCTTGACATTGCATTTAAATTTTTGAAGATCGATGTTAACTGCAAAGCAAGAAGCAAGAAGAGAGGTCCACAAGTGAGAAGTGCGTTAGAAGAAACTGTTAACATAGAACTTACGGTTACATCTAGCGATTTCAAATGTAAAATGATGAAACCGTGCCGCAAATCTAGTACAGCACTTAAATTCATAAAATATAGGAACCATAATGTGAGCAACGATGAGGTCTTAGAGAGGTTACAGACAAGGAGAAGGCTTATACTTAACATCAGAAAGAGGCATCTGAAATGTCTGGGACATATAATGAGGAAGGAGGGCCTGGAGAATCTGAGACTCATGGGTCGAATAGAGGGACAGAGAGACAAGGGAAAGGAGCGCGTGACATACGAGCTTGAGCAGGTGGATGACAGAAGGTGGACTGGGGGAGGAAGCTGGGGGGAGGTGCTTTCTGAGAACTGCATGGGATAGAGGGAGGTAGAGAGTCATGATCGCCTACGTCCTGAAAGGACATGGCACATAAAAAGAATAGAAAATCGGTAAGCTGTTGCGTGAAGCCTGGTGAAATTAAAGTCAGTTTTTGTCATATCATCTGTCAAAGAGAACACTTCTGTTTGAGGAAAAGGACTGGAGTTTACAACAATATTATTTCGTTATAATTATGTAAAATACACTCTAAAATAATTCCTATTTCTTTCTTTCTTTTTCTTCTTTTTCTTTGACTCTCATTTCAATTGCTTTTTTATAATTTCTGTTTTTCTTTCTTTTTTTCATTTATATTTCATTTTTTTTTCTTTCTCATTCTATTTTCTCTTTTCTAATTGTATATCTGTCTTTCGCTTTTCCCGCTTCCCTCTTACCCGTATTTACTTCTTCCACATTTCTATAAATACTCTTCTTCCTTTGTTGTATTCTTTTGTCATAATTCTTTCTCATCTTCTTCGACTACATTTCTCTTTATACATGTTTATCTAATCATTGTCGTCTTTCACTCTTTCTCTTTCTGTTCTATCCAACTGATGTAAGTACAAGAAATGAGTGCTTTTCCACCATTATTAACTTTAATCATATTTTTCAGGAGGCGGATTGGTTATCGCGTGTTTTATGATCTAATTAGTCCGACTAAGAAAGGTTCAAAGAAGCTTAATTCTTTTTGCTTTTTAATTCGTTTATTTTTTGCATATTTTTTTCTTTTTATTTTTTCTACTTCTTGAAAATTATTGACATTTTTCTCTATTTTTTATTCGTTATGTACATTGAAGTTTTACCTTTATTACATTATTATTCTTTTACTCATTCTCCCTCTCCTTTTGTATTATACATTTCCTAAATCATGTTCTTTCATTTTCCTTTCTTTCAAACTCGTTAAAACAGAAATGTTGTTCTCTTTCTTCAATATATATTTCCCAAAATCATTTCTTTCATTCCATTTACACGTTATTTCTCTTCTCTCTTAGGTTTTTCAATTTTAACCAATGCCATCTAATTTTATATATTTTCAGTGTTCCAATAATATCAACGATATGCTAAACTATTAATAATTACAACATGTCAAACTAGTAATAATATATAACTCTCGTTAGAAAACAATTGATCGCATGTTTCTCTGAAACTTACCGTATATTTAATTTTTATTTTTTGAATTGTTATTCAAAACTTTTTTCAGGAATATTCCATTGTTATCTTACTTCTATGGATAAATATGGACTTTCTTTTATTGTTGCGCTTTTTCTATGGCACTCAGTCATCTGATGGAACCGTTGAATCTTCAATGTAATAATCTCTTTGCTTACCTCGACTCACTCTTGTCGACTGTTTCAGATAGTACGATCATTTGAATACCAATATCCCAGTGGATCCCCTCTTCTTTACCAATCAGGTTTACTCGTAGAGTACATCGAATCTAAATTTCTAAATTTGACGATGACCTTTCTCCCGAGATATGTGATTTCGTCCATTCCTGTCGGTTTTAGATTTTAATCCATTTTAATGCTCTAGTTCTACGCTGTTAACACTCGTGGCACGGCTTAGCCATTTCAAATGCCCTTTTCACAGCAATTGAACGCACTATTTGTCTTTTATTCGTTTGATTGTTTTTATACCGCACAACAACAACAACAATACTACGACTACTACTACTACTACTAATAATAATAACAACAACAACAAAACAACGCTGAGATAGTAGCGCTATTTAAGAAACGAAAATGAAAAGAAAATACATTTACATTATTCGGACTATTGTCCTCATCTTTGTCGCCATGTTTATCACAACGTTTCGGTCGTTGTAGGCTCCGGTCTTCTTCAGGTGGTTGGAATGTCGAACTGAACCCTTTATTTCGCTCACTGGGGTAGACTGTTCAGGTTCCACGTGCCATGTTTAATGGATGTCAGTTATCAGTTATCTTCTGTTAATTTCCCTCTGAAAGTTCTCCACTGCCTTAACCGGGTATTGAACTCACACTCTTTGGGTCCTGTCACTGGATCTAACCAACGCCATTATCCACTGTGTCATGTGTCCTTGAGGACACCATTAAACATGCCACATGGAACTAGAACAGTCTTACCCAGTGAGCGGAATAAAGGGTTCAGTTCGACATTCCAACCACCTGAAGAAGGCCGGAGCCTACAACGGCCGAAACGTTGTCATAAACATGGCGACAAAGATGAGGACAATAGTCAGAATAATGTAAATAATGTACATAATACCTCATCTCAGAAATATAGACAGATATTGAAAAGAAAATAGTAACTATTTAGGTGTTATCTTATTCATTTCTTAAATTGCGCTCCTATCTACGTGTTGAAAAATATCAGAAAACTTACGTTAATCATTTCGTTTGTTTAATAATAATAATAATACTGATATTAATAATAATATCAGACATGGAGGCCAAAACGAGAAAGCTTTTCACCTGCCACTGCATGCATCATCAAAAAGCTGATGTTGATCATCTGTATGTGTTCAGATCCGAACGAGGCAAAGAATTATTACAGCTAGAACAGTCTTACAAAACTACTGACCTTGAAAGATACCTGGGAACTACAGAAGTCTGGATTGCGTTATGTGTCAAAGAACATGAATGTAGTAAGTGACTTTACGCAGTAATAAAGGAATCCAACAATTTCAAAATGGAGTATCAAATAGGTGAAATTGTTTAAATTGCTCAGTGGAAAATATAATGATGCCATTTCTGACATTAGGTCTCTGGGCGAGACCCGGACCGAAATGTGTATATATACACCAGAAATCAAAGGAAATAAAATAATTATTTACTCTTGCCTCAGTAGTAAATTGCTATCGTTGACAAGACGAACGTGGCAGCTGATCTCGAAAAAGACATCCAATCTGGTTGACTCGGACAGGAAATGGATTGTAAAATGGAATGTCTCCAAAACGGAAGTGCTCTCCTTTACCCACCACATAGACACCTCTGTGCACCCCCCCATCAGAATGGCTGATTCCCAACTCCTGGTAAGCGTCTCGTTACGCCTGCTTGGTCTCACGCAGTTCAATGACATAAGGTGGAATAAATACATTGAATCAATAGCTTCATCTACCGCAAGGAAGGTTGCTGCTCTATGTCGTGACAGAAAGTTTTTTCTCGTCTGAGTCCATATTCCAATCTATAAATCAACCTCCGTCCTTGCATGGAATATTGCTGTCATATATGGACTGGTGGCCCCGCTGTTCGTCTCAAAGTCCTCAACAAAATCCAGAGACGAATATGCAATGTGATAGGTCCTGATCTGGCAGCTAGTCTACAGTGGCTTTCTCACCGACATGCCATGGATCTGTCTCCTCTACAAGTATTTTAACGGCAACTGTTCCAACGAGCTACTTTCACTGGTTCCCAGATTGCAGGAATTTTAGCGAGCTACTAGGATGGCATCTTGGTCCCACCCCTTTCGCTGTCAAATCGGGTATAATTTAACCGTCTCTTCTACTCAATCATCTTCATTTCCCTCACTTTTCGTCTGTGGAACTCATTTCCCCTTACTTGCTTTCTCGATGATTACAATCTTCAAATATTCAAGTATAATGTCAATCGAAATCTCATATCCTGAGCTTGTTCCCCGTCATTTTCTGTATCCTTTCTTCAGACACTTTTCTTTACTCTTGCTCTCAATCCTCTGTAACCCCTTGCGTGCTAGTAGCACTTCTGTTTCCTTGGAGTGAATTGCTTTAAAAAACAATTAAATAAAAATATAATATGATTTTGAACACTGAATTACTGAGGAAATTCTTTGGACAAGGTATTTCAGCACAAGGTAATAATAATAATAATAATAATAATAATAATAATAATAATAATTATTATTATTATTATTATTATTATTATTATTATTATTATTATTTTCTCTGATATCTGGCGTTTACACATTTCTTTTCGGGTCCCGGCCAGGGACCTAAGGTTAGAAATGATATCATGACACTTTCCACTGTAAAAAAAAAAAAAAATTACATAGGTAAAGCCCTTCGTAAAGTGTGGGCTGTAATTGTCAGAACAATTTTTTGTATCTCTTTGAGGCATGGACTTCCAGGGATCCCTTCAATTAATCTACTGGAATCTTTTCCAACCAGTCTCCAACTACAACAGGGATTGTTGATGTTCCCATGTGCCACATTTTTTAGATTTCTATTTCAAGGTCCTTGTATTTTGACAGCTTTTCGAATAACTTCAAATATACATTGCAATCTGCAGGGACTGCTATATCAATAAGGTGGCAATTATTTTGTTTGTGGTCTTTAATATTATTATTATTATTATTATTATTATTATTATTATTATTATTATTATTATTTACTTTGATTTCGGGTGTTTTTTCATTTCGTTTCAGGTCACATCCAGTGACCAAAAGTCAGAAATGGCATCATGACATTTTCCATTTTGAGGACACATACTTTAAACAGAAAAATCACTTCGTAAGGTGTGAGTTGTACTTGTAGTTGTACAAATATACACTGTATATATATATATGTATGTATATCTGTGTGTAAAATAGAAGGTCAAACGAAAGGGTATGAATGTAATCGGTACGATAAAAAAATGTATTAAATATTAATTATTAACTATATGAAAAAATGTAGAAGAGAGTGAAAGGTTTTCATTTTTTCGTTCACGCCTGTGTCTTTTATCAATGGACCGAAAAATAAACAGAACAATGGACATTACTGGCCAAACGATGTTTTTGTAGATGGTGTATTTTCCAGTGGGAATCGTATTGTTAGAAAAACCCTATCTCTGTCTGATTACTCGATGTACGAAACTTGAATAAATTAAATTAAATTCTAAATTTTGATCAGTGTAAAAGCGATACACACACACGCACACACACACACACACACACACACACACACACATATATATATATATATATATATATATATATATATATATATATAGATAGATAGATAGATAGATAGATAGATTACATAGAATAGAAATGACAAATTACCCGATTTCATTAGCTAATTCCCCCCTACAAATTTTATATAGGATCCACATAAGGTAGTTTCAAAAAGCGTTACCATAATCCTATAAGTAGTTTTAAGCATAAAAATTACAAACACAGCACTAGCCTGTCTACATACATATGGAATATTAAGGGCACCTAGGGGTGGTGTAATGGTTAGTAAGCAAGTCTCGCTAGAACGATTAAGACTGAGTAGTGAGTTCGATCCTCACTGAGTGCCTCCTACTTTCGGCCTTGTGTCACATCTGAGCTACGCTTGGAAAATCACTACATATGGAATATTAAGATGGAACAAACCTCATTTTAAAATGGAAAATATTTTTTTAAAAATGCCATAGGTATAAAGCAGGTAACAAATATTGCTTAATATATATCGAGGCAAAGTTAGCAATAGCCACCTTCGATAAACCAGTGAATTTATTAAACCAAAGATTTGAAATCTTGAATACGTGCAGGCATAAGAAATCCGGGTTATTGGAATATAGAGGTTTGTTTATGGGATTTTTTTGTACTTTCTCCTTTTGTCACGTGGTTTTATGCTTTTTAGGTTTATGCTAAATTTAGTTTTTAGTGTTGGTTTTATCAATAAATATTGTTCCATATCATTTCCTCTTTAGCCAGATTACCCTGAAGATGCGTTTCAGGTGAAACGTAGGTAGGTAGGTCCTGGCGCTTTAGGATTTATTTTATTTATAGGTACTTAGGTATATAGATATAAAGATAAAATATGAGGAATATCTATTGTGGTTTAAGTTCCACCCTATATGGAGAGATGGTAGTTATATAAATGTGTCACAACACCAAAGGGAATAGAGAGAAAAGAGAACAGAATGAAGGAAGGCGAAATTGGTGGGGGGGGGGTGGCAGGTGATTAAATGGCAGCTGGAAAATGAGCTCGGCGGCGTGGAGTTGTGGAATAAGGAAGACATTTTAAAAATACCTTCAAGGGTAATTCCAGGAACCAGAAGAATTTCTCTGCCACAGAATGACATTTCTATAGACTATCATCCAATGAAACTATATTTCGGCATATTTCTGGCTCCATTAATGGGAGTGTGAGGAATGAATAATAATAATAATAATAATAACGACAACTACAACAACAATCTTAGATATCTGCTGCAGATGAATAGCTTTCTAAAAAAGTTTTTTTTTTGTCTGCAAGCCATTGATACTGATATTAACACTCTTCCGGACAAAAGTACGCGTGCTAAATATATTATTAACCTAAATTTTGATTGTTACGATGAACAAGACGATAGTCACAAAATATGTTAAATTTGCATAAATATAATTCTTATAAATTTGTAATGTAGTTCTGTTTATATATATATATATATATATATATATATATATATATATATATATATATATATATATATCCTGAAAAATTAATTTCGGTTGAGCTCTTTGGTTTGAGGTGTGAGTTTGTAAACAGTGACTATTTAAGCTAATATTGCACGACTCTTCGGCAGAATTGAGTCACTGTCAGTCACTGTGTGTTTATCTAAATCTAAAAATAAACACGCTAAAATTCACCTTCATCCCTGACGCAAATTCAGTCGGGTTTCGATCCTAGCTAGAGGCAACCGGACGTCTAGCCACACTGATGAGCTGTGAAACAGCGAAACAGACTGTCTCTGTATGACAAATATATATATATATATATATATATATATATATTGCAGAGGCACGAGTTCGAAATCCAGTCGAATACATTGCATTCACTTACGTGTCTGTATTCGACCGTTCAAAAAGTGTGGATGCTTCTGCACAAAACCAGTATGCCAAACCTTTTCAATCACCTCAGAAACATTTAAATCTTATCTAAATTTAGCTTACCTTCAGCGTATCTCAAGCTTCACAGATAATTTCAGCAATAACCGTCACCACGTCGGCAATTGAACCAGAAAAGCGAAAACGATATTGCTTGTTTGTCTGTAAGGAGAACCTACGTAATGAGGAAAGGCCAATTCATATCGGCGAAGACACATGAAAACCGTCTCATGCGTTCAAAACGGTTGCTGAACAATGTGAAAAATCCCCACGAACATGGCTTGCTTTTGTTTTTCTCTGACGAAAAAAACTTTGACCAAGATCAGAAAACAAACAGACGAAATGACAGGTGGCTATGTGCATCTCCTTCTAAAGCGTGATGCACACCAAATATCCGGCTACTGTGATGCTTTTAGAAGTATGGAGCATGAAGGTCAGGTCATGCCATCTTACATTTTCCCACAAGGTCTTAGGATCAATGCTGTTGGATATATTAATGTTCTAAAAACAGTTGTTAAGCCCTGGATATGATATAGATGGCGCCATATGTTTTTCAATAAGACTCAGCACCTTCTCACAAAGCCATTGTTACAATGGATTGGTTATCAGAAAACCTTCACCTCTATAATCAAATCACATGTGCTTGTGTCTGGCTGTCGATTCCTAGGTACTGAGCTGCTTCACACTCATACGTCGAATACGACGGAGGCGTCATATATATATATATATATATATATATATATATATATATATATATATATATATATATATATAGGGTGCGTGTGCTATTTGAGGTCATTTTTAGTATGTTAAATAAACAGCAATATCTTAGCAAACAATGTATATATTTAATTCAAATTGACACAAAAATCCTTCATGATACTTCTTTATCTAATTATTCTATGAAACCACCTTTGGCTTCAATGACTGCTTCTATTCGGGCTCGAAACCGTCCACAAGCTGCAATTAAGTGGTCCCAATTCATTTTAGATATCACCTGGACAATGGCGGCTTTCAGTGCAGCTAAGTTATTATGAGGATGTCGATTAGTCCTCCTTTCAACATGCTCCATAGGAATCAAATCTGGCTAGTCAGAGGACCATATGTTGGGGTAAAAATTCTCTGATAACCAATCCTGGGTTACAATGGCTTTGTGAGAAGGTGCTGATTCTTATTGAAAGACATATAGCGCCATCTGTGTCATATCCAGGGTTTAACAACCGTTTTCAGAACATTAATGTATCCAGCAGCATTGACCCTAGGACCTTGTGGGAAAATGTAAGATGACATGACCTGACCTTCATGCTCCATACTTCTAAAAGCATCACAGTAGCCGGATATTTGGTGTGCATCACGCTTTAGAAGGAGATGCACATAGCCACCTGTCATTTCGTCTGCTTGTTTTCTGATCTTGGTCAAAGTTTTTTTCGTCAGAGAAAAACAAAAGCAAGCCATGTTCGTGGGGATTTTTCACATTGTTCAGCAACTGTTTTGAACGCATGAGACGGTTTTCCTGCGTCTTCACCGATATGAATTGGCCTTTCCTCATTACATATTACTTATATCGAATGTCTTGATGTACCACTGTTCTGATAGTCCACTCTGATACCTGGAGTTTTTTGGCGATGAACCTCATTGATCTTCCGGGCTTCTCATAGAAGATGTTTTGAACATTCCGTATACATTCTGGTGTTCTCTCGCGCTGGGAATTTTTCTTTTCTTTTTGCGACAGGAGAAACATTGCCATCACATCCCTCTAGCTCCAACCGAAACTTATGAATAAATGATCTAGCAACATGAAAATGTTACTGATTTTTAAATGTCTATGTTTTGCAGCTAAAGCAACAATAACTGCTTTTGTTGGGTTAACATCTTCCTCTGGCTGGCTTATCTGAAATAATAAATATATATATATGCATATTATAAAGGATTTGAGTGTGCAGTGAACTTAAAACAATATGTCCTCAAATAGCACTCGCACTCTGTGTGTATATATATATATATTTTTTTTTTAAATCATATCGCCCCAAGCAAGGCCAGAGGCCACTATCGCGCAAGGGGTTAAAGAAGGGTTGGAGGAAGAGCAGATAGGAGTGGCAATGGAGGGGATGAGGAAGAAGAGAAAGACAGTGGGTCGATCAAGGCAAGGGGGCCACAAAAGATCCGGAGCGAGAGCAGATAGGAATGAGAAAAGAAAGGATGCGGAGAAGGGAAGCGGATAGATCAAGGCAACTGGAGATGTCGATTGACGCTACACTTAAACCTTTGGAGATTGTATTTGTCAGGGAAACAGTAGTAGGGAAGGGAGTTCCATAGGCGGGATGTGCGAGACATGAAGCTATTGGAGTAGAAGAGACGTCTACACCTAACAGTTTCCACGTATATATATATATATATATATATATATATATATATATATATATATATATATATATATATATATTCATTTAAGCATGTTTGATTAAAGGGTTTAGACGTAATATATCTATTTATTTTAATTTTAATCTTTTCAAGTGCACGGATAAATTTCTTTGTGCTTGTCGGAAGTTGATCGAGAAAAATGCCATGATTATTATTCATATGATTTTTATTTTTCCAAGTTCCTTAATCTTCATTTGAGATCATCTGAAGGAGTTTAATTCTAAGACATATTATAGGTTATGAATATGTGAGCATGAACACGGTAAAATTCGAAAAAAAAATTAACTGCTTTAAGGGAGGTAACTCATGAATTTTTTTACTAGAATTATAGTAACGTACTCTAAAACATTTTTAAAAGTAGTTTTTCAAAATTTATAATTTTTACTATATTTTAAAAACTTTCTTCATAAACATTTTACAACTTTGTTGTATATTCGTAAATGTCTTATTATTGATATATTTTTCACCGTAATTATTATGTAAAGAACTTCTAGATTTTGAGATCATTGTTTATTATTTTCTTGTTGGAGTATAGTTGTGTTGTCAATTAATATCCGTCTAAACTGTGATTGTGGACAGAAACGTTCATTTAAATTTTGTGAAATCATTCAAGCGAAATGTAAGTCTCCTTGACATAGATGTAGTAGTAAAACCCAGGTGAATATTAACATTTTCGTCAGAGATAGAATCTCCCAAAGTACATTTAAATTGATATACTATATCGTTTGATATATTACGCTACTAAGACCAATTGGATTTATTTAGTAAAATATTAAGAAAGATATCCGAGTAATGAAGAAACTATACTGGTTGAAAGCCGCCTGAAAAAAGATAGAAAATTCATTCAGCTGATATAAAAGAAAAGGAAAGTAGTGTAAGACATGAATACGTCTTATCACCGGACATTCAACTGAATGAGAAATTCTACCAGGGTTCATTATTTTCGGCCACCATCCTAACAACATAAGATATGCAGATGCCAGAGTGTTGATAGCAGACACGGGAAGTAAACTACAAAAACTCCTACAGAATGTAGTAAATAAATCTCGAAGAAAGGACAAAACATCAACTGCATGGTTGTTAGCAAAAAGGATGAGTCCAAAATTTAAATTAATCTTTGCAGATACCAAAATCAAACAAGCATCACACTTTAAATATCTGGGAAGTGTTTTAAAGGAGGACGGGAAGTGTGACATTGAAATCCGAAGGCGTATTGGGATGGCCAATGATGCCTTCTTGAAGCTTAACGGAACTTTAAGTAACATAAAAATATGGTTAGAAACAAAGTGTACTGAATTGTTAAGTAATATCGGTCCTCCTATATGGCAGTGAATGCTGTTCAATCTCCTCAGAGATGAAGAAAATTTTAGAAGCAACACAAATATTGTTCTACAGAAAGGTGCTGAGGATAACAAAGACGAAATATGTGAGCAATAATTAAGTTTTATAGAAAATGGAAACAAAAAGGAAACTAAATATCTGGAAGAGACATTTGAAATTTCTCGGGTACATAATGAAGAAAGAGGGCTTGAAAAATCCGATATTCACAGGACAGATTGCCACAGTGAAAAGGGAAAAGATAAAAACGCATAACATACTTAGTGAGTTTAAGTATGTGCATGGCGGAAGATGCTTTGGAGAAATAACAAAAAGATAAAATTCATTAAGAGGTACGAAGGACAGGGAATTGTGGAGGGACATGATCGCCAACTTCCTTAAGGGACACGGCATATAAAGATGTATATATATATATATATATATATCATATAGAGCATGTTGACTCGATCATTTTGACCAAGTACAATAGTCAGTAATCAACGAATTGTTTTAGCATCTCATCTCGCAGGTTCTCCTTACAGACAAACAAACAATATGGTTTTCGCTTTTCTGGTTCAATTGCCGACGTGGTGACTGTTATTGCTGAAATTATCTGTGAAGCTTGAGATACGCTGAACATAAGCTAAATTTAGATAAGATTTAAATGGTTCTGAGGTGATTGAAAAGGTTTGGCATACTGGTCTTCTTCGCAGTTTTGGTTATGGGCCTTATCAAAACCTCGAAATTGAGGTTGACTTAAATCCTCTAGATCATCGTTCTTTAATGAGGGTGTCACCCAAGAGCCTATTCTTAGATCCACGGCGTTCCTTATTGCCATCAATGACCTCAATGTCATCATTTTCCGACACCGTATCTATGCGCATGACACAACTATTTACTACTGTCATAATAGCCACTCTGATAGGTCATATAAAATCAAAGTGGCAGCTGATACAGAAAATGAACTACAATCTGTTGTGAAATGAGGCAAGAAGTATCTTGTTAATATTAACGCCTCTGTTTCCTATTAATTACGAGGGTCATTTAATAAATAAGGTGAATTTTTCGGCATAAGGACTTCTAATACAGACAGAAGCTTACTTTTCTTTCTTTTTTTCAACATAGTCTCCCAGCACTGTCACACACTTTTCCCATCTGTGCACAATCTTCCGTATTCCCTCAGCTAAAAATCTTAGGACTGATGCCTCAGCCAGTCGCTCACAACACTTTTGACTTCATCGTCACTTTTAAACTTCGGGCCTCTCGTGAACGCTTTCACGGGACCAAACAGGTGAAAGTCTGGAGGGACAAAGTCTGGGCTGTGGCCTGGGCTGTAAGGGGGATGAGGGAGCAGTTCCCAGCCCAGCTCGTTGATGGTCTGCACCGTTTGGGCTGCTGTGGCCTTGCGTTGTCATGATGTAAGATGACTCCTTCTGACTGATGACCCCTGCGTTTGTCCCAAAAGATAAGCTCAAAGTCCTTGCAATGTCATCTACTGTCACCCTTCTCTCAGACTCAATGAGGTCATTGACTGATTCGATCACCTCAGGAGACCTCACTTCTGTAGGCCTCTTCATTCTCAACACTGCTCCGTCCTTCTTTAAACAATTTAGCCCACTTGTAGACATTTTTGTCGCTGAAACATGTGGCACCATACACAGTTGACATTCTCCTATGAATTTCAACTGGTTTGCACCCTTCAGCAACCAAAAACTTGATAACTGACCGCTGTTCAATTATGCTTCTTGGTCGGCCATCTTTGTTAATCGCCAAAACTCTCAAAGTTTTTTTTAAATCTGCAAAAGAAATTAAATCCATGTGAAAAAGAAGTAAAACAAAAATATATAAATAAAAAAGAGTCAGCTTCTATCTGTATTAGAAGTCCTTATACCGAATAATTCACCTTATTTATTGAATGACCCTCGTATATGAAAAGGTTTTCTGATATTCCATCAACATGACTGATGCAAACATCCCGGATGGCATATCACCGCACCTTCTTACTGTCTTAACAAACATGAAGTTCAGTAATTATATTGAATCAATTGCATGGTGTGCCGCAAGTCATTTCATTTCACCATATCACGTTTTTTTCTCGCCCATTTATAAGTCTCTATTCATTTGTACATCGAATATTGTTGCGACATCCGGTTTAGATTCTTCTATTTTGTGTCTTGTGATTCTTGACAGATCTGCAAAATAGTAGGCAATATTATCGGTCCTGAACTGGCATATAGGCTTCAGTCACTTCCCTGCAGTCGTAAAATGAATTACCTGTGTAAAATTTCAATTTTTACTGATGAGCTTTTCTCGTTGCTTTACTCGAACTCACGAATTTAAACGCTGCACGAGATTGGAGGTTGCGTCTCATACTTTCACTGTTTCACTATTCTGACAGCTCCTTCTCTTTCACTTTTCGCTTGTGGAAATCTCTTTCGGTTTTCTGCTTTTCTGTCAACAACGATCTTTAATATATATATATATATATATATATATATATATATATATATATATATATATATATATATATATATATATATATACTGCCATTTGGGACCATATCTGGAAAATACATTCTTTAACTTTTTTCCATAATGACCCAGCTCAAAACTGCGCACAAGCTATCCAAAATCAAAGGAAGATAAGGAATGAGTTATTTACAGACACACACACACACACACACACACACACACACACACATATATATATATATATATATATATATATATATATATATATATATATATATATATATATATATATATATATATATATATATACACATACATCCACTGCTTTGGAATACCTTCCACCAAGTTACTAGAAAAGATGCCAATAATTTTTTCTGCAGTAATAAATGCTCGTGTTGGATTTGCATTAAATCGAAATTATATTTATTTTATATTCATTTCGATTTAAATTTTTGGTTAAATCCATGCAAACAGAAAAATATATTTACTTCTTCAAAGAAATGAACCTTTTTAAAGTTTACAGCAAAATATGACACGGTTTCGATTTATGAAGGAGTTGACTTCTTCATGTTATCGGCCATAGGGCGCCGATCACAGCGTGCGACATCGCAGAAAATAGCCTGGAATCATAGAACCTGCTAACCAAGGCCGCGAGATGGAAATTGTCCAGACAGAAGTGTCCAGAGGTTGAAGATGGTTATGCTAGCCGGAAGTCAATAGTCATTGTGACCGAATGTTTGAGCTAACCTTTTTTTATCTAAACAGTTGTTCACGCTTGTTTCTCCCAGAAATTATTGATAAGCTCCTTTAATATAATCTCCAGTTAGGCCTAGTGTGTATTGTACAAACAAAAACATACCCACCCAATACATATATATAGAGAGAGAGGGAGAGAGATTTAACAGAATTTGATTTTTATTCTGACATACTACGACCGTAATGTTAGTATTTGTTTAATAGTTTTAAAGCTAAAATTAACGTTTCATATAATGCATATATATATATATATATATATATATATATATATATATATAAAAGTGAGCATAGAAGTCAACACTTAGAGGCGACAGTCTGTTTCATGCTAGATGCAATCGTCCGGCCACTCGACCATCTAGCATGATGTCGCCTCTAAGTGTTGACTTCTATGTTCACTTTTATATTTACACACGCTCTATCTCTGATATTGAGCACTTTATCCCATAAATATAGCACACTTTAAGACTATATTTCGTTATATATATATATATATATATATATATATATATATATATATTTGTGTGTGTGTGTGTATTAAAATATGCTATATTTATAATTGCAGTATATATTTATATAGAGAAAGAGGGATAGATTGAAGAAACATGGAGGCATATATGCATATATATGTGTCGGTGGGTCTTCCGAGCCTTCAGATATCTTGTTTGTGTACATTTTATATCTATGTCTATGTGTGTCTGTGTGTGTAAATAGCGACACATTTCCCTTTTTCGGGTGCTGTCTGTCCTCAAATAGAAACATTCCATGCCAGCTTAATTTCAATTGTTAAAGCTAAAAATGAATTTAAAGTCTTGTACAATCTCCAAGTGTAAAAATGCGAAACAGAAAGAATGGAAAAAAATGTATACAAATAAAAACGTAACGAAACGAAAAAAGTATCTTTAAACTTTCATGACAGGAATCTAATTTGGAAATATTAAAAAAATAAATTCTCCTTGGTTTCACCTTTCTTTCGATTGTCATTTCTGTGAAGCTTATTTTTTATTACGACTTTTCTTATTGTTTTCCTTCCTTTTCCTCCTCTTTTTATTTTCAGTTTTTCTTTTTACCATTTTTGATTCTTTTTTTTATTTTTTATTTTTCCCCATTCTCCTTTTTTTTTTTTTAAATATTTCCCATTTTATTTTACGCTCACTTTCCTCTTTTGATACGTTCATCTCCTTTAGTTTCTTTCCCATTTTAGCATCTTCCTTTTACATTTTATTTCTTGTTCTTCTCTTTAACTTAAAACAGGCAACTATTTACGTCTTTATTTTTTTCTATCTCCTCCATTTTCTTTTCTTCTTTCTTTCAAATCTTCATTTTGATCATTATTGACATTTCTTTATTGCGTCCACTTTAAATAAATATGACATGTTTTCTTTCGTTCTTTCTTTACTAAGTTTTTTTTCTCTTTGATGTTTTTTCTTTATTCCGTTCAGGCATTCATTCTTTCTTTTTTCTTTCTTTCTTTCTTTCTTTTGCTCGTTCTTTTGCTTTCTGCATTTATTTATTAACTTATTCATTCTTTATTCTTTCAATTTCATTAAAAAAATATAGAAAACTTGACGTAGGCGATCGTGGCTCTCGAGAACTTTCTCTCCTTGCAGCTCTTAATAAATTTTATCTTTCTGTTATTTCACCTGAACCCTGTTCCACCATTCATTATATATTTTATGAGTTACTAGCAGCATGGCCCGACGTTGCCCGTGCTTGATTCAAAAATCGTACGACTCATACAACAATCGCTATCACTTGACTTAAAATATTTTTGCCCTTCCTTGCCGTTGAAGGAGAGCCCTTTGCCGTGCTGATGTTGCTACATCCCTTAATTCTTGCCTATCTCACACTGCGTATTTTTATAAGCTCTATACTAAACATTAAATCTGTTACGAAAAAAGAACTAAACAAATATACACAAAACGATCAGCTTTAAAAAAGGACTCGTGACTGGAAAACCGAATGAAAAAAGTATGTTAACAACCAATACCTTTTCACACCCAACACAGTTCTGCGGAATCAGAATCAACGTTGAGTTTAAGCAAGCGAATGAGCCAATTGGAGTAAAGTGCCATTCAGATTTTAATTTTTCCCACTTGTGACGAATGCAGCTATCGATTTTTTTTTGCATGCTAGTTAACATTCGTCTCAGTCAGCTGTTGGCTCTCACGCTGGCCAATAGAATCTTCCTGCCTATTCGTGGCAGCCAGCTATAGGCTCTCACTCTGGCCAGTAGAAAATGGCCGCAAACTACATGAAAACTACCGTAGAAGCATGAAAAAATCGATTGTTTCCACTATCGATGGGAGTTGGGAAATGCAAAGTCGGTCTTGGCCTGGTCGCTAACTTGGAGCATGTGCATGTAAATTTTGGTGCAAATCCGTCGAAAATTGCGGCCGTGCATTCGTTACACCCACACACACATCCTGCATTTTATAGATAGATTTTCCTTCGTCTTTCTTGCCTTCAGTATGTCCTGTGAGTCCAAGCCTTCATTATGGGCCTAGAAATGTCAAGTGTCTTTTTCTGATGTTCGGTATAAGTTCCTTTTTTGTTTCTATTTTCTCTTAAATCGTCGTTACTGACGTTCCGCCATAGTATTTTCAGCTTCCTTCTGTAAACCACATTTCTGTTGCTTCAAGTCTCTTCTTCAATTTTGTCCAGCACTCAATGCCATACTGGGCCATATATCACGTTGTAGTCTAGTACTCATTTCTTTTTTCCCCCTTTTATATCAATTATGCTTAGCTTTTCGAAGACATCTTTGTCTATCCCAATACACCTTCGGATTTCAGTGTCGCACTTTCCGTCCTTAAATTTCCTCACTTGTTCGATCTTAGTATCTCCAATTTGTAATTTGCATTTTGCAAACAACCATTATGTCTTCTTGAATTTGTTGTTTAAGAATGTCTTAATGTTTTCTTTCACACCATTGAGGTACTAGGACAGTTGCGTACTAGATATCTGCACCCTGGACAGTTGTGTACCAGTCAAATGCTTCCATGGACATTTACGTCCCGAGATAAATGCGCCCCTTTTTTTTAGCTTTTGAAGGCAATTACCATAAATTTAGAAAAAAGTATAGGTGATATATATTTTTTTTGATAAAAGAAATAAAATTAAAAAAATAAAATTTTATTTTTGTTTAAAAGCAATGACAGATTAACAGATTTGCAAGATCGGTTTACACATCGCCAGTATGTTTTTGTTTCATCGGCGTTATTCTTGTGAAATTGGTAGCTGTAAATTTCCTCGTCTACAAATATTTTTCCAACAGTATTTGATTTTCGAACTTAGCCATGGGTTCCAAATAAAAATATAATCTATAAAATCCAGAATTTATTAGATGTTTGCGGTACGCACTGCTGGAGTGAGGGGAAACCGCTATTTTAACTTTTCCTTGCTTTAAAAAAATAAATTTTTCTCTCCTTTTTTATTTATGGTAACTACATTTCTGCTTGTTTAGAGTAATTAAAGGTATTGGTGTGAACATTTCTATATTAAATAACTCATTAAAAATATGGTAACTTCAAAAAATTATCAGAGGTATGCAATTATTCATAGACGCATTTACTTAGGGACGCAAATGTCCAATTGTCTGAAACGCAATTGTCAGGGATGCAAATGTCCGGTATGCAAGTATCCGCCCATTCAACCTTCTGCGGAAGGTTTTGTAGCTTTCTCTCTGTCGGCTATCAAGAGTGTCATTAGCATATATTACGTTGTTGCCGCCAGCAGTGAATCCTGGTAGAACGACAAGTTTTTTAGGATCGCCTCGTTTTATAGGTTTAATAATTAGAAAGAAAGATAAAATGGGAATATTGCATTACTTCAAATTTCCAAATATTGACGATAGCCTTAAAAAATAAATATTCGAAAGCATTTTGGTGTAGATGTCACCAGCAGAACATAACCTGTTAGCCCTGTCACTGTTCTTGAATTGATAGCATAAGCATTATTCAACGTGACTGTAAAGTGAGTTACCAGGAACTCTCTGAAGGTAAGTCCGGCGAAAGTTAATATTCTTTTTAAAAATTATTCTTGAAACTATTTCGCATGCTTTCGATACCAGAGGTCATGGAATTCGGTAATTATTGCAGGAAGCATTTTTCCGTAGTACAAGGAGTAGAAGCAATTTTGGCAACAGAACATTATTTTACGGAAGATTCTGTCATAGGCGGAAAGAATGTCAGCAATGAAAATAGGATTTTTAAAGACGCGTTGCTACGAGGGACAAAAACGCGAAATTATATCAAGTTTATTTTCTCAGATAAAATTGTTTTACACATGTACAGAGCAGAATATTTACACTTTTCCGTGAAGTTACTGCTTGCACAATAGACATACACACCTGAAGAAAATATATATTTTAAACTTCTTTCTTATTGCAAGTCTTTGCTTCTGTATTTGCATGTCTTCACTGTCCGGCAATTAATTAGTTGCTTACATAAATTGCCAATGTCATCCTGATTATTTTTCTCTGTTGCATCAGAGTTGACCAGGAGATTCTTTACCAATGCCGACAGAATCCATTACAGTAACAGAATTCATTATTGGTGCTGAAAATGTCTCAGCGCGAGCAAGAATGGATTACAAAAATAGTATAATCTTTAACCAGATTTTGGGCAGTCGGTTGGCTAATGTCTTGCTAATCGAGCAGAAAAATATGTCAACAAATCAAATATTACAAAAGTATTCGATATTATTTTCCCTTTCTTCCGTCGGAAATTTTAAAATAAATAAAAAAGGTCGTCTATTCAATCACATGTATGCAAGAAATACAACGTTTAAAGGAATAAGAAATAATATCCGATTGTAAATAAAATTCAGTAATTCTTCGGAAATGACTTTATCATTCAGATGAGAAAGGGAAATAAACGTTAGCATATATGGGCGACGAGGGATCCGAACAGGACACGCACATTTCTTAAATAGAATAACTGAACTATAATTGACTGTGGAAGTCATCAGAACTTGAAGTGCACAGACTTAACGTTGGATTCCCTTAAAGAAGGACGGCGGTTCAAACTCTACCGGAAGGTGCATGTACTTTATTATGACAATCGAATGCGCATGTCGGTAAGAATAGAATTGCATAGTTAAAAAATAAAACAGGCATGTATACTTAAACGCGTGTAACTACTAAATATCACGTTTAAAATAATAATAATAATAATAATAATAATAATAAAATGCCTCTTTATTGATATGGCAGTCCCTGCAGACTGCAATGTATCTTTGAAGATATTCGAAAAGCTGTCAAAATACAAGGACCTTGAGATAGAAATCTCAAAAATGTGGCACATGGGAACATCAACAATACCTGTTGTAGTTGGAGCTTTAGGATTGGTTGGAAAAGATTCCAGTAGACTAATTGAAGGGATCCCTGGAGGTCCGTGTCTCAAAGAGATACAAAAAAATATTCTAACAAGTACAGCCCACACTTTACGAAGGTCTTTATCTATGTAATATGTTTTTTTTTGTTTGTTTGTTTGTTTTTTGCAGTGGAAAGTGTCATGATACCATTTCTAACCTTAGGTCCCTGGGCGGGACCCGGAAAGAAATGTGTAAACGCCAGATATCAAAGGAAATAAAAACAATAATAATAATATACAGGATATTTTAACAACATTTGGTGAAGGGTTCTTCACGACAAAACAAAAACAAGGATAACCGAATAACCGCAAATCCTTCCTTTTTTGAGTTAAGTTTAACTTAAGTTGTTAAATGTACAATCCAAGATACAATGCAAAAATACTTTTACAAACATTGGGGCTATGTTTCTTGACATCAAAACAAGGTAAAATGTCTATATAAACGTATCTCCAAAAGGAGAAATATTAGTTGTGCGACATGATATGGCCACTTGACGTGTACAGATACCTGTATCGTCTCCGATAGCCTTTAGAATGTTTTCTTCGTAGTCAGGAGTACGAGTGGATCTTGGTCTTGCTCGATCCATATTTTGTGATACCACGGATCCTGCCTCTGCAACGCGACGATAAACAGTAGCAAAGGTTGAAAATCTCGGCTACATTCGGTCTGGAAAGTCAATTAGATTCACCAGTGCAGCCACGCATCCATTAACATTCACGCGGACGTATGTAAACATCATATCTGCCTACTTACAATAGTAATATTGTGTCATTGTTAAACGGAACAAATCTCGGGTAACTCACTACTACACATGTGAAACGCTGAAGTCAGACTAGCCACAAATATACACGAATGGGAAATGTAGACTAGGCTATATTTGCCATTCGTGTATATTCAGCGCCATCTACCGTAGAATTTCTTTAAATTGAATAACTCAAAAAGACTTGCATATATATGTTTATATGGACATTTGGTGTGTGTGTGTGTGTGTGTGTGTGTGTGTGTGTGTGTGTGTGTGTGTGTGTGTGTGTGTGTGTGTGTGTGTTTTGAACAATAAAAATATTAAAAAATTAAAATTTTCAGACACACTGGGCTGTATATTAATATTTTTTGTTTTATTATTTCAGTTAGGTTCCTCGAGTAGTTTAGGTAACTTTCGGCCATTATGGGCATCACCCGGAGAAAAAATACCTGCTTGTTAGTAGCAGTGAACTACAGGATTGAATGACTGTTACTGAAGAAGGTGAACTTTATCTGTAGTTTTCATCGTTAATTTTGGTCAGTCCCTGTGTTGACAAGACGGACATTTTCGTATTGTGTGTAAGATAGACGATGGGAGACTCCCCACTAAGAATTCCCTCCTTGGTCAATTTGACAGTTTTATTGGTTACTGAGAATGGGATGTGTGTGTTTAATGTATGTTATCTTTTAGTCCTTTGAGAGTGTGTATGATGTGTGTATGTGTATATATTTGTGTGAGTGTGTGCATAAGTGTGAGACCCCAACACCTCTGCAATCATGCCTGTCATGTATGGGTGAAAAATATGGGTAGGGCTTGATTTATGGGGTTATATATTAATTCTATCTATGTTGTTAAATTTGTGGTTACGTCCGTATGAAGTGGTTTGTGGCGCAAAATCCATTTGTCTTCATGTTCCTGTAGTATTTATCTAAGGTTATCTTTTCTGTCTATTTTTCAATTATAGTGAATTTGGCGTAGCTTTTAAAATTCTGTTTTTCAAGGCAGAAATGTTGTTCTATAGGTAATAAACTTTCGTGGGAAGCCGACTTGATCCGATTACGGTAATTACTAATTCTGTAGTGAAAGGGCCATTCAGATTTCCCGACTTATTTTTTCTGGCATAGTGTGCATTCTAATAGATAAATTATGTTATGACTTCTACGGTTAGAGTTGTGGTAGATTTTGAAAGTAGATTTAGTGACAGAGCTAATAGACGAATTGATATGTCTAACACGCACGCACACACACACACACACACACACACACACACATATATATATATATATATAAATAGAGAGAGAGAGAGAGAGAGTGATAGAAAGAAGATGGACAAATTTTCATCTGAATTACGCAAAAATGGAAATAACAATTGGCATGTTATTTTAACAGTAAGTATTAAAGAATATATTTATTCAATAAAATCACCATTGGCTTCAACCACCGCCTCCAGACGACTTCAGAAACTCCTGCATCTCTGGACGGTCTCCTTGTGTAAGTTCGTGAATGCTGCAATAAGCCTTCCTTCAGTTCATCATTGGTGTTATAAGGAGTTTTGTTGGTCTCTCGCTCAACTGTGCCCTACACATTTTGAAGCTCCCGGCGGGAATGACAAACAGTACAGCAGGCTGTTTCCAAATTTCTAGCGGAGTGAATTGTTTCTTGGTGCTCAACTGACTCTACTAACTAGTGCACTCTAAAAAATCAAACACAAACTACACGCATATAAATGGCGACAATTTAATCATCGCACCCTGTATTCTAGTTTAACAATGAAAGTATCAATTAGTTCAATTTCATGTATACGGGATATTTTTCATAATTAACTCAACAAAAGTTAATTATATTCAAATTTGGATAAATCTTCAGCTCTTAAGAAACACCATTAATGTCGTCAATGTGGCATAAAAAAGAAAAAGTAAAGAACATTACCATAATTTTCTTATCTTCTTCTCCAGATCTCATTCGCTAATGAAGCTTTAATTAATCGCAAGCATATATATATATATATATATATATAACGTAGTCTCCAAGCACTGTCACACACTTTTCCCATCTGTACACAAGCTTCCGTATTCCCTCAGCGTAAAAATCTTTGGACTGATGTCTCAGCCAGTCGCTCACAACACGTTTGACTTCATCGTCACTTTTAAACTTCGGGCCTCTCGTGAACGCTTTAAAGGGACCAAACAGGTGAAAGTCTGAAGGGGCAAGGTCTGGGCTGTACGGGGGTTGAGGGACCAGTTCCCAGCCCAGCTCGTTGATGGTCTGAACCGTTTGGGCTGCTGTGTGAGGCCTTGCGTTGTCATGATGCAAGATGACTCCTTCTGACTGATGACCCCTGCGTTTGTCCCAACAGATAAGCTCAAAGTCCTCGCAATGTCATCCACTGTCACCCTTCTCTCAGACTCAATGAGGTCATTGACTGGCTCGATCACCTCAGGAGACCTCACTTCTGTAGGCCTCCCAGGCCTGTATTCATCCTTAACACTGTTCTGTCCATCTTTAAACAATTTAGCCCACTTGTAGACATTTTTTTTGGCTGAAACATGTGGCACCATACACAGTTGACATTCTCCTATGAATTTCAACTGGTTTGCACCCTTCAGCAACCAAGAACTTGATAACTGACCGCTGTTCAATCCTGGAGCATGCTTCTTGGTCGGACATCTTTGTTAATCGCCAAAACTCTCAAAGTTGTTTTTTTTTAATCTGCAAAAGAATTTAAATCCATGTGAAAAAGAAGTAAAACAAAAATAAATAAAAAAGAGTAAGCTTCTATCTGTATTAGAAGTACTTATACCGAAGAATTCAACTTATTTATTGAATAAGCCTCGTATAATGTGATAAATGTTCAAGGATGAGATGAGATCGAAAAACATAAAGAAAAATATTTCACTTTAATAATATGTGGAAATATCCACTCTTTGCCTGAAGAAGGGCGCGTGACTCGAAACACGTGTTGCAAAAATATGGAAAATGAAGCGTAATTCCTATTTTTTTTAAAAATCAACATTACAACCAAAAACGTTTGCGGTTTATCTCTTCTTTTTAATATATACACTTTTCTCTCGTTGAAACAACTATAAACTCTTTTGCTGGTCTAATTCAACTTTGACCTTTAACTTTATATATATATATATATATATATATATATATATATATATAGATAGATAGATAGATAGATAGATAGATAGATATATGAAGAAATATAATTTTAAGATGTGCTATATTTAAGGGATAAAGTGCTCAGTATCAGAGATAGAGCGTGTGTAAATATAAAAGTGAACATAGAAGTAAACACTTAGAGGCGACAGTCTGTTTCATGATGGATGCAATCGTCAGGCCACGAGTACATTCTGCAAGTCATAGCGATTGAACTTACAATACAATGTCACCAAATTTACGAATGAACGAACGTTTATTCACCAGCTTACTTACCAGGACACCTGACGATTGCATCTAGCATGAAACAGACTGTCGCCTCTAAGTGTTGACTTCTATGTTCACTTATATATATATATATATATATATATATATATATATATATATATATATATATATATATATATATATATATATATATATATATATCAATTATGTAGTACGTGTTCAATTTATATAACGTAAATCATTCATACGAAAAACAAATAATGAAGCTAATTATATGACAAGAATCATTATATTGTTTGCGAGAATGATTCTTGCCATATAATTAGCTTCATTATTTGTTTTTCGCATGAATGATTTACGTTATATATATATATATATATATATATATATATATATATATATATATATATATATATATATATATATATATGAATTTCTATAATATGTATATATAATAACTTACACGAGGAATATTTTTCTTATTTTCTCTTGTTTTTATCAGTCTTTCGGCAGCTGTACTCTCCAGCCTCCACGGGTTCTTTTCGATCCGAGCAACCGTTAAGGAATTTCGAACAGAACCCTTTACTTATTCAACCGGCGTAGATGTTTCTTGTTCCCCTGAACATATCTACTAATATATTGTCTTCTTGTTCTTATTTGTTATTAATCAGTTATTTCTCCCCACCCTCGTTTCCTCTTATTTTAAGTATATTCTGCAAGTCATAGCGATTGAACTTACAATACAATGTCACCAAATTTACGAATGAACGTTTAATCACCAGGTTATTGTCATGTGCTTATGAAGGTCGGCAGGTGCAATAGCTGAGAAATTTGTGATAGCAACAAATACAGGGTGGCCATAAAGTTCGTGTGCACTTTAAAACATATATAACTTTATTTGTATTTACAACAGCAATAATTTGTAAAAAGGATTAGAAAGAAGTAAATCTATATTTTTTAAGGTTTTATTGAAATTGTATTTTATGTCCTCCATCATTAGCAATATAAAGGTTAATAAGATTTTGCAGTTCACGGAAAACATTTGCCAACTGATTTACAGTATTGCCTGAAATCACATTAGTTATTTTAGCTGTACTTAAACCTAGGTACATTAATCATTATAACATTTTTTACAGATTATTTCTATCGCAAATACAAATAAAGTTATATATTTTTTTAAGTGCACACGAACTTTATGGACACCCTGTATTTGGATAATAATGTGTGTAGGAATATATAAATAATGGATCAAAATAAAAAATCAGTTTAATATTTCTATCCCTCGACATTGTATATTCCATTTTATAGCGCAAAATATTTGTCTGTCTTTGGTCAGTTTCCGGCCTGCCATGAATTTGAGCCCAGACCCGGTGATTCCACTCCTGCGGCAACATATCCCAATTGTCTAACTAGGGACAGAATTTTCCAAAATGACATTGGTTACGGCTATTGAAAATGTTCATTCAACATGTACGGCCACTCAGATAAACTTGATCATTTTCTCTGCAGAAAGCTAATAAATACTAGGAATAAAAAAATATCGTTATTCGCACTCTATAACGTTCGGCATGAGTTTTATAAGCTCTTGTTATCCATTTCCTTCGTAAATACTACAGAGAGTTGGAAATTAGTCATAAGTCAATCTGTACCTAAATTTCCGTCTCGAAGGCAAGTGTTGGGCAGTAGGGTTGAAAAGAAATAAGCATTCAGTTATTTCCAACTTCAGAAATGTTTTCAAAATATGTACCTGTTTGAACAACAGACCAAAATCACAAAGGCACGGACAAGTTCGTTACTGAATTAATTCCATGGAACTAGATGCTTAAAATCACAGTTACCAGATCAAGAACCCAGGTAGTTATCTAATTTGCTGTAAGACACCAGCCTACCTCACAGAGAGAGAGAGAGAGAGAGAGAGAGAGAGGCATAAGAATTTTCCTTTTTACAGTTGTTTAAAGGTAAATATTACAAATTCACTAATCTTCTGATAGTATAATGACATTGGTTACTTAGTAAGTAGTTATTATTAGGCATATATCATGTATCGTGTACACGTGTGTGTGTGTGTTTGAAACTTCTACACACAGAATCGCACGGATTCTTTTACGACATTTACTACACAGATCTACTCAAATTTCATAATGGCATCAATAGTTATTGAAATAGCAGTTATAGTTGTTGCTGTTATTATCATATAAATGGTTGTTATCGTAAAAAAAAAAAAAAATAGCTAGACCGGCAACAATAGTTAGTAAAATTTTTGTAAAAGTCACGTTAGAATAGTTGGAGTAATAAAGTTCGTATCGACAATGATACAACTGTTACTAGTATCATCGTTGTCACTGTGTATTATTAGTCAAAAGTTAGTATTTGTAGTTGGAATATTCGGGAGTATAATCCATGTGAAGACATCGCTGAGGTGGTTGGATGAAAGGAATAAAAAGAGGGAGAAAATAAAGTAAAGACTGTAGGGAAATATTTGAAGAAGCGAGAGAAAAAGAAAAGAAAGAATTAGAAAATAAAGATGACAAAGAAATGGGGAAGTGGAGGAGAAAAGGATTTTCAAGTAGCACAGAAAAATAAAAAAAATGTCAGTGGTTAAAAAGAAAGTTTTTTTTCAAAATGGGGATTAGAGATAGGGGAATAGTGTTAGAAAGAAGAAAAAGGTTGCTTAATATATAAGTGAAATAAATTGAAAAACTAAAACAGAAAGAAAGCGTTATCAGCAAGAGGGGGAGACGAAAGAAAGGCATGAGAGCGGCATGAACTACAAAAGAGAATAAGATTCTGAATGAAAGCAGTCGGAACATAATAATATAAAGGAAAAGATTCGGAATGAAAAAAGAATGAAAGCTGAATGAATAGAGTGAGTGAAAATACTTGAAAAAAATGTGCAAAAAACAATGAATAGCAGAAAACATGACTGACCGAATGAAGAAGGGGTTGATGAAAATAAAGCAAAAATTAACAATGGAAATTAAAGGAGCACAGCTGTAAAGAGCATAGCGAGGGAAATAACAAGGGAAAAAGATAAGACGAATAGAAAATCGTGAATAATAAAGATAGAGAAAACATTTTATATTAAATACATAGGCTTAAAAAGTTTAGAAAGGAAGAAAGGAAGAAAGAAAGAAAGAGAAGGAAATAAAGAAAGAGAAAGAAAAAAGAGACAAAAAGAAAGAAAGAGAGAGAGAGAGAAAAGGAAAAATATTTAAACTATGTGAACAAAAGTAGTGAAAATTTGTAATATGTGAAGAAAGAAGCAATAAAAAAAATGTGTGAATGATACAAATAAGCGACTAAAAGAAAATACGAATTTTATGAAAAATAGAAGAAAAAGAACGATAAAGTGAAAGGGGGAAACAAAATGTAGGTTATGAATGATAAGAAAGAAAGAAAGAAAGAAATGAGAGTTGAAAGATGAAATACAAGAATAATAGCCGGGATTATATAGTAATAAAAGAAAGAAAGAAAGAAAGAAAGGCGGGAAAAAAGAAGAAGAACGTGTAAAAAAGAAAAACTTCAACTTTCAAAAAAGAGGAAATATAGAATGAAAGAAAAAATAAATTAAAGAATGAAAAAGGTGAATTGTGAGGAAAATGTCAAATTTAATATTGAAAATATGAATGAGCCAGGGAAAATGATGGATTTTATGAAAGGCAGTAAGACAAAGACTGAAATAATGGCAGATGGCTAAATACAATGAAACAATCGAAGAAGCAGAACGGACAAAATGCATGATAATAATGAAAGAAACAAAGAGACAAAAACGAGCGGGCGGAGAAGAGGAGAAGAGGAAATTAAAAGAATGACATATTAGAATGAGAGAGGAAGAAAAACAGAGGGGAAAATACAAATATATGAATATAAGAAAGAACTCTTAGAAAGGTTGTTTATACAATAAATAAAGTTGTAATGAAAAGAAACAAGTTCAAGTGAGAGAAAAAAAGGACCATTGGGAAAAAAGAATGAACGTCAAAAGTATGAAGTAAAAAAACATCACGAAGGAAAGGAAAATGAATGATAAAAGAAACAATGGAAAGTTTACGAGAGAGAAGTTTGAAGAACTGAGGGCAGAAAAAGGAAGACAAAAAAAGTAAAAAGAAAAGAAAAGAAATCAAGCAAAAAAATAAATAAAAACAGGGTAGAAAAGAAGAAGTAATATGTTTAATTAATAAAAGCATAGAGAAAATTATAAAAGACCAGATTTCGAAAACTGACGAAAAAAGAAAAGACCAAAAATAGAAAAGATAGATAGATAGATAGAAAGAAATGAACAGACTGAGATAGATAAATACATAGATAGATAGATAGATAGATAGATAGATAGATAGATAGATAGATAGATAGAAATGGACAGACTGAGATAGATAAATAGAAATGGACAGACTGAGATAGATAGATAGATAGATAGATAGATAGATAGATAGATAGATAGATAGATAGAAAGAAATGAACAGACTGAGATAGATAGAAATGGGCAGACTGAGATAGATAGATAGATAGATAGATAGATAGATAGATAGATAGATAGATAGATAGATAGATAGATAGATTGATAGAAATGGGCAGACTGAGATAGATAGATAGATAGATAGATAGATAGATAGATAGATAGATAGATAGACAGACAGAAAGAAAGAAAGAAATGAACAGACTGAGATAGATAGATAGATAGATAGATAGATAGATAGATAGATAGATAGATAGATGTGTAAAGTGAATGGATAAACAACAGAAAAAACCTGTCGCCTAGCGGGAGAATTACATGGTTAGAAATTAAGGAACGAATTGCTGGGTTTGCCAAAAAGACGGATGATAAAAAATGAAATTGAACGTGTTAAGCATAAAGAAAGCGAAAGCCAGAGAAGAGAGTCTGTATAAATAAGAAATGTAGAGGGGGTGATAGAGACAAGGAGGAAGGGAGAAGTTGAGTGCGTGTGAAAGGGAGTGAGATTGAAAAAAAAGAACAGAACGAAAAGCAGAGATTTTAATAATGCTAAAATTCATTAACGAAAAAAAATCAATGAACTGATTGTAAAGAATAAGCATGTAAAAGCCAGAAAGAGAGAAAGAAAGAGAGAGAAAGTGTGTGAAATAAACAACAGAATTATAGCGAATTGGGAAAGAAGGATATCAAAAATAAGATCTTTTAGTCAACTGATAAAAAATTAAGGCACAAAGTCTGAGATGAATACATATATATATATATATATATATATATATATATATATATATATATATATATATATATATATATATATATATAAACACACATATGTTTATATACACACACACATATGTTTGTACGTATGTATAAAAATAATGAAATAACGCGATAAAAAAAAATGAAACTGTACAAAAAGACCTGAAGATTTGTAAATAGAAAAAGGGGCGAAGGAAGATCTTCTCAATTAATGAAGGGAAAGTTGGTCGTTAAATAAAAATATCAAAAGATGAAACAGGAAGGCGAATGCGGCCTGCCCCCACCCCAAAAAATAGCAATAAAAGGGCACGTAACAAATCGAGTGGCAGTCTAAGTTGCACTTAGATGAGTCCTTTTACTATTTAAATAGTAGTTGTAGAGAGTTGGGAAGACTCACAATTGTGAGGGTGAGTGCGAAGAACGGAAGATATTGTTTGAGTAAGAATTGGGGTGAACGTCGGAGAGTTTACAGCATGATTGAAATAACAGAAAAAATGATAAGGTAGAAATATTCTCCACGCTATTATCACTCGTAAATATAACAGACTATCAGTAATAACAGTGTTAAACAGCAATACTTTATTTAAAAATATTAGTGATAATAATGAAAAATATAGTTAAATGCTACTACTATTACTAAGCTACTTAATGCTTCTGTATTCTCCCCAATAATCTATAATAAAAGAACAGAAACTATCCGAATATCAGCATTGCTCAAATCAGCAAAAACATTGAGTGCTGAAGTACTAAGGATACGTGTTGTCACTTCGTCTCCTAGAACAGCTCGAAAATATAACTTGTCAACATACATCGAGAACAAGACTAAAAACAGTAGTGTTGATGAAGCTTAGCTTCGTATGACACACGGCCAAGTGGGATGTCTTGTTTGCGCTGATGAAGTCTGTAAAGGCGAATAGAGAAAGGACGATATATAGAGAGCCTTTCTCAAATGTTTTAGGCTTTGCATTAGAAATGGTTATGTAAGCGAGTGAAGGAGAGAGAATGAGAAGCAAAATCGAATGGAGGGTTCACATGAAATAACTAAAGAAAATGGTGGGTAGAAATAGTAAAAAAAAATGAAAAAACAATTCGAATACAAAGGTAGAGAAAGTAAGCAAAAAAATAATCGAATTAAATGGAAAACTGAGTAAAAGAGGTAAGGCAGATAAGAGGAAATAAATAAGAAAGAAAACTCGGACACACACACACATATGCATATATGCATATATATATATATATATATATATATATATATATATATATATATATATATATATATATATATATATATATGCGAGCAATTTGTCAGGGAAAAAGTGGTATTGAAACAGAGGTGAATAGTGATTATGACAAAGAAAAGCATAAGAGCCGACATAGTTCCCGGGGGTGCATGCCCTGGTTCTTTCATTTAAGCTAAAAACGTATAAACATGGGTAACCAGTGATCAATCAGATATGAAACACTAACAGTAACAATCAGATTTTTTTTTGTGTGTGTGTGTGTGTTTTTTACCGGAATAACAACAAGAGTTCCTCGATAAATAAAACATGTTATAAATGGTAGGAAAGCGCATAAAAGTTACGTTCAGCTGTCAGAGCCATTATTTTGCCAGCAAAAATAATAATAATAATACTGATGATGATGATGATGATGATGATGATGATGCTGTCGATTATGATGATGATGCAGTAAGAAGACGAGTTGCCACTTGAACTCAGTTTAATCACCAGAAAATACTTGTTTGAAAATTTATGAAATAATGGCACTCTGGTCCCTGCTATGAAAAATTCTTCGCAAACTAAATGTGTAGTAGGTCATTACCGTTAGAGTTGTCATTAGGTTGATCCTTACTGGGCACTCCGTACTGAAAGCCATGTGCCAGACAAATCCAAGTTTAGTAAATAAAGATAATCTCGAAACCTATGATTAGAATAACGAATTCTGTTTTAAGACGTGCCCTAAAGTTGTTGACCTTGTACCAGGCTAGGATTAGAATAACTTCACTATAGAACAGCCTCACTGACCGTTATTGTAGTGCGTTCGATTTTTACTGGGTTGGGGGGTCACGAAATTGTGGCTTTAGGTCGTTCTCTAAACTTATGGCATTTTGTTGCCGAACAATTTAATTTCAGTGGTAGGAGGAAAATTTCACTGATTATTCAGAGTTCAATTCTTACTGAAGGCATCAAACTGTAAACAAAGTTTAGAAAAATAGATTTAACTTGCTGCCACTTGATCCCTGACGAAAGACATCAGATCCTAATGGGAGAAATGTCATAGAAAAGACGCCTGAGTACAAGAGATACCTTCTATTGGCAGATGATCGTTAATAATAACAATAATAATAATAATAATAATAATAATAATAATAACGAACTTCCGTTAACATATATCCCATTCTCTTGTCTTGTTCTTTTGCTCTGGAAAAAATCACACACATCCAGTTCTAATTCTCTCTCTAGACGTAGTTTATTCACAAACCCTCTTTTAATTTATTCTATCTTTATTTCATTCTTTCATTCTGTTTTTCTTTCGTTCGTTCGTTCTTTATTTCGTTTCTTCTTTCTTTCTTTCTTTCATCCTTCATTTCTTCCTTCTTTTCTTTCTTCAAATTCTTCCTTCATTTCTTTCTTTCTTTCTTTCTTGCATTCGTTCCTTATTTTTTCTTTCGTTCTTTTTTCTTTCGTTCTCTATTTCGTTCGTTCGTTCTTTATTTCTTTCCTGTGTATTTACTTCTTCCTTTCTGTCTGTCTGTCTTTCTTTCTTTCTTTCTTTCTTTCTTTCTTTCTTTCTTTCTTTCTTTCTTTCTTTCTTTCTGTCTGTCTGTCTGTCTTTCTTTCTGTCTGTCTTTCTTTCTTTCTTTCTTTCTTTCTTTCTTTCTTTCTTGTTGCCGATATCAGAGGAACCCTCTTCTTTCGCACTGAGCAGCAGTCTTAGTAGTAGTAGCAGTGCCATGAATAGTAGTATCCTTATTAGTGACAGTTGAAAGTCCTCACACTTCCTCCACCTTCTCCCACCACTCGTCATACTGCGACTCGCACGTCCAAATCCTATTATTACTACTACTTCAACTCACTATTAGTGACAGTTAAATTTGTGGAGGGGTCGGGTGTTGATGATGGTGGTGGTCAACTTGTTAAGGTAACAAAGTATTGGTAAGCGTAGTGGTAGCCGTAGTAGTAGTAGTAGTAGTAGGATTAGTAATAGTAGTAGTTGTAGTGCTGATAGTCGTAGTAGTAGTGGTGGTGGTGGTGGTGCTAGTGGTAGTAGTAGTAATTATTGTTGTTGTAGAAATATAGGGGGTGTCGGATACGTCGGCCAGTCAGCAAACGTAGTTATAGCCGGCAGCGATGTCGTCTTATGAACGGGATTCTTTACTGAAACGAGTACCTTGAAAACGAACAAGCGGAAAAAATCAACACAAAAACAAAAAAAAACACAAACAAACAAAAATAAAAAAGGGTTTAAAGCAAAAGAAAAAATATAAAAATGTCTTAAAAAAGCATACAAACAAGTGCTCATACCAAAAAAAAAACAGCACAAATTATCCATGTAAGTTTACATGTCAAGACATTTAGTTATAAAAATATCTAATATTTCATAGTTTTAAATTTATAATTTATATTTCAAGGTGTCAAAATATTTGCATGAAGTTTGTAAATTAAATCACCCATTAAAAATAAAAGCATCAACAATCTTAGAGTTATGAAAGGTATACACTTAGAACCCGTTTGTACATAGATACATACATACATCCATGCATGCATTTGCAACTACACGACCACCACCAGAAGCCGACCGACTGGCCACAATAATAAGATCTTTTTCTTTCTCTCTCTATTTCTCTCTCTTTCTTCCTTTAGCGACAGAATTCTAAACAGTAAACGTGAAAGCCAGAGAGCTGAAAGAAAGGAATGGCCAATCTTTGTAAATAATGGATGGATATACTACTTTGAAAGAGTGATTTCAACTCGTTGGCATCACGGACGCCGAAGAATGTTTGAGAAATTTACCGACGAAATATCAGAAAAAAAAGCGAAGGAGTTCAAAGAAGGGACGATTGGTCTTTCTTTTTCCATCTCTCTTTTCTTCGTCCATTCCGTATTGCTTCTTTCCTTTCTTCCTTTGTAACTTTTGGTCCATTTTTTTTTTCAAACAGCTTTCTTGGGTTTGGGGCTTTTAAAAGCTTTCTATCTTTGTCTATTTACTTCCGTCTCTCTTTCTATCTTTCTTTAATAGAAAATCCATAGAACTATCTATCTGTCTCTATCTCTCTCTGTCTATCTATATTCTTTTAACAAAACAAAAATATTAATTTTTGTGGCTACAACGTCAATACCAATTTACATCGGCAGCAACGCAAATAACCACAACACTAGCCAACAACAAAAATGCCTGTAACACACCAAAGAGGATAACTGTAAAAAAAAAAAAAAACTAAAAAGGGCTGTCTACCTATTTACCAATACCTACTTATTTTCTAATCTACCAAATTCATTGTTTTACGTAACGTTGTTGAAGGAGGCTTCCCATGCATAGGTAAGTAAACGGATGTATTTTTAAACTTAACTCTTAATTTATCACGTTGGAAATAAAAGTAACAACGAAGGACTATTCAAATAACTCAAACTCCGAATGAAACTAAAGTTATGACCCATACATTATTTTATTTCTTTAGATACAAAAAAATAAAATGAAAGTATTACTTGGAAAGCTAAACAAAGATAAAAATGCTTTACACAAATTTATCATTCTTCTACCCTAGCGTAAAATAGTGTTTTTTGTTTTTTTTTAATTTTGATGATTATAAAGTTAATTTGTATTTATTTATATTTTGCCCCAGTTTTCATTAAAATTTGTATTTTTTGCAATTGTCTATTTATTTCCACCTTTAAATAGTTGTCCGTCAATAAAAATGACCCGAAATCCTTACAGTCATGCAACAGTTCACTTGTTCAACTTATATATATAGATCTATCTATAAACACATGTAATGAATTGTATTTCATTTCTTTCTCAAAGCATCCTCTGTTACCCATGCGTCCATCTCTCAATCCGACCAGTGCACAAATCATTTCTCCATTTACAAGTTCCGAATCAATAAGTGTACTGTACGTTGTACAGTTAACTGAAATATGCATCTTTCAACCAAAATTTCATTCACTACGATTGCAACCAACGAATTCACACACGCATGCACAAAAACTGTCTGACCATCAAACACAAAAGGTAGAACATTTACGCATGTAGTTGCCTGTTAGAAACATCAAATTACGAATATAATAGGTTGCCTTGTTTAAGCAGAATTGTTAGCAAGTTTATCTAGCGAGACTATTGCGAAAAGAAAGAGTTCGATCCTAGAAGGATGACCCAATATTGTTGCTCTATGATAGACACATGATCCGCAACAATAGATTAGGTTTATTTTTTGTGCTGCTGAACAGAAGTGCAGGGTTCAAGCTCAGCAAAAATCAGGTTCGAAAATGCATACTGTCATGACAATATTCCCCAGTTAAAATATTGTCGATATAAAATCTTACTATAAAATGTCTGTTTTTGATATTTGATGAAGAAGAAGTTCAGTAAGAACTTTGCGTAAAAGAGACGAATTGATTGCTACATATATTTCTTTCAATATAGCGGGAATAACATACGATCACGACACTTAAATTCATTAAACAGTTATATGTGTGCGTGTTAAGTGTATACAACTGTGTGTCTACACATGCCTGCATCAGTGCAATAATCCATATATCTATATAAATACATAGATTTACACAGATATATAAATATACACATACATACAAATATATATATGTAAGATATATGATTATATACAAATATATGTGTATATTTACACAAAAACACACTCTAGTACACACAAAAATATATATGAGTGTGTGTGCGCGTGCACGCACGTGTGTGTGTGTATACTCATATGCATAGACACAGTAACAGATACGCAGTTTAATTCTTGTTTGGCTTAGGAATAAATAAGTCCCCAAATCAAAATATTACCGTATATATATATATATATATATATATATATATATATATATATATATATATATATATACATATATATATATATATATGTATATATATATATATATATATATATGTATATATATATATATATATATATATATATATATATATATATATATGTATGTGTATATATATATGTGTGTGTGTGTCAGTATGTATGTATGTATAAAGTGTATGCTTGTGTGGAGAGTTAATTTGATTTTCATTTCATTAAATGCATCGGATGGCGTATAAATAAAAAGTTTATATTTTGATATACCAATTAAATTATTTAACATAATTGAAGTTTTAAACGCACACAAACGCCAGTGTGTGTGTGTGCGTGAAAAAATTGAATAATGTGAAATAATTTAATGTGTGTATAGATAAATATATATATATATATATATATATATATATATATATATATATATATATGCGCTCAAACACACAGCCACACACACACACGCACACAAACACACACACACACACACATATATATATATATATATATATATATATATATATATATATATATATATATATACAAACGTACAGGAAAGAAAATAATATAAATTCAAACGTTCATAAGTTATTTTAAAAAAGGATACAATACAAGATTAGGACAATTAATATTTATTATAAACTTTTACTCTTGAACCTGCAACATTTTATAATAAAGAAATATATACATATATATATATATATATATATATATATATATATATATATATATATATATATATATATATATATATATATATTATGCCCTTATAAATAACTGAATTTACTTTTTATTACGTGATCAGAATCTGGTGGATCAATATAGGAATACATCAAACAAAACATGCTTTTGGTAGTCACAGACACAGACTACTGATTTACATTGTTACATAGAAATTCGTAACGCAAACACACACAAACACTTACGTGTATATATATATATATATATATATATATATATATATATATATATATATATATATATATATATGAATCTAGCTCAGAATTTTGAAAGTTATTTCTTAACGTTCAAGTATCATTAGATAAACTAAGAAATTGTTTTTAATAGTGCACATTCCTTCGTGTTTCGTTCAATATATATATATATATATATATATATATATATATATATATATATATATATATATATATATATGTATGTTTATATATATTATAGTTAGATAGATAGATAAAGAGAGTCAGATAGATAGATTGATAGATAGATAGATAGATAGATAGATAGATAGATAGATAGATAGATAAGCGTGCGTGTGAAAGACCCTAACTGTATAAGCTTACACAAGTCTATAACGGTGGGACACTCAATGTCCGAACAGCAACCTCCAGAATTTGCAGAAGAAAACATCGTTTCACTCGATGCTATATAGCAAGTAAATAAAGCAAGAATAAGTAAAGTGTGTGATATACACATATATATATATATATAAAGCTCGGTTGTGATAAATACGGAACAGGGCTGTTATAACCTATCTGGTTTACCTTGAAATAATCAACATACCATACACAAGTTAGAAACAATGAGAGTAATAATGAAACAATGAAAGAAAAACACAAATTGGGCTAACAGGAAATGTGCCTAATTATTTTTATTTTGCTATTCTAAATGCTATGCCACGTTCTAATTAATATGAAACAGAAAGATTGTAGTGCGCCATTGCCAACCGAGCAAATTATCTGCCTGCCGTAAAATTAACATTAATAACTTATCGGTTATTTCATTTGTTGAAGTAAAAGTAAAAAGACAATACAGTCACGATATCCGAATGATGCATTGTTATTCCGACGATGCGACGAGTACCCACAAGTGCACCGCAAAAGAGCAACAAACTAACAAACAAGTAGCTTCCAAGAAACGTGCACAAGTGAAGCCGCTAAAAAGTATACGAGAAACACGCGCATTATAGAGGGAATCTCGGTGATTCACGTTTCTCTCTTTTTATCCTTTATTGAAAGATGTCTTGCAGCTGCTGGGATGGAACAACAGTTAATTAAGGATTGCTGAAGACAAACACAGGTCTCCGAGATGGATAACATGTTTTGACCAAATGATTATACTTAACTACTTTAAAAAAATAAAATGTATATAAATAGCAAACACCATCTGTCTATTTTTATATTAATAAATTTCTATCTCTCTCTCTATCTATCTATCTATATATATATATATATATATATATATATATATATATATATATAGAGAGAGAGAGAGAGAGAGAGATTTATGCATATATATATGCATATATATATATATATATATAGTCAAAAGAAAGTTTCTGAAAAAGCATTCCGGCTCCACAAATAATGTCATACATATTTTAGAAAAATAGTAGATAAAGGATCAACAAATGCTTCCATATAACATTTCAGATTTGTTTAGTTATCAAACTTTGACAAAGTTCGAAGTATCCTCACCAGCTTCATGATTTTATCTATCTATCTATCTATCTATCTATCTATCTATCTATATATATATATATATATATATATATATATATATATATATATATATATATATATGCACACACACACACACATAGAAAGATAGATAGATAGATAGATAGATAGATAGAAATGGACAGACTGAGATAGATAGATAGATAGAAATGGACAGACTGAGATAGATAGATAGATAGATAGATAGATAGATAGATAGAAATGGACAGACTGAGATAGATAGATAGATAGATAGATAGATAGATAGATAGATAGAAATGGACAGACTGAGATAGATAGATAGATAGATATAGATAGATAGATAGATAAAACAATATATATATATTTATATATATATATATATATATATATATATATATATATATATATATATATATTCACATATGTGAATGAATACAGAAAACGAACAAATGAATGCTTCATGAAGAAGGGATCGATAGAGATATATTATTGGGATCGTGTATGTATCGAAACAAAAATGGATGTAATAAAAATCTCAAAATATCTTTATTCCTCCCCCCTCAATTTCATTCATATTGTAATTAAAACATCGCATAGTCGCACGTATAGAATGGCAATAAAATATGTGCTAGGTCTTAGACATTTCCTTTTATCTTTGCGTGTCTCAAGCTCACACAGACATGCACATATATGCGCCGATTGCACGTAGAAATCAACGAACACTTTCTTTTTTATATAGGCGTACACGTGGAGATGTGTGTGTTTAACAATTATCTGCACGTAGAGGTTTTCAAAGAAGCTTAACCAATATTTTTTTTTTGGGGGGGAGGAATCGGTGATGATCGGTGAAGATTTTGGCGAAAAAAAAATCATTTCTTTCCGATGATCAGCAAAATTAATATTCCTGGTCGATTCCTTTACTTTAGATATCACACTGCGTTCCACGGCTATGCTCATGTGAAAAATTCGCTTCGACAAACAGTTGTACCGACACACATATACACAAATACACAAGTGATTACATGTATTCCCACTATTTGATATAGGTTTATTTATATTTTTAATAGGCATGTATAAAATAGTTTTGCGTTTTTCTTTTCGTTTTTCTTTCTATGTGACACCAGAAACATAAATTTGTAGTTTTAAAATCTTACGTATATATTAACCCTGTACATTCAGATTCACATACATTACAAACTTTATTACATGTAAGTTTTCATCATATAATGTACGATGTCTAAAATTTAATAATAGTTTCATATATGTGTGTGCAAATCTAACTTTATAGCAACCTATCTATATGTAATAGATGTTTACATGTGACTTTTCAAACCATATATGAATAAAGCATTGTAGGAATTTATTTCCTATTCAAAAACTAAAAGTGCTTAACAATTCAACAAGTAAGAGTGTTAAACATTTTTTAGGTACCATTAGAATCTAGATTTATAGTGTCTGTACACTTACTATGTTGTTAGTGGTTTCTGCTGTTTCTCTATGCTTAGTTTGTGCGTTTAGTTTGATTCAATTGACGGAATATATGAAATTTGCGGGAATTGTTAGATGAAAAGTTAACTTTCTGTTATTTCTTTGTTGAAAATTGACAATTTACAATTTCAGTAATTAGGAATAAAGCAAAATACATTTTTATTGCACAGCGAATTATATACACACAAAAATGCTTTGCTTAATGATACAAAGAATCATTGGTTTAGCAGAAAATATATACTTATTTATCAATAAACACATTTAGTAAGCAATGTTTCACAGTCAGGAATGGACATATCTCATAAATCGAACCTCTGTCTAAATTCAGCTGCTCTACGTGTTATGACAAGCCAGGAACTCCGATAGATTATTCACTCATATATATATA
>OZ038490.1:118808501-118823501 GCA_964036315.1 Acanthosepion esculentum | reverse complement strand
TCAAATAATAATAATAGAAGCACAATAGTAAAATAAAATATAAGCATTTCTGGAAAATTTTAACACTATATTTTGGTTAATACTAATTATATTTTGAAAGAAAAAAGAGCTGCATCATAGCACCTGATAGAAACGCAGTGATATTAACTCAATGTTGGCAGCGATCACCGTTATCGCCATGTGTAGCGACTAATCTCATACAGGACTATCAGAATGAGTCATAGAATAAATATCGAACTCTCAACAATGCTAATTTCAAATGAGTTTGTTAGCCATCATCTTTAGCCAGCTGACAATAAATAAATGTTTAATAAGCTTAGATCATTCTCCTATATGCCCAGAATAATGGGCCAATTAGTGAGGATCGTATTCACGACAATAGCACAGGTCTTCTACTCTTATATGCCGTGTCTCTTCAGGATGTAGGTGATCATGGCTCTCCACTTCCTCCTATCCCTCGTAGCTCTCAATATGTTTGTCCTTTTGCTACTTCTCCAAATCTCTTTTCCGTCATTCAATTGCTTAAGCCCGCTAGGTATGTTACGCGTTGCTTTCTCTTGACCCTCTTTCCCTGTATCCGCCCTGGGAGTATCAGATTTTTCAAGCTCTCCTTTCCCATTACGTGTCACAGAAATTCAGCTGCCTCTTCTTGATACAAGTCAGATTGTGACAAGCTCTCTACATCTTGTTTACTTGGTATCCATGTCTTTCTTTGACATCTACCAAAGAATAATTATTGAATTAAAGTTAGGAATTCGCCCATTTTACATATTATCATTTGTCGAGTTTAAGAAATTTTTGTATCAGTTTTTCGATGTATAGCCAGTTTCCGTAGAAGGATATTGTAAATATTGGATGATTTTTATTGCATTTATCATCAAGAAAATGAGGTCCCCATAAGAGAGACATGGTCAATCATTCATTTGGTCAATTCTACAAAATTCAAGTAACCCAATTTGGTCTTCAATTCGTGAAAATTCTTGTCTGATGAACGTTCAGTGATTTGTTCTTGCTTGAAATCATACAATTCGATTCTAAATTTAATTTCAATATCCTATATACTTTCGGTAGTATCGGTTTGAAGCTTGTTGTTTTAGCAAAATTCCACGAAAATGTTTTGAGGTATTCCATTTTTGTCTGAATTTGTAGATAAAATATTATTATTTTTCATATATTCTTTACTGGGATTCTTTGTCGTTGTTGTTTTGAGGAAAACATCTCGACCGATAGACTCTTTCGCTTTGATAAGAATATACGAACATATTTCCAACTTCGTCGGCATTAACTATCCTTTGTTTCAGCTGGATAGTATTGTTCTATTTGGAGCGTTAAAATATATACTATGAAAAGAAGTAACAAGAAAAAAGCGAGTTCTCAAGAAATCTGCATGCATCACGTATATATATATATATATATATATATATATATATATATATATATATATATATATATATATATATATATGTATATACACAAAAATGAAAGGGCGCTGAAAGTTTTTCGGTCCGATTTACTTCCCTCAATCTGTTTAAATACGAAAAGATTTTAAACGCTACTTTTGGCATAAGTTTGTTAGGATTTCACAATGGCAGTTTGCATTTATTTATATATTTATCACACACTATTTTTAAGAAAATATTTATTTAGCTCATTGGAATGTTTCAAAATGTAGTAGATGTGAGGCTAATTAAATGTGAACATCGATGACAAGTCTCTAGCGGATTGTCTTGTAAGTCATGAGTTTTTGTTAAAGTATTCTAACCTTCTCAATCTCGACAAAATAGTGAATTCCCTTTCTTTTAAACAAGTAGACCTAATATTTTAGGAAATGTTTTTCTTTCTGGTCTAGAAAATATAGACTTCGATTAGAGACTTTATGGTATTTAAGCTAATCCGACTCCTGGGCCGCAGTAACTAATAACTTCTTGGCATTTTAGTAGATAGACTATATCTCAATTAATTTTATAATCTGAAATAATTTGTCATTGTATATCTATCTATCTATCTATCTATCTATCTATCTATCTATCTATCTATATATATATATATATATCTCATTCTGTTCACATCTATCTGTCTATCTACCTATCTCATTCTCTTCACATCTATCTATCTATCTATCTATCTATCTATCTATCTATCTATCTATCTATCTATCTCATTCTGTTCACATGTATCTATCTATCTATCTCATTTTGTTCACATCTATCTACCTATCTATCTCATTCTGTTCACATCTATCTATCTATCTATCTCATTCTGTTCACATCTATCTATTTATCTCATTCTGTTCACATCTATCTATCTATCTATCTATCTATCTTTCTATATATCTATCTATCTATCTATCTCATTCTGTTCACATCTATCTATCTATCTCATTCTGTTCACATCTATCTATCTATCTATCTATCTATCTATCTATCTATCTCATTCTGTTCATATCTATCTATCTATCTATCTATCTATCTTATTGATATGTAATAGGATTGACTATGAGTTTACTAGCTTAGAAATTGGCTGATATCTGATTGGGTAGGTTAGATACTTATGTTAGTTGGGGGTGACCCAAGTGCCATTTCATCTACACGACTCTCAGATTATTCGTAGGTCCAAGGAGAAGTGGATCTGTGACTATCCCAATGTGAGAAACGCTGTAATGCCTACTAACGCTTAAAAACAAAATCAGCAAAGCGACTTCGAATTACGTCAGAACATGTGATCGATCTACTTTAAAATACTTTTGTAATGAAACTCTTATTTGAATAATTTATCCAATATATTGCAAATAATTATCTTATTTATTAAACATGTAGGTATAAAATCTTCACCATGTTTAATAGCGGTACATGAATAATTATTTGAAGCCACTTCCCTTGTAAGCAATCTTTATGCTGGATAAATTTATTTTTCTGGGATGAGAATAAGATATATCTGTGTATGTTATAAAAAAAGGAATGTGATAAAATATAGTCTTATATATGCCGTCACATGTCCCTAATATATATATATATATATATATATATATATATATATATATATATATATATATATATATATATATATATATATATATATATGTGTGTGTGTGTGTGTGTGTGTATAAGTTACGAAAAACTTGGTAATCCGTATGGGTAGTCCCAAGGAGGATGAAATCCTGAGAGCTCAATGTAAATTCAGAGCTAATAATTTAAAGAAAAACAGACTACTTTAAGGCTCCATTGTAATAGTTTATTTCACCAGATAAATATGTTACCTTTACAGTCATTTACAATAATAAAAGATTACTATTAGAAAATTTTATATTTTAAATCTTAGATTTTTTATTAAAGTGTTTTTAAATATAGTATTTAACTCATATTAAATCCCTAATTTATTTGTAAAGGAGTTAAATATTTAATTTGCTAACAAGCATCAAATTAATTTCTTCGTGGATTTTTTAAAACTTTTAAATTACTATCAAACGTTAAAATCTTTTTTTACCTAAATTGCTAAAACTATACCACCCATCTTCTTCCTCCATAAACGCTAAATACATTTCTTTTTTCTTTATTTCCCCCTTTTTTCTTTTTTTCTTTTTCTTTTTCTCTCCTTCCCTTTTAACATATCATATCCGTTGAATTGACCGATTAAATAGGTCAATGTCTGATCTTTACCCCCTCCTTCCTCAATATTAAACATGATAGAAAGAAATATAAAAATAAACCCCCTCTAAAGTCGACCATGTCTCTCACACCACTCCTCGCTACCCTCTCTGTTAAATGACATAAACCTAATACTACCCGTCAATAGTGTAAATTTTAATTTCATTTATCGTTTCACCTTTCAAAGTGATGCCTGAGGATCCAGGGTACCTTAAAAGGTCTCTGGTGAAATAAACTATTACAATGGTGTGTTTTTCTTTATATATATATAAAAGAAAAGAGTGTTAAGAACCAACACACAGACACACAAATCTCTTCATTCTTTTATATAAAATGATGAATGAAGTTTAAACAGTTATGCATTCAACAGCGATTGAAGAGTTTCTCTGTTTAATGTGAAAGACGCACAAGTTTAGAAAGAAATAGAATGAAAACAAAATCAGAGTTGGGCGTCGATGTAGGCTTTAAAAAGAACGGCTTATGACAGAAGAAAGTTAAAATTCTTAAGAAAATGATTTTCGCATCAGATATTTCTAAAGTTTTAATTTCTTTTTATATATCTTTTTAAAATTTAAGATAATCAGATGCACTGATTAAATAGTTCGTGCTTATTCATATATAATTTTCGGGTTGCTCCCTTTTGGTGTGGCATGCAGAAAAACGTACATGCATAAATACACACACACACACACACACACACACACACACACATATATATATATGTGTGTGTGTATTTATGTGTGTGTGTTTGTGCGTTTGCGCACGTGCGTGCGCGCATATGTGTGTATGCGTATGTGCGTGCCTGCAGCCAGATGCGTATGTTTTCATACAAGCAGGGATACAGATACATACACGCACAGACAGATACTCTCTCTCGCGCGGGCGCACACACGCACACACACACACAGACAAACACACACATACATATAGATAGATAGATAGATAGATAGATAGATAGATCAATAGATAGAGTGGACAAAGGAATCAAACTTGCAATGTAACTTGATTTTAAGATCCAGTGCGATCTTTCGGAAAATCTCGGTGTGATAATCGTATGTCTAATATTTCCCATAAAGATACAATGAATTTTAAACAATTATATATTACATACTTTGCGGAAAGCTATAATTCCCTACCTTTTCGAAGGATATTTGTGCGAAAATGAATGCAATAGCCACAGCTGTATTTGAACTCCGCATTTCAATTCTAAGCTGATAACTAGTATCTTAAGCGCTCATCCGATATGTGTGTGTGTGTGTGTGTGTGTGAGAGAGAGAGAGAGATATATACAAAAGTCCTGATAATATGACCAAAGTAAAGTTTTTGACAAAGTATGGCGCTCGGATATGTTACCTGTCAAATTCTCTACCACATGTGCATTTTAAATTTCCGAAAATAACGTGCATATATATTGTCATTTCACAATTTTCCTATAAATCATTTCAGATGATAGATACCGTATATTTCCTACTTTTGGGGATTTCTCCCCTAAGAGATAGATAGATAGATAGGTAGATAGATAGATAGATAGATAGATAGATATGAAAAGGACTGAGATAAATAGATAGATAGATAGATAGATAGATAGATAGATAGATAGATAGATAGATAGATAGATAAAAGTGAGCAAAAACATTCAGTAAAAACGTGTGTAGATCAAATTCTGCATCTTTCTATTAAAACAGAATTTTTTTTCATTCGTGTGAAATATTTAAATGTCTTTTGTAATAATCTCTCTAGTTCCGACTCACCCACTTAAAATATTTGAATTTATCTCTAAGCATGGATATATGTGTGTGTGTGTGTGTGTGTGTGTGTCTCTGTCTGTGTCTCTGTCTGTTTCTGTGTCTGTTTCTCTGTGTGTGTGTGCGTGTGTGTATGTGTGCGTACACTCATATAACTGCATATAGGCTCGCAAACACACAAACTTATGCTCAATTATAGAGACTTATGAATATGTATGTAGAATGATGTCGATTGAAGTAAAAGTCTTTTCTAATATTTTCCGCTGAGCGAGTAAAATTGTCATTTGTGCTTTTCATAAATTAACATGCATTTTCTTTTGTACGGGTTTGTTCATCTTCTCTCAAAATAATCCTGAATCATCAAAAATTGCGAAGTGGGATTGCCCCTTACTTCCACCGACACTATCAGACTCAGCCTCATGGGCGGAGTCCAAACACTGAAATTCAATACGCAATATTCATTTTATTTGACAATGTTGCACTTGTATGAAGAATGTGATACTGAACATTATTTTTTTTTTATCACTGTTTCATTTTCTTTTTTTTAAATTTTATCCCACTACTTGAATACAAATAAAATACAATTTGCGAATCATGAAGCAGTTTTAATGAAGTCATCGCTTTTTAAACAGCTCGAAATAGTTATGCTATCTAGTAGTAAAGACGAGTTAAGTAATGTCACGTACTAACTATATAGGTAGGTAAGTTAAATCATAAGACTAATATGGAAATTATTATTATTATTTAAATTTTTATCTGTTCGAGCATGTGAGACAAGATATTGTATGTGATTTTTGGTTTTTATTTGTTGGCTACTTATTTTAAATCCCGATAGAGTGGCAAATTATGAAAGAGTTCGCATGGCATTAAATTAATGATGTCACCAATATTGGCCATCTTGGTATGGGGTAATGGTTCACGAGCTAACCTAAGTGATTGCTACTTCTGAGTAATGAGTTTGCATAGCATTTCCATTCATTACTCCAACTTCGTCGCTGATTCTTTGTAAAAACCTGAATGTAAAGAGCGAAAATAATTCCAAGTGAAAAGTTTCATATAAAGATCTATACTTCGTAGAGCTGCAAGAATAAATTTGCATTTTTTTTCGCGGCTTTAATATGATCTCTGTCTAATCTGGGTCGATTTGTCTCGTAAGTAATTCACATCCAGTCACATTTCGCTTCATCATTTCTTGCCATGTTATTCTCAGATTTCTTCCCTAGTACCATATTGGCTCACGTCTACATGCAATGCAACGGACGGTGCATGTGAGCAACGAGGAAGTTATAAGGAAAACGGGAACAAGAAAGAAATTTTAGAATACATAAAGAGATAAAGTAATTCAAAAACTGAATACTCCCAGAATATATTAAAGAAAAGATTATCAGCTTAAAACACTGAGCAATCACACTAAGGATTTTGTGTAATTGGATGGCCGAACATAGAGAAGGAGTAAAAGCGGAAATACAAACACAACTAAACAGGATAGGAAGCTCTAGAGAGAGATGGTGACTCGAGACCTCAAGGAACACGACATATTAAATAAAAAAGATATACATGTTTGCAATTATAATCAGCCATATTGTTTTATTATTTCTTAATACTTAATTAGTCTAGTAAGCAGTAATAACTGTGGCTTTCTATCCTAACGGGTTATCTACATGCTCAGCCTTGTGAAAAACTGGGATAAGCTTAACACATATATATAATAAATAGAAATCAACCGGTTTTATCAGCCAGAATTTAGAATATTTCAAATAAAAGTTAATAAAATTAAATATAGCATAATTTACAAAATCTAAAAGATGACATGTGTTAATTAAGAATACAAACACTGGCCGAAATGAATAATATCCTAAAGAATATAGAGAAATGAAAAAGTGGAAACTATATTATTGTTTACAAATTTCACCACAAGAAACTCTACTAAGACACCAGGAGTTACTGAACGCGAAATTAGAAAGAAACTTTAATGAGAAGAAAAAGCAAGAAAAGAAGAGGATTCGAGAAGACATTGCATTTAATATTTTGAAGATCATAGCTGACAGGGAAGAACGAAACCGGAAGACAGTTCCAGAAGTGAGGAAAGAAACGATTACAATAAAACTTATGATTCGATCTAGTTAATTCAATAGCAAAACTATGAGACCTAGTTGCCTCTCTAGTAGTGCACTCAAATTCATACGGTTGAGGTACTGTTGAGGAGAGATCATTGCAACAATTGCCATGGAAATATTTATAGAAACGACAGGGGAAAATCCCATCAGGGTAGTGGGACAGTAAGGACCGATAACGTTAGAGACCCTACTTTGGATTTTGACGAGAATATCAAGACATATATCAGGAACTTCAGATCAGATATGGCAGTAATATTCAATGCAGGGATGAATGATAGATGTTTAAATGTACAATATGAATTCTGACGAGCAAAATTGTCCAGCAGGACACAATAAATCGACTTTCCTAACAACAAACCTACCAATTTATTCAATATAATCATTTCACTTCATTTCAGTGGAAAACTAAAAAAACAAAAAGGCGCGATGAATTGACAGTTAAAATGTTTCATTATTCTAAGCCTCTTCTCTCGGTTTTTGATTACATAGTTTTCATTGTTCTTTTTATGTGCCATGTCCTTTCAGGACGTAGGCGATCCTGACTCCACCTCCCTCTATCCCTTGCAGCTCTCAACAAGTTCCTTACCTCTGCTTCCACTCCAGACGACGTTCTGTCATCCAATTGCTTAAGTCCGCTAGGTATGTCACGCATTGTTTTACCTTCTTTCTCTTTCCCGCTATTAGACCCGTGAGTATCAGATTCTCTAGGCCTTCCTTCCTCATTTTGTGTCCCAGAATCTTCAGCTGCCTCCTAATAGTATTACTAACTACATAAATTTCAAATATTTGTTGGTTGTCCATTTCTATCTAAATATTTTACTTAAAAAAAAAACAGATTTAGTTTCATGTCCAAAAAAGGAACGAGAAATCTGCAAACACTGTTTTGGCCCCACTTCTTTCATTATTCCTTCAATTTGTCTCTCCATAAAAGAATTTTAATAAATTGCAATATGTACACCTTTGCACCTCTGATTGCCTTATACTTTTTCGCACATTGTTTCTGGATAAAGGGTAGCAAACCCAATTTTATATGATTATTTTTATATGACTTTTTGGCTTTGCCTCAATTTTCTCTCTCTCTTGACTGTGTGTTCATTTTCATTATTACTTACTTTAGGGAGAAATAGTCTTATTTTTTGGTCTATAAGATGGTTAGGGAAGCCGTTGTTGATTAGGGTTTGTTTAACGTTATTAAGTTCCTTGAGAAAGAGAGTAATCTAGAGGATGAATTTTGGTGTGCTCTTTCTAGAAAGTTTTTTATTACAACTATTTTATACCTAGGTGGACATTCATTTTTAAAGTTTAGCTGACAAGATTCATTAAGGTTTCGTATATATATATATATATATATATATATATATATATATATATATATATATATATATATATGCATATATATATATATATATATATATATATATATATATATATATATATATATGCATATATATATATATATATATATATATATATATATATATATATATATATATATATATATATACATATATATATATATAAAATAAAGGTACAATGAGCGAAAATTTGGAAGTTATTTAGTGGTGGAAATATATATATATATATATATATATATATATATATATATATATTTCCACCATCTCTATCGATATGAGTGAAACTTTGAAGGGCAAGTAGGGACGGAAATGTGTAAAAACGTGTATAAATATAAGATATAAGATGATTAGAAGAAGAAGATTGAAAGTTACAATTAGCGAAAATTTGGAAGTTATTTAGTGGTGGAAATATATATATATATATATATATATATATATATATATATATTTCCACCGATAGATATGCAATCAGTAAGACCTCCTTTCATGTCTTTCTTTCGTCTTCATCAGACACCCTTTCTTCTATACATTATTTATTTGTCTTTTCACCTTGTCGTTGTTCTCTAGTTTTCTTGCATTCTATATCTAAAGCCTTCCGACACTTTCTCCAATTCCTCATCTCTCCTCTTAATAATATTTTCTAATTTTTTTCTACCTGGAAGCATTACGAATTCCAGTTTAGATGGGCTGTGGATACGACATTGGGCTTGTTTAAAATGCATAACTATCGGACATAGAAACACGGATAATAATAGCAAAGATATTAACAAAAATCTATTAAATCAAGAATATAATTTCGTTTCCGCGAAAATAGAGAAATGACAATCATGCTGTTTATCCAGTAAGTATAAAAATAAATCTTATTAAGTGAGAAAGTTATTCAAAGAAATATGAGCAAACGAAATAAAGCCAAATATACGATCCAGCAGTATCTGTATAAACTAGCATACGCTTCATAGAAAGTAAAAGAAAATATCATCAGATTGATGACCCAAAACAAGGAAACCAGACAAAGTCTAATTTTATTATACAAATAATACAATTTTCGTAAAATTTTCAGAATATATTTATATGATAAATATGCCATTGGAACTGAGGTTCACAATATGTATCCTTATTATAAATAATGACAATAACTTGATTTGGTGGATGGCAGGTTATAGTAAGCAAAAACAACTTCAAGATAGACTTGTATTTATAAAAAAATATCAAAAGAAATATATCGAAGATACATATATCTCATTAACATCATATCTCATATATCTAAACTGAATCTTATTATTGTACATGATAACATGGATTCGCTGACCTTCTATAACATATACATGTCTTTCAAATATTGATTTGTATAACTTTCTACTGTTTGGAATTTTAATAGATTCTACTGCATGTCTATATCTCTGAGATCAGGTATTATAATTACTTGCATTATTTACATTATTCAGACTGTTATCCTCATCTTCATTGCCATATTCACAGCGTTTCGGTCGTAGTACGCTCAGGCTTTCATCAGGTGACTGGAATTTCGAACCGAATTCTATTTTCGGGGTAGTTTGCTCTAGTTCCACGTTCTATGCCTCTTCCGGATGTCTCAGTTATTTCCATTTAACTCACTCAACTCTCCAAGTTTTTAAATTCATCACTGCTGTAGTCTGGTATTGAACTCACAACTCTTTTGGTCTAGTCACTATATGTAACCAAGGTCTTTATCCACTAGGCCACGTGCCCTTGAGAGACATGACACGTGGAAGTAGAAAAATCTATCCCGTTGGATGAAATAAAAGGGCAACATTCGAAATTTCAATCACCTGAAGAAGGTCGGAGCGTACAACGGCTGAATCGTTGTGAATATGGCAATGAAGATGAGGATAACAGTCCGAATAATGTAAATAATGCAAGTAATCATCATACCTCATCTCAGAGATATAGACATGCAATAAAAACAGTCCGAATAATGTAAATAATGCAACATTTTATTGCTTTTGTAGCTATTTTTTGCTTGAATATTGTGTTCCACTCACATAGACAATTCTTTAATGGTCTTTCTATTGGATTGATATTTGTAAAGCCTGGAATCGATACAATTATTCCGGTGTTTTTGAAATTATTTTCCGTAAGATTGGAAAGCCTAAGCTTTGCATAAAAGAAAGATACAATTAGAATAAGTATTGTATTAAACTTCTTGGCTGTAACACTCAATAATATCCTGTCCAAGAAGCTATAATAATTCTTTGCGTTCATCATGGTAGCTTCAACTACTTGGAAGGGACGCATAATTTGTTTGCTTTGAAGCTACTTGAAATTTCACCTAACTTACTTTTATATCTTAACGTCTAAGGTCTTTTGCTTAACTATTCTATCTACCATTATGGCTACCATGTTCTGAATTCATCAGTTAAAAACAGTGCTGAGAAAGCAGTTTCAATAAAGTTCTTATCCCAAATTAAACGTTTCAATTTTAGGTGTTTACTTAAAGGTGACAGTTTCGTTTGTTTACGCGTATTTTGCGTATATTTTTTTCTCTTTACATTCGCAACATCAGCTTCTAATATTTTCTTGCCCATCAACGTACAGTGACGTTCGATTAAATGATTCACCTGATTTTTTTTACTAAATGTTCTCTTCTCCGATGAAACGAAAGTTGAGCTAAATTCAAAGGATAAGCGATCTACAATCCGAAGAAGCTTTGAAAGCTCTTTGAATTTAGCAGTAAGTACTGTCAAGCATCCGTTCAGTATAATGTTCTGGGGATGCTTTTCTTTTCATGGAAATGGTTTCTTAAAATCTATTGAAAAGACCCCCAGGAGCGATCAGTATAAGAGAATTTTAGAGTCTTGTCTTCTCCCTTCTGCCGTAAGGTGGCAAATCGACCCCACGAAGCTCATTTTTATGCAGGATAATGCTCCCTGACACAAATCAAAATTGATGAAGGAATACTTTGATGAGAAGCAGATGAGTGTTATGACATGGCCGCCCCAATCTCCTGACCTCAACCCCATAAAAAACTTATGGAGCATTATAAAGTACAGGCTCTCGAGAAAGCAGTTGAGCAACAAATAGGATTTGATTGTGAATTTCATATCCGAATGGAATTCAATGCTTGGAGATGAGATTTGCCGGAACCTAATCAATTCAATGCCAAAAAGGGTTGAAAAAGTTATTCAAATTAAAGGAGGACCCATAGATTATTAAATATTTCGAACTATATTACCCATTATAAATAAATTATACCTCTATTATTCTTTATTTAAAGCTGTTCGATTTATGTTTCTATTGATTACGAGTTGCAGGAAATAAGTGAGTCACTTTTTTTGTACAGAGTTTTTCCCTAAATCTCATTTATATCTAAAATTATAATTATCAATAGAATACCTTAGGGCGAGTAAACTTTTTAACTGGGTGGTCGGGAAGGGGTCTTTATATTACTAAGATTAAAAATTAGTTTGACCACAAAAACAATAGGCGAAAAAAAATTTTAATTAAAAAAATATCAGGTGAGTCACTTTTATTGAACAACACTGTACATTTCTTGCGTGGATTTTATTTATTTTTTTCTCACACCTCTATTTGTCGCATTTCTATTCATCATTTATTATTTTCCTTTTGTCAATGTTTTCAATTTCGTTCTAGATTTTTCTGTGAAACCTGTAAAAGCTTTCTCCATTCTTAAACGCTGTGTTCTCATCTCTCACTAACTATATATATATATAGTCATCCGGGCGTTTTGCTAGTGTATTGAGTCCATAATTCACTAACTAATGAATTAATTTCATTCTACATATTGGTGTCTGCCTTGAAGTAGTAAATTAATTCGGTAGAAGGTTCTACAGTTCCAAACGAAGTTCCATCTCTGGAAGGACGGCATTTATTCAGTATTTGGTTTACTTATGGAAGCGTAAACACACAGAGACAAACACACACGCACACACGGGTTTTGATATGTGTTTCCAAGAAGCCAAATGCACATAATTCATTGAGTCTCTTTGGACATTGTGACGCACACACAGACACATTTATCAGCCGAGTACATACCAAAAGACTATATTTAGACATTTTAGGTAAATTTCACTATTTCAAAATTGTCTGTGTAACAGAAATAGTCTACAATGCAAAGCAGCAAAGATAATGACGCTGGTATCCTTTTATGAAAGAGTTTGAGCCATCTTACCACAGAAACAAAAAAATTCCAATTTTTGCTTCGATATACAAACAAAATTTCAAGACATTAGAGACACAATTTTTCTTTCATCTGCCGTGTATATTAGTGAAGTAGGCGAGACGAACACTTCAACTTTAGATTCTAAAATTCCAATACTGAAGTAGACATTATTTTTGGTTTACAAATACGATGCTTACTAGACGCCAGGATGTTGGACGCGTAACTGGTACTATCGATTCAATGGATTAAAATGCGATATTTTTTTTATATTTAATTGATCTAAACGCTTTATTTTAGTAATAACTTTCTGCTTGTCCGTCACACTTTTACGGGGATTGCAGAAACCTTCTCGTCTTTAAACATCTCTTAAAATCATTATTGCATTGACCATACAATTTCCTTTTAAGGGGATAGATCAACAATAACTTTTCGGCATCCGTTCGTCATCTGGTGATAGAAAAATATAGCCAATCTTATTTTTAGATGTCTCTAACTCATAAACTGAGGATATTTTGGGACATTATTTGAGAACTGACATGTTTAAGGATATAGAGTTGACGAATTCAATTATCAGACGCATTAAAATTACATACAGGATGCAATGAATAAATTTTCCTCTGAATACAGGTAAAATTAGTAAAGATAGTAGCTGTATAGAGAGGGATAACGACATATTAACTAGTATATACTATACAAAAGACTATTTATACAAACAATAATGTTAAAACCAAATGTGGGTACGCACAACAATAATCAAATATATTTGGAATGAACAAAAAAAATTATAAAAATAGTTTACTAATCTCTCCTACCATAAATCGCGAGATGAGTCCATTCCTTTCTATATGTTACTCATCTATACATACCTATATACTCGACTATATTAAGATTTGTGAAAGAGAATACATCAAACGCCGTATATAAAGTCAAAATTAAATAGTTCTTCTTGCAAATCCTCAGTAGATGCTATACACTTGCAGCATTATACCATATTAAATGATACTTAGTTGATATCTTATTTTACGTCAGGTCTTTCTGTGAGGGTTACTCTTACCATGTACCCCAGAAATATCTAATGCATAATCAGGTCATCGGCAACTAAACCGATCCCCAAAGGCTTTTACTTGTGAGTGGCTAGACACACAGCATGATTAAAACATTTCTTGTAGAGTTAACATCCATCTAGCTCTTTAGAAAGGTATATTCAGAAATTAAAGCAACTGAGTTATGTATCACTGCAGTGTAAGTTATACGCTAGATGGAATCTCAGGATTTTACCGTTGAAATTGTACTGTTGATGCATTGTAAATTCTACGCAAAAAGTTTCTTCTCATAGATTTCTCGTTTGTGGAACTATCTTTTGGCTTCTTGCTTTTCAGTCAATTTTCATCTTCAGAATTGAAATGCAATGACAAACGTTATCTTCTGCCTTCCTAATTCCAGTTCTATTATTGTTCTCTCTCTTGAATAACGTTTTTTCCTTTTTCATATTCTGTCAGACGCAGTAATTCCTTGCGACTTGGTGGCTTCATTGCTTTGATTGGGATGAAATGATAATTAGATACAATAAATTAGAGCGAGATACATAATTTTAACATCATAAATGATCAATGCTATCGCCCAAATAAAAGCTACATTTACAAAAGCAGACTTTTGAGGCAAGCAAGAAATAAACATGGAAGAACAAACAGTTTGGAGGATACGTTGTTCAGTATCGAGCACACTTAATACAGATAAATAGATATATCTTTGACAAAAAAGGGTGTGCACAGTTATGTCCAAAATCTCTATGTCTGTAAAACTGGCTTTCTTAATCTAGCACGGCGACAGACGCCAAAACAAGAAAATATTACATTCTCTTCATCATCATTATCTGGCCGATGAACTGGCATGCTCGTAGGGTCATAACACAGCACAGCAGTTCCTTCCACATATTTGGGTTGATTGCTTGTCATGTTTTGGCAATAGACGGAACACTTC
>OZ038490.1:118793501-118798501 GCA_964036315.1 Acanthosepion esculentum | reverse complement strand
AGGGTAACTTTGTGGACATATATTAGCGTAGGAAAGAACAAAAGTTTGGTGTATAGCAGATTTTAGAAGGAACTGGAAACCAAGTCGTATATATGAAAGAAGGTATAAACTTCTACTCCTGTTCGAAAGACTGGGGAGGAGTGTGAACCGGGCGATATACGAATCTATCTAGAAAAGAAAACCTAAAAATCACATATTTGTTAATTTGTCTTGCAAATTAAAATTGGGCGGGTCAGAATGAAAACAACATTTTATATTTTGTTAAATAAAGAATAATGTATATTTTTTTAAAAAAAGAAGGAAACTAATAAAATCTGATCCTCTTTTCGGGAGAGAATGCCCTAGAACAAAGGAATGGATGTTCTGATCATAGAACCTGTTTATTTTGTGTAAAGCGTCATTTCCTCCCTCACACTTGCTCACGAACGACATATAGAGAGAGAATTTGTGTTTCTGGGTAAGGAAAGAAGATCGGTTTCAATAAATACACAAGATAAGTGAATCAAAGGAATTAGCTTAATGGACGAAATACCATAAAATGGCTAGAGTTAAGGTTCGGCAACAATAGCTGGTATGATGAGATCAACAGCCTTACACAACCGGCGACCTCATCTGGATAACGACGACGACAACAACGATGATAAATCACTGAGAAGAAGACGGATGGAAAGAAGAATAGAGTTTGAACAACGGACAAATTCACTTGACATTTGGACGAATGGATGGACGGAAAGAAAGGAAAAGTTACAGAAATCACCGGTGAATTGATTGACGTATAAAAGCCGACACCACTGAAGAGAAACTGCGTTAATAAATAAAATATACATCCATTATGCAAGAGATTTTTATTAGATTGTTCATCGTTTTTTGCTGCTTTATTTAACAAAATCTTTTTTGGTCGATATTCAGGTTTTTTGGTCGTCTAATTAAATTGGACAAAATCCAGAACAAAGAAAGAACTGAGAACGAGACTCAAATTCAGAATATAATTTGATAATGGAAGAATAAAAATGCAGAAAAACATCGGAAATCACGCTATTTTTTTTTAAATATCTAAAACGAATAGTTTCATTTAAACTATATTAAGCTTATATTTATGTATAACACCGATAAAAAACACGGTTATATTTTTAACCCTCCACAACTCCCTGTTCCTTGTAATTCTTAATAAACATTGTCCTTTTTCTATTTCTCCCAGGCCCTGTTCCGGCATCCATTTTCTCAAGCTCATCAAATATGCTATGAGTGGCCTTCCTCCGCCTCTCTTGTACTCTATTTCTCTAGTGACTATCAAATTTTCCAAGCATTCCTTCCTCATTATATGATCTAGAGACATCAACTGCTTCTTCCTGATGTTAAGTATTAGTTTCCATTTTCTCCAGGAATTCATCGTTGCTTACATGTTCGGTCAGTGGTATCCTCAGCATCCTTCTGTAGAGCCACATTTCTATTGCTTCATGTCTTTTCTTCATCTTTGAGGAGATTGCCCAGCACTCACTGTCATACAAGAGGACAGATATAGCAGTTTATCCATCTTGTGACTGATGAATTCTTTGAGACCTTACACTAGTGAGTCAAGACAAGCGTATTATCTTTGTTACCGAGACAAGCTTTTTATTCTTTGTTCACTCAGACGTAATATAGTGATTTTCCAAACGTAGCTTCGATGTGGCATAAGGCCGAAAGAGGTACCCAGTGAGGATCGAACTCACTACTTAGTCGTAATTGTTCTAGCGAGACAATCATGTCAATTATTACACCACCACGAGGTGCCCCATATGATTATTTTCTAAACGTAGCTTAGATGGGGGACAAGGCCAAAAGTATGGGGCAACTAGTAAGAATCGAACTCACTTTTAAGCCGTAACTGATCTAGCGAGACAAGCTTGCTAACAATTACATCACGCCGAGGTTCGCCTAAAATGATTTTCTAATCGTAGCTTAGATTAGGCACAAGGCCGAAAGTGGGGACATCAAGTAAGGATCGAACTCACTACTCAGGTGTAATTGATCTAGCGAGACAAGTTTGCTAACCATTTGTTGTGGAGCTATGTAGTCGGACTAAATGCGTCCTAAATGGGGTAAACGTACAGAAACTTTAGGAACTTGTAAATAAGTGTTACGCAGAGTAATCGAGTTGTGGTCGCTGATCACTTACTCCTCCCTCGACTACCTACTGACTCCTACTTATAATAGATGGGAGAGTCTATTATCTAGACAAGGTGTCTTCCACTATAACACCATTACACCGTCTTGAGGTGCCCAGTGATTAGATATGACATAATGCCGAAACTATGGGGCACCCAGTAGGGATAGAACTCACTACACAGTCGTAATTGTTCTTAGCGAGACAAGCTTGCTAACCATTACACCACCTCGAGGTGCCCCACTCAGTCATAATATTAGTGTTGAAAAGAAAAATGCTAACCATTTTCGTACTCTTGAGCAGATTCGAACCCTGGCAATTTGATTTCCGAGAAGCAACGTTTTCACTCTTTTCACGTCGATATTTAATTTGGTACGAGTCAAATACAAGTGGAGAATGTTTAAAGAAATGCCATGGAAGATTTGCTCTAGAATTCTTCATACGGTCTTTTTCTTAAGATATCCTTAGATCTAATCTCTTAGACGAATTGCTTAGAAATCTCAGTTTAATTGCAAACAATATTTAATCCTTTTGCTTTCTCTTTTTCTACCTCTTTCTTCTTTAGATTTGAAAACGATGCATTTTTATTTTGTTCGGAAGATGTCGTCTATTCAACTAACTAGGTACAGAATAAAAACTGTTCAGACGCACATTAGAAAATAATTGGACCCGATCGTTGGCTAAAACGGTCGCGAATTTTCTTCACTGAGGCAAGCTATGGTTGTTCAGGCTTCGGTAAAAAAGAATCTTTGACTCCATTTGCTCATTTTCAAAGCAAGTATTGCTTCAAATTAAGCATAATTTCATCCAAATCATCTTCCTATGTCTAGTAGTTTTTTTTTTTTGCATAACATAGCTAAACACATTTATATATATACTGTAAAAAGAATTTTCATTAATATACATATACATAAATAAAATGTTAAATATTTAACTATTTACACTTATTTGCATTTGAGATCAATACTTGGACACAGCAAAGGTGGATAAAAATTGGAGAGTTGATTTGCTAAAGGAAATTATCTGAAGCTGAGCTATCCAGAAAAGGTATGGCAAGTGGAACTAGAACAAACTACCCAACTCACCCCGTGATCTAAATAAATTGTTCGGTTCGAAATTCCAAAGTATATCACCTGAAGAAGGCCGGAGTGTACAACGGTCAAAATGTTAATATGACAAGAATGGGAACAACAGTCCAAACAATGTAAATAGTTACAGTACCTCATCTGAGAAATATAGACAGAAAATATGTCTAAGTTTGAGGGTGCATTCAGCTGCCTTCACTTCTTTCTTTGATAAGAAAAAGTACGAAAATTATTTCTGGCTTTGTCATAACGTTAACGTAATTAACACATTGTCTCATATTTATCAGAGAGAATGACTGGGATGTCCATAGAGATATATGAAAACTATATATCTAACTGACGAATTTTAATAAAACAAAAAAGGTCAAAATACGCTAGAACTTTTAAATCTAGATGAATTACTTAATCCAAGTGAAAGAAACACTTCATCGGATAATTTTATATGGATCTAAAACAAAGAAAAAGAAAATGTATTATCGACGTGGAGTATGGAAGGATGTAAAAGAAAGAAAGAAAGAAAGAAAGAAAGAAAGAGAAAGAAAGAAAAAGGGAAGAAAAAGAAAGAAAGAATGAAAGAAAGAGAAAGAAAGAAAAAAGGAAGAAAAAGAAAGAAAGAATGGAAGAAAGAAAAAGAAAGAAAGAAAGAAAGAAAGAAAGAACGAAAAAGAAAGAAAGAAAGAAAGGAAGAGAGAAAGAAAGGAAGGAAGGAAGAAAGAAAGAACGAAAGAAAGAAAAATAAAGAACGAAAGAAATAAAAATAAAGAAAGAAAGAAAGAAAGAAAGGAAGGAAGAAAGAACGAAAGAAAGAAAGAAAAAGAAAGAAAGAACGAAAGAAAGAAAAATAAAGAACGAAAGAAAGAAAAAGAAAGAAAGAAAGAAAGAAAAAGAAAGAAAGAAAGAAAGAAAGAAAGAAATTGTGTTAGAACAAAACGCAAAGAAATTACTTCGCTTTCAAACTTAAGCATAAGTATCAATGATTATAATAATTAACACATTTGGAATTAGGCCAAAAATTAAAATCCAAATTAAGGAATTGGAAAAATAATTCAGTTTAAAATCAGAAATAATACTGAGGGAAGTGCTGGATATTTGATAATTTCATTTTCAGATTTAAGAACAAGACAAGCAAATGATAATAATAATAATAGTAATGAAAGTTACGATAATTTAATATTCTGATAGACTCATTGTAGCGATTTCTCGTAGCCTATCCCTTAAAGAAAGACAAAAAAATGTTCTCACAGTTACAGCTCACACCTTACGAAGGGCTTTATCATTGTAAAAGGCGTGTGTTCTTTGGTTTAAAAATGATCAGTGCAAAATAAAATAGAATAAAATAAATAAATAAATAAATAATAATAATAATAATAATAATAATTATTATTATTATTATTATTATTATTATTATTATTATTATTAAAGATCAAAAACAAAAAAATGCTTCCTTATTGATATGACAGTCCCTGCAGACTGCAATGTATCTTTGAAGATATTCGAAAAACTGTCAAAATACAAGGATCTTGAAATAGAAATCTCAAAAATGTGGCACATGGGAACATCAACAATCCCTTTTGTAGCTGGAGCCTTAGGCTTGGTTGGAAAAGATTCCAGTAGACTAATTGAAGGGATTCCTGGAAGTCCATGCCTCAAAGAGATACAAAAATTATTCAAACAAGTACAGCCCACACTTTACTAAGTGCTTTATCTATGTAATGTTTTTTTGCAGTGGAAAGTGTCATGATAACATTTGTAACCTTAGGTCCCTGGGC
>OZ038490.1:118778546-118793301 GCA_964036315.1 Acanthosepion esculentum | reverse complement strand
TTTTGTTCTGGTTCTCATATTCCTCGACCTTCTCATTTTGCAGCCTTGTAGTGCATGCAAATCTCTCTATCTCATAAGAATCATTATTCAGACAGTTATGTGCCATGCATAACACACTTACGAGATCATGTATCTTTCGATACATGCTTGACGAGGTATATTTTTTGATACATTAAAAAGGCAGATTTTTCCCTGAGTATGTTGTCATTTCTTTCTTGGATAGACCAGTTGAACCGGACTCTCCTTCTATTTATCCATAGCTGCGGGGAGAAGAAGAGTATTCATACCTTGGGAAGGTTTTCTCAAGGTATGAATCCTTACCACACTTACCCAAGCACGCAAGTGAATGTAATGGATTCTAGTGGATTTCGAACTCACCTCCCCTTATCCTCAATCCGAGCCGCTATCCATTGCTCCAGCGTACCTAGGTGGCATATTTGCAAATCAAATTAATTTAATCTTTATTCAAACTAATGTGACCATGAACATCTTAAATTCACTTCCCGATGAAAAAAAAACAACATGTTCTTCTTTAATATAATATTAAATATTTTGGATTATTTTTCATTATAATCGTATAGTTTTTAATCGCCACAGTGAGGAACGCAGGGAATCGTGAAATTACTACACTAGCGTGTTTTCTACGTGAATTGCTTCATAGACATAGCACTAGAGAAGGAGTCAAGCTGGCTTTCAGGTCAGATATTCAATGAGGTGTGCAAAGCAAAACACTGAAGCATATTGGGAGAGTATTTGTTTTTTGTATTTCCCGTACGCTTCAGTCAACAATCAGTTTGAGATGCACTTACTTTCAGTTCTTCTGTATCGCTCTATCTTCCCAAACCTGACATCTCTCTCTCTCTCTTTATCTATCTCTTTCTCTCCCTCCCTCACTATCTATCTATCTATCTATCTATCTATCTCCGTCTCTCTGTCTGTCTGTCTCTCTCTTTCCCCTATTTATTTATCTCAGTCTGTTTATAGTCATCGAATTTTCTACAGTGTGTTATGTAGCTGTGATATTTGCGCATTATTTCACTCCCAAATTCTGTGCCTAAACGTCGGTCAAGCAACAGATTATAAATGCCATCTTCAAAGTACTGCCAATTCTAGTCAGTCTGAACTAGCGTTATCCTATTCACAATTAGCACACAATACATTTATATACTTATAAAATCATCTGTGTTGTAAATATGTATGTTTCCGTTTTGGAAACTTCCCGCAATAATTACTTTTAATTGAGCTTTCACAAAATTAATTACATTTTCGTTACCGTTCCTATATAGCCTCGTAAATTAAACTACTTTTCTTTTCTTACGCCAATACACCACAAAGTTAAACTCTACATTGAGTCGTTCTTTAGCCTTTTTATGGTTTTAACATTGGTACCTTTTTTGTAGCAATGTTCAAACCATAAAAGGCCAAAGAACGACTCAATGTAGAGTTTAACTTTGTGGTGTATTGGCGTAAGAAAAGAAAAGTAGTGTAATATCGAAGAGTCATCAGCAAAAATCATTTTTCATGTATTTCTTTCCGGAACTTACATGTTTACCTTTCTTTATTAATTGAAGGTAGTAGTTTCTTTTCTCTCATCTCTGAATGTACTTAATGTACTTAATATGTGTCATCTGTTTCTTTTTATTTACAGTACAATTTATTCCCATTATCTTTGGCTGGTCAATATTTTTTCTTTACTTTTCTGAGATATTTTTTGATACATTCCTAAAGCTATTTTTTTTATTTTGATATTTCTTGCAAAAATATTCAGTTATGTTTTACAGCGTATTGTTATCTCCGTTCAATTTTTGTGCAAATTTCAACGTTGTCTTCTCATCTCTCACTGACTTTATTTTGCCTTAATGACCCATGGCAATGTATATATCTGAAATTAAAACACACACACACACACACACACACACACACACACACACACACACACACACACATATATATATATATATATATATATATATATATATATATATATATATATATATATATAAAAGACAGGATGTCTTTGTGTGTGTAACGAATGCACGGCCGCCATTTTCGACGGATTTGCACCAAAGTTTACATGCACATGCTCCAAGTTAGCGGGAAGGCCAAGACCGACTTTGCATTTCCCAGCTTCCATTGATAGTGGAAATAGTCGATTTTTTCATGTTTCTACAGCAGTTTTCATGTAGTTTGCGATCATTTTCTACTGACCAGAGTGAGAGACTATAGCTGGCTGCCACGAATAGGCAGGAAGATTTTATTGGCCAGCGTGAGAGCCAACAGCTGACTGACACGAAAGTTAACTAGCATGCTAGCATGCAAAAAATATCGATAGCTGAAATTTAAATCTGCATGGCACTTTAATCCAATTGGCTCATTCGCTTGCTTAAACTCAACGTTGATTCTGATTCCGCAGAACTGGGTTGCGTGTGAAAAAGTATTTGTTGTTAACATTCTTTTTTCATTCGGTTTTTCCAGTTACGAGTCCGTTTTTAAAGCTGATCGTTTTGTGTTCATTTTGTTTAGTTCTTTTTTCGTAACAGATTTAATGTTTAGTATAGAGCTTAGAACAAAATTCGAAGTGTGAGATAGGCAAGAAGTGAGGCATGTAGCAACATCAGCACGGCAAAAGGCACTCCTTTAAAGACAAGGAAGGGCAAAAATATTTTTAGTTAAGTCATAGCGATTGCTGTATGAGTCGTACGATTTTTGAATCAAGCACGGGCAACGACGGGTCATGCTGCTAGTATATATATATATATATATATATATATATATATATATATATATATATATATATATATATATATATATACACACACATATATATATACATACATATATATACATATATATATTTATATGCATACATGCATATATATTTATATATATATATATATACACTTATGTATGTATATATATATATATATATATATATATATATATATATATTAATAATTATATTATTATTTTATTTACTGACTATATGTCGATGAATAGAGGCATTGCTAAATAACATTTCCCATCATGAAATATTTTATTTTATTTCTAATAAAATCATATAAGATCCTATAATATAAATTCATATAAGCTGAAATTCGTCTAATAAATACATCAGTTGATCGAAAGAATTTTATTTAGGCTATTTGCTTAATAAATTTATTGTGATAAACTGACTTGCCTAAAAAATCTGTTGTAATATTTCTCTGTGCGTGTTCGAGACCGGCTCTTATCTACCGACCTTTTCATTAACCGACACATTTATCATTTCGCCTGTTGTAGCACATTTATCTTTGCTTTCCTTGTTTACATTGTTCCTTGACAGTAACATGTAATAAATTTCTACATACTTTTTTCTTGGAGATTATTTCTGTCGACGAAATCCAGAGAAAGTACTCTAACAGGACCGTACGTGGAGCCAAATCAATAAACCCACCCACACAGGAGTCGATGTAGATGTAAAAGAGGGAAGGAAAATAATTAAATAATTCATTTAAAGAATAATAATTAATTTACGAAAATTATCGATTGTTTTAACCACTATCACGTTTGGTTTGCAATCTTTAAGATTAATCTGTTTTTGTTCCCATTTGCTGATTAAGACAATAAAAACAATTGCCACTTGCTTAAGTTTCAAGTTATGAATACACGCGAGAAAAACATTGAATCCCGACTTCAATTAACTGAGATATTTATTTTGAAAATAATGATTGTTGTTATAAAGTCTAAAACAATCAGAAGAGGAATATATCACATAATTGGAATTTATTTTCCACAGAATCAGGTGATATTCTATTTCATGTAATCAACAAATTAGTTGTTTAAATCACAACTCTATTTCTCTTCTTGCGACGGCAATTGATTTCATTTCCTCTTCCATTTTAAAATATAATTGTTTGCATATTATAGAGGGGGCATTTTTCTCGTTTTCATTTTTACCCCCAGATTTTGCTCTAATGGCCGATAAACCGGTTACTTCTGGACACAGGTGATCATGGCTCTCATTTCTTATCTCTTATGTCTCTTAGACGTTTTCACGCATTTGCTAGATCTGCCATACTCGTTCCGCCATATATATTCATCAAGGCTCGTCAAGTAAATGAGTCAATGATTCCACTTACCTCTATTGTTCTGAATACTGTGAGTGTTAAGTTTTCCCAACCTTGCTTCCTAATTATGTGTCCAAGGAATTTCAGGATTTTTCCAAGATTCTGATTAAAAGTGTTCTTTCTGTTGCCATTTTCTTCAAGACATTCTTGTTACTTACTTGCTCCGTCCATGGAAAATTCGGTATCTTTCTGTAGATCAACATCTCTGCTGTCTCTAGTTATCTCCTCATCCTTGGGGAGATTGTCCAGCATCCACTGCCATATAAGAGGATGTAGATAACAAAGCAAGCCTGCAGCCTTTCCTTTGTTTCTAACGAAATTTGTAGCAGTTTTGATCGTTATATTTCGATATTACCAATTTAAGGTAGAATGTATATTTTTGTTACCCGTCATTTTTGTTATGAATTGTTTCTTCTTTTTTTTGTTATGGAAGATAACAATGGAAGAAAAAGATGGCATTTTGTATTTGCAGGGATGTAAAATTTTATTAGAAATATTTTTTATATTTCTAATAAAATTTTACATCCCTGCAAATATGAAATACCATCTTTTAATATATTTTATTACGTGTATATGACTGCCATATTTAACCAATGTTTCGTTTGCTAAAATGACTTACCTTTCATTTGATATTAATCTCTTGGGAAGTACGTGACACCTGTTCGAAAATCAAGGTGTTAAAGAGACTATATTCTCATCAATTTGCGATGGTTGCCAAAAGTGGTTATTAGAAGTGATCGGGAAGAATGTTGATTTTGAAGCTTCTTTAAGTGAATTTGAAGAGTATAAACTTCTGTGATAAACAATTGAAAAACCTAATAAAGAAATAATAAAGTAAATGTGAGAAATAAAGAACAAGGCAAATTTTAATTATTTGAAGGAGACAAGTTCAATTTTCCGACTTGCAATGAGGAGAGAAGGTTTGCAAAATCTAACACTCATGGCGTATTGTAAGCAGAAATACGGGAAAGCAGGAAGTAACCTACTTAACAATACTGTGCAAATGGATGAATAAATACTTCTATGTCAAAAAAGAGTTGCAAACTCTGATCCTTTACGTTTTCAATGTACATAGACATGGGACGAAAAAAGAAGATCTGGGAGAGATTATTAAGCAAGTCTGCCAAATTGAATTTGTAGACATTTAGTGCTTAAGATTAATTGTGGCTAAGGGTGAATTTCTGCTTATTTATAACGGATATCATCCAAAATAAAGAAAACAGTGAGGAAGAGTGATTTAATATCTAATCTCCTATATGGAAGTGAATACTGGCCAATCCCCTCGCAGATGAAAAGGAGATTTGAAGGGTAATAGATTTCATTCTTCTGATGAATGATAAGAATAATATGAAATTAACATGTATACAATTCCTAATGAAAATAGTAACTACAAGGAAACGTATACTTACAATTAGAACGAGACAGTTAATATTTCCTGGACGCTAAATGAAAATGCTCCGAGAAATCTCACAGAATGACTTGAACGCAGTAGAATTTGAAAGAAACAGTAACACAAGCAACGTGTTTGTGTGAATTGTTAGCAGAAACAATCAAAGAGATATATTAAAGGGTTGAAAGGTATTTAATACAAAAAACACAGGAAGTAGTGGAGAGCTATTATCTTCTACGTCCTGCAATGACTTTTCCCATAAAGGAAGATGTGTAGTAATAAGCGAACTGAAGAAGGGTTAAGCATAGACTAAAAGAAGAGAAAATGCAGGGTCATCAGTAAAAAGCTGGGCCAGAAATGCTATTTACAGGTTGGGGACACTAAAATCAAACAGGCGCGCAAATTTAAATATCTGGGAAGTGTTCTAACAGACGACAATAAGTGCGACGCTGAGATTTGAAGACGGATTGGGATGGCCAAAGTGGCATTCAAAAAGCTAGGCAGAGTATTACGACACAAGAGGATTTCATTGGTAACAAAGAGTACTTAACTCCTACGTGAAGATATCTGTCATTCTATACGATAGCGAATGCTGGATGGTCCTTCAAAGATGAAGAAGAGACTCGTGGCAACGTAGGCATGGTTCTACAGAAAGATGCTATGTATACCATGGACCGAACGATGAGGTTGTGGATAGGACGCAAAGAGGAAGCTTATACTTAACATCAAAAAGAGGTAGCTGAAACGTATGGGACACGTAATGAAATAGAAGGGTTTGGAGAATCTGATACTCACAGGGCGGATAGAGGGAAAGAGAGACAAGGGAAAGCAATGCGTGACATACCTAGTGGGCCTAAGAAAGTGGATGGCGGAACAGGGTTTGGGAGAAGTAGCAAAAAGACAAAACATTGAGAACTGCAAGGGATAGGTGAAGTAGAGAGCTATGATCACCTACGTCCCAAAGGAACGCAAAAGAACACAGTACATAAAAGGAGCACAACGCTAAAAATGATTCCTTTTCACTTTGAACAAAGCGAAAATAGTTTTATTTCAGTTGAAACGTGGTATAATTATGAAGAGAATTAATTATCACACATGACTTCAACTTCTGACTTGAAAACTTTTATATACATCTAAAACCCGAATTTATTCTTCACTTGTAAACTACTTCGTCAATGATAAATAATGTAAAAATTAGAATTGAAAGTTTGATAGTGAAAATCTCAAATAAATATTTTCTTTTTTTACCGAGTTTATAATTGAGATATGTTATTAAATAATTTGACACGCTAAAACATTTATTAAAAACTTTAATAAAATCCTTAAGTAATAAATATGAATTTTTTTTTTATTCTGCAAAAAAGTTTTACTCGAGATTTTTTTTTAATTAACACTGTTACTATTATCTCGATACATAAGAAAATACACGGGTTATTGGTTGTTTTCATCGACAGGCTGGAATCGATATGCATCGAAGTATTACTGCTGTTCCAAGCAGGCAGTTTTTTTAAAATGATTCCATTTCCAAATAACAATCTGTTGTTTTCCCATGTTTTTGTAAAAAAAACTCCAATAAGCCAATGAAATTCTTCTACTATTTCATGTCTCTTCCGCACGTTAATAATCATTGATCTCCACCTGACTTTCCTGACCTAAGTAGCTATTGATATGTTTTAATATTTCAAGCATCGCTCCCAAAACTTGCTCCGCTATCCATTCGCTATCCATTCGCTCTAGATCGCCAAGAAGGCTGTGCTTTGTCTTCCATCTCTCTCCCTTACATTCACTCTCTTCCTGATGTTAAGAAGACATGTCCTTTTTATTGCCACTGTCTCTAGAACTTCCTTTTTGCTCACATGTTCGGTCCGTGTTATTCTCAGTATCGTTTCTCTCGCTAGATCACTCACGACTGTGTAACGAGTTCAATTTTCACTGGTTACTTCATACTTACACACTTGTGTTACATCTAAGCCACACTCTTCTAATTACTTTCTTTGCTAGTCCTTCCCAAAATGACATATTTTAAATAATTTTAGATGTCGCTCTTCTCCTTTTTATTTGCTTTCAATTCACATTATTATTATTATTATTATTATTATTATTATTATTATTATTTTCATCATCATTGCCATATTCAGAATATTTCAGCCGTTGTACTCTCCGGCCTTCTTCAGGCGACTGGAATTTTAAATCGAACCATTTATTTCGTCCACCGGGTTAGATTTTTCTAGTTCCACGTCCCATTCCTCTTTCGGATGTCACAGCTATTTACCTTTAATTCAACTTCCCCTGTTTTGGTTCATCACTGCTGTAGCCTGTTATTGAACTCACAACTCACAACTTGACTTGAGTCAAGTCACTGTATTTCAGCAACGACTTCTTTCACTCGGCCATGTGTCCTTGAGGAAACACAAAGAGCATTGCCAAAAATGTTCTATTTTAATTTCAGTTAGAATTAGATGAAAACAGAGGTTATCGTAATATTCTTCTCCTATATCAATTATTTCGACTAGAGTTAGTTTTTTTTTTTTACATTTTAGGAGGGACCGCTCAGTGTGTATGTGCGTCTATGCGTGTCTGTTCGCTGTATTTTAACCTACTGCAGCTCTTTGAGCCTTTGGAATACAAAAAAAGTGTTGAATTATAATTTTTCAGAGTGTCAAGATATACGAAAATGCGATGATAAGATAAGATTGGCAGAAGTAAAATCACATGCACAATGACTGTCACGTACCCACTTGAAAACTGCACACTCTCTATCTCTTTATATCTATAATATATATGCAAGATGTTGTTAAAAAAAAAGCTCTTCTTACGACTAAAAAGCACTTTACAAACAATGTTGTGTCGTAAAATGTTAGGAGTTTGGCCAGTCAGAAAATTATTCATGTGTATATGAACGAGGAACTACTAAAAGTTGCGGGGAATTTGAACAAAGCAGGGGAACCATATGTATTAGTGATTTTCCCACCCAATTATGAGATCGTTATATAAATTCCCGAGAGAGAGACAGAGAGACATATACAGAGAGAGGGGGAGAGAGAAAGAGGGGGAGGGAGAGAGAGAGAGAGAACCCAACTGTAGAGCAGTGATTAGCAAGATATTCTCCAACGATATTACTACTCTGGGAAATTTGATTCTTATTTTTCAAGCATTGAATTTAGTATAAATGTTTATGCTACTATTTACTATATTTAGTTTTAAAACATTTGAACAAAATTATTTTATTACAGGAAAACATCTTAAAGAAAATTTCATCCTGGTCTTATTAAAAAAAAATTTAAAATAAAAATAAAATAATGGTCTTATTAAAGATACTTATCAATAATTCCTCTAAAATAATTTTATTTCTGCCTAGTATCAGAGTACAGTAACAGGGCACTCTTTCTGTGAAATCTGTTTTGCATTCACACACACACACACACACACGCACATATATATATATATATATAAATATATATATACATACATATATATATATGTGTATATATATATATATATATATATATATATATATGTAGGCTGAAGATGGCATACAAGTTTAAAACAGACTGTCGTTGTTGACCTGGGTGTTTAAGTTTATATTTACATACACTCTACACTTACTCGAGGGACTGTCGAAATTCTCTCTCATAACACAGATATGTTATGGAGAGAGCGCATTCGAATTTTTAATTACCTATATATATATATATATATATATATATATATATATATATATATATATATATATATATATATATGCATGTATGTATGTATGAAATATACTTTTAAGTTATGCTATATGTATGTGGTAAAGGGATAGATAGTATGTAAATATAAAATTGGACATTATTCGATTGAGTTAGACAAAGACAATTTACACACACACACACACACACATAAGTGTTTTTGTGTGTGTGCGCACGCACGCTAGCATGCGGTTGTGTGTGTGTGAGTGTGTATGTTTCTGTGTGTTTGAGAAACCACATTTAGTCGTCGTAACGTAAAATTCCACTTAAATCTTTATTAGAGCTGATCCTTCAAAAGTGCCATTTCTAAAGATTCGTTTCAAAATGACTGTGTTCTTTCTTTCAACTATTGACATTATAAAAGTCTTTTCCTTGTTAGCATTGCACATGTTGACAGTAACAACTTGAAAGAAATATATTCACTAGATATTAATATTTACAATTTATCCATATCGAGAGCATTATCATTCCAGCTTACAATCTGACATAAAAGCCACAGTGCCTAAACCAACAGATATACCCACAATGAGGCACCCCAATTGCACCATATCTGGAATGATCTTTGGTTTCTTGAGCAACGAATCACATTTTATTTAACCGTCTTTTTTCCAACAGGTCTTACACCGTGGTTTTCCGAGAATCAGAAGTGTGTCAGTACGTGTTCCAGCAAGGCTCTGCCCGCTTCCACCTGGCCACGTTACTCAAAAGATAGAAGCTGATTGAGCATTTCAATGTTCATGTCACCCACAGTGGCAGAGCACATGGTTCTATTGCGTCGAATACCCTCAACTTCAATATTTGTGGCGTTGTAAATAAGAATATCAAACAGCAGACCCACAATATAAAGGACACGTTGAAGGCCATTAGGTTGATGGCCAAACGAAACGAGAACAGTCTGATCTGGAAATTTATACTGGTTATTATATTTACACTATATACAACTGATGATGGCCAGGGCACGCACAACGACCGAAACCTCGCGATAACAACGATAAATATGAGGACATTTGTCTGCATGTAAATAGTGTAAATAATGATAATTCTCATCCAATAAATTCAGACAGAAAGAAATTGAATACACTTACAATTTTCTTTAGAAAAATCCAATTATTTTTTAAAGTAAATATCATAATGTTTATAATATATTTTTGTTCATTTACGTGGTGCATTCCATATATATATATATTACTTTTTTTATACGGGGTCATACCTTCTCACAAAGGACGTGCTAAAAACAGGATTCGTTATTACTAAACATCTCTATGTAAAATCTTAAATTAGAAATTGTTTATGCAAATATTTATCATAATCCTTGAAAGATATGATTTTTATTGCAATAAATCAAAGAATAAAACATTTTGTCTCACAGCGTTACATGCAAAATATATATTTGGCGTCAGATAAATAACTTCTCTCTGCGAGAAACTTTGATTTCTGAGAATATAGTTGAAGGATAAACAGAGCAAAATCAATCTTTCATCAAAACATATAATCTGTTATTGAGGGGAGGCGTCAATAAATCAAAATGTTTAAGCACAGATCCAAAATGATTTATCCCTTTTTACGCAAACTTGTATAGAATAGACCAAACCTGTTTTATTAGCGGAACTACTGACCACTTCGAAGTCTGTTTACATCTTTATAATATATACTCTGTTCAAAGATATATATATATATATATATATATATATATATATATATATATATATATATATATATATATATATATATATATATATATATATGTCTATATTTCTGAGATGAGGTATTATGTACACTATTTACATTATTCGGACTTTTGTCCTCATTTTGTCGCCATATTTATTACAACGTTTCGGCCCTTCAGTATATGTCTATAGTTCTGAGATGCGGTATTATGTACATTATTTACATTATTCGGACTATTGTCCTCACCTTAGTCGCTATATTTATTATAAAGCTTCGGCCTTTCAGTATCTGTCTATATTTCAGAGATGAGGTATTATGTAAATTATTTACATTATTCGGACTATTGTCCTCATCTTTGTCGCCATATTTATTACAACGTTTCGACCTGAAGAAGGCCTGAGAGTACAACGGCCGAAACGTGGTAATAAATATGGCGACAATGATGAGGACATTAGTCCGAATAAGGTAAATAGTGTAAGATATCTCCTGAACGCATGCAAGAAAAATATAATAAAAATCTTAATCCCAGTGTCTTCTCAGTCAGCTCTAATGAAACTTTTTTCTAATAGAAGGATCGCTGCCCAAATACACAATATCTATCTATCTATCTATCTATCTATCTATCTATCTATCTATCTATCTATCTATCTATCTATGTGTGTGTGTTTATACTGTTTAAATCTTAATATATATATGACAGAATTGTTCAAGATTAAAGTATATCTGAGATAATGCTTTTATTGCTGTGGTCCTAGAACTAATAGTTTCATGTCTGATCTGATTTTCAAACTATGTCCCACTATGCGGACCGCATATATATCGTATATTCCCTCGTCATTTTAATCTTACTGAGCTGGACATAAATATGGTTTGAAGATAATCATATCCAACTTGGATCTAATGCTTCTATAATGTCTCAACATCTGAACTCGCCTGGAATCAGTTGGGCGGTCTTGAAACATCAGCACAATCAAAAACAATATTGAAGCAGTCCTAAATTGGTGCGGGATTGATGCAATTGCTAAAATGTTTGCCGCAATTTTGGGCTAGTGAAAGGCAGCTTCACCATTAAAATGAAGATGATTATTATTCATGCCTTGTACACGGCTTTTACTTTTTTGGCAAAATTTGGGCATATCTCACGTCTCTTAACCTCACATCTGTCCAAATTTGGCACATGGCAACGTCTGTCTTTTCCCAAGGCTAAAATCAACGTTGAAAGGAACAAGATTTCAGACACTTGACAAAACAAACGGGAACACGGTAAGAAAGCTGGTGGCCACATCAAATAGAAATTTGCAGACTGTATTAAAAAGTGGAAGACACTCGGAGATAAATATGTGATGTCTGATGAGGAATATTTTGAAGTGTCTAATGTAGCAGTAACCTGGTAAACTAATGTTTACTTAATATTAAATGATGTTCAAACATACCTCGTATGTTTTCCGTTAGTCACTGAGAAACTATAGACATATTTAACGGATTAAATCGCCAATTTAAACAATTCTGTACCGCTAATTTGAATTAAATAACGGGTAGCACCTTTAAAATTTGGCATAAAAATACATTTTCTTTTTAAATGTTGATTTATTCTCCCTTTCCTTCTATACACCTTTTTTTATTTCACTCTTGTGTCAGTTGTTCGTAAAGTTTATACTTCAGATCTTAAAAGTAGCGAAACAGATTTCTTTAAATCAGGATAATCCGAGGAAGTTGGTATCGAAAATAGTTATGACACTTGACCCCATTTAGAGTGTCATGAATCCCAAAATATTTAGGTCAGGTTAGCGAAAAGGACTTGAATTAAAACAGGCAGGAACTTTTCATACGAAATGTCTGCCTAAATTCTTTCTCCTTGGACCGTTTTGCCACGCCCAATACGTTTCATTTACATGTGCCTCGATGGCTCTTGAGTTCCAGATTTTATGAAGTATCCCGCATTATTAAGGTTGTTGCATTCTTTCCAAGAATTCCCAGGTGTTTGTTGTTCGAACATAGGTAAACGAAAATTTTCAAATAATGACTTTCAAATCATGCATAATTTCTATTTTAATTTCATTTTCTGTATAAAATTAACTTTGTAAATCCCAAGAGGCTGCATTAATATAATGTCTCATAGTCGAGAGACATACTTATTTTCTATTAGGGCAAATGTTCAGGACAAAGTAAACGTTGTGAATTCCAACCGAAAACGCTTACTAGTTGGGAAAAATTGTAAAATATATTCGTTGCATCTGTTACTTTTCTTTTTACGACATTAAAGTAAGTTAAGTAAATAATATCGTTTCCGTTAAGAATTAATTAACCATATTGAAGCATTAATTAAATTAACTAATTATTATTTAATATGAATCTTACAACAAATATAATTTCTCAGAAAATCAAGCCTTATTCAATCAAGTAATAATTGAATATTATTCATCGATTATTTTCTGGTAACACAAGTCTGCAAAATTAGTCATTAATCATTATTTCTCTTCTTATTTGTGATTTATTTCTTCCCGTAAGAAAACAATAAAAATACAATTTAGATAGTTTTCATCAAATAATATTTATTAAGATTTTTTTTAATGATGCCGCAAGTACACTGTAGGATCTTTGGGGAGACTCTCACTAAATCATTAATTTCATCCTGTAGTTGTAGCTCATTGCTTGAGATAAATTGTGCAGCTTCTTTTTCTGCAATATTTCTTTTTTTGTCTAAATTCCTATATAATCTAGATTAACAGTTAGAGATTGCTAGATCAGAGCCATGTTGTACAGATCTTGATGCCGACGGAGAAAATAGGATAAGCGGTTTATTTCCTTATGCTTTTTTTTGTATCCCAGAATTTTGCAAATACAGTAATAAATGATTTTTTGTTTCTCTCCATATTATCAGAATACCAAAAGGAAAAACCTTCTTTTTGTTTTTTTGCCCATTGACTTGCAGTTTAGTACAAAATTATTACGGCCTCAATGAAAATGTTATATTATTTCTTTTCATTTTTGCCAAGTGCTGTTTAACAGAGTATGGAATATACCGTTATAACAGGTTTTATTTATTTATTTGGAATGATTATATAATTTATCAAACAAAAAACACAAAAACTCAAACCAATCCAAGATAAAAATTATTAGCCATCTTAATGCTTGAGTATAATTTTTACTGAATAATGATCCATGATAGTCGGCTACATTTTTAATCCCGTCTCGTTTGGGATTTTCGCGCATTCCTCTCGTCAAATCTTTTAATCTCCCAACGAGTTCTTTGCCTTCTGTCATGGAACCTAGTATTCAGGTTCAGTTCACATATTTTTTGATTGGATTTAAAACAGGCCTTTGTGCAGGCCACTCAGTAATATTCACTGTAGCCCGCTGAAAGTTATTCTCCATCAGGACTGTCGAATGTTTCGGGTTATTGTCAGATTGGAAGACAAAACAACGACCTAGAACAATTTTTTTTCTGCTGACTGCTTTATGTCTTCCTTCATAACTTTATCATTTTCCATTTTCGTCAGGATTCCTTCAAACCTGACAAAATGCACAATTCTGGACATGCAAACTATCACTACAGCTTTATAGTCATTCCAACAAGTTTCGTTTCTACTATACGAATCTATTTTCTTTCTTCAGACATAGGCAACTTCTTTTACTCCAAAATTTATAATTTTGTCTGATCAAGCCAAATAACGCACTTCCGTTATGTAGTTTCGTTCTCCAGGTTTTCCTTATGATTCTTCAGTTTTACTTGTAGTGTCACTCCTACAAAAGACCTCCAAAACCAATCCTGTGCGTTGCTCTCGTGACTGTCTTCTTTGAGACTTTAATTTCCAAAATAGTTGTCACTCATTAGTGTTTTCGTAGGTATTCTAGTGTCA
>OZ038490.1:118676046-118773546 GCA_964036315.1 Acanthosepion esculentum | reverse complement strand
TGGTAGCAGGGATAAAAAAAGCCGAATTTCAATAGCCTTGCACCTATTCCAGAATTTGAGGTCAAATGTTTTCTTCCACACCACTGCACGCACTGACCTGTTTCTTCCCGCGCATAGCGTGACCTTAAATTAATCTGCATTTAGGAAATACCCAACCGGAAAAACATTTTTAAGGGTTGACCGATTGTCGATTTGAACTCTGTTTGGGGGTCGCACAGAGTTGAAACTTCACATGGTGACTCCCAATGGCCTCCTCATAAATCCGGTCGGTTTTCGCTAAAAAACGACTTTCGGTTCAGGAGCATTCTGGGCCTATCGGTTTTTGGGTTTTATCGATTTTCCGCGCTGTTTAGGGGTCCGTGGTCATGAAACTTGTGGACAGCACTTCTAATGGTAGACTCTAAGAGGGTTTCAAATTTGGTTGAAATGCGATCAATCCTTCTGTAAGGAGATTTTTTCGATTATCGATTTTATTCGATTATCGATTTTTTCGATTATCGATTTTTCGGAACCTGAGACCGAACTCAAAAATCGGGCTCCGTCATGTCCTTACGGCTGCCATTTGTGAAACTTGTGGTGAAAACCGCATCGAAATCGAATGAGAAATGCCGCCTAGGCGAGGTAACAACGCCCACGACACACACATAGACAAACAACATGATACATATATATATATATATATATATATATATATATATATATATATATATATATATATATATATATTTCGTTTGGCAGTGTTAGGGTTAGTGTAGGTATTATATGTTGGTTTTCATTCACATACGGACACATATTCCGTATATATTAACAGCATGCTTCATTGAGAGATGTCTCCTTAAATAAATTAGACAAGTTTGTCTACTTATTTTTAATAGGATTCTCTCGTAATTACGGGCAGATTTCTTAGTACCCTTATTAAAGGAAGAAAAAAATTACCATGTTGATGCCTATTAATTTTATTCCCAGTATTTTCGACATTATGTCATCATCAGCATCTTGTTATTTCCGAGACAAAATTGTTGTATCTATCTGAGAATTTAAAAATTCCTGGTAAAATGATTTATATACTATGCTAAATTCAATAAATTCGATTTAATCATTCTTAATAATTTTTCCACACCAACAAAGGTGTTACAAAAAAAAAACATAAAAAAAGCATTGTATATAAATTTAAATTTCCCTTCCGAGATTGTATCTTCAACAGAAAAAATAATATATATGTTAGTCATACGTTGTCTCGAAGGTTGGGTGTTCATTTGAATGATGCAACGAAAGTCGCTCAATATTTACAAGTGAATTCCTGTCCACACTCACAATTAAGCAAAGTTCTTGCTGAAAATAAATCTATATTTTTTCATGAAAATAATAAACATAAACTAAAAATTCTTGAAGCTATCTCTGTTAAAATTCGAAACCAAACGTTAATAAAATTAATTATAAATACTGCACAAATATTTTAAAATATTTACAGTAGTTGGTTTAAAATATCCACGTATTATCCTATAGTCATAAATAGTTTTTTTAATCTAGTCATTTCAATATATTAGTTACTTCCCTTAATTTTTGTTGTGTGTTTACATCATAAAATCTAACATTTTTGCTGTACATAGACTTCGCGTTTTTCACTCACATGTAAAAATTTAATTTTCAGATGAACACAAAAATGTTGTCTTAGAAAAATGAACACAACGTATATGAATGTGGGTCTAATTTCCACGTTGTTGAAAAGTACTCGGAATAAATTGAATATGCATCAAGACAGTAATTTTCTTTCTTACTTTAATAATAATACTGAGAAACTTGTTCGTAATTACGAGACGATCCTATGAAAAATCTGATATATATATATATATATATATATATATATATATATATATATATATATATATATATATATATATATATATAATGCAAATGTGATTAAAGAAAATAGAGGTTTTGTGTCGATTAATTTCATTGATCTACTTTTCCGAATTACGAATAATCCTTCACAGATAATTAGAAAATTTCGACAGAAATTGTGAGGTAATATAATCACCCCCCACCTATATATATATATATATATATATATATATATATATATATATATATATATATATATATATATATATTACGAAGACCAGAAAATTTATAAATTTATATATATGAAGAAATATAGTTTTAAAGTGTGCTATATTTATGGGATAAAGTGCTCAATATCAGAGATAGAGCGTATGTAAATATAAATATAAAAGTGAACATTGAAGTCAACACTCAGAGGCGACCGGCAGTTTCATGCTCGACTCAATCGTCAGGCGGCCTAACGATTGCGTCCAGCATGTCGCCTCTGAGTGTTGACTTCAATGTTCACTTTTATATTTATATTTAAATGTATATATATATATATATATATATATATATATATATATATATATGTGTGTGTGTGTGCGCGCGCGCGCGTTTGTGTGTGTGTGTAATCAAAATATGTAAATAATTAGATTGCCTGATTTCTGTAATTTTCGATTCATTCACCTACAATATTTGAGGCTAAGCAATATCGAATATAAGTACTATGAGTGCAAAAGTCGTTGTTACCCACATCTACTGATGAGATTTAAGTTGCAGATGTGTGAATCGGCCTTATTTTCTACGCCCAAGAGAAGCTGAAATCCAATCGATGTCGGCCTTTGATGCAAGAAGTGACACTAAAAAAATCCTAAAAATTCAGACTCCTTTTCACTGGTATTTTGAACAAACTGTTTATTGCCGTTTTTTATTTCTTCTGTGCATGCAAATGGATTTTATGGTTGTTTTGTCACTGTCACCGTTTGGCAATGCTTGTTTCTGCTGCAGCTACGGCTTTTCTTTTCTGTTTTTGTTAATTTTTGCTGGTGTTTTTTCTCGGTGTGCCTGAATTTATTCTTACACACGACCTATAGACACAGTGCGGACTTCAAAGACAATTTGATAATAATATTATTTTTACTTGCCGTAGAATACAGGTTCTCATTGAGTGTCATATGACCACATTACTCTTACGACACTAAAATTCTCTCTTTGGTGTTCATTTTAGATTTGAATAATATAAGGATAGAATATATCTGAATGCTTGATAAAAGTATTTATCCAGTGTTTGCATGAATATATAATAGTTCACATTTAACTTTAATGTTGAATTATATATATATATATATATATATATATATATATATATATATATATATATATATATATATATATATATATATATATTACATTACATAGAATTTCAACTAAAAAGAAGACCTACATTGGCATTGTCAACTCAGAATTGTGAAGGAATAAAATAGGAACTTAAAATTTAAACATTTCAAAAAATAAAAATAAAAAAGAAGTAGAAGAAAAAAAGGAAAAAAGAAAGAAAGAAGACATGAAAGGAAGTAGGAGGCATTAAGCTAACCCAAGACCCCGTATCATGGGAGGAAAGTGGAAGTGTTTGGCTTCGTTATGATAAATACATTACGTCCTTTTTGTGGATCACACACACACAAACATATATATATATATATATATATATATATATATATATATATATATATATATATATATATATATATATATATATACTATTTATTCAAAATTATGATATAAACATGTTATAACATCACTACAAAAATAGACATTTTGTTTCAACACTTCCGGTGGCTTGTCAAGTGATAGTGTTGATTTCAGAATCTGAAATCAACACCATGACTTGACCAGCCACCTGAAGTAGGCCGGAGCGTACAACGGCCGAAACGTTGTGATATGACAACAAAGATGAGGACAATAGTCCGAATAATTCAAGTTCATATATATATATATATATATATATATATATATATATATATATATATATATATATATATATGATGGCTGACTACACATTTCTAATTCTGCTTGCCTGCTATAATGGCTAGCTCATCAAACCCAATTATAGACCCCTGCTATGTAATATATCATTTTTATTAACAAGGTCAGAACGAACCAACGTTTTATATTTCCTTCTTCATGACTTGACCTTGTTTCAAATTCTGGTAGAAAGTGTGTATTTTGCCATTATCAGCAGCTGAACAAGTTCATAATATCCATCTCCTCGGTCACAATGACTTGAAAATTCCTGTTATCATAAAATTCACCGGCTTCAGAATAGTTAGGTCAAGCCAAATTTCACTCGAAGTACAATATTTATCTTAAAACCTCGGTATAGTCGTAAAATCAACGTACTAGCCACTCGGCTACATATTTTTCCGAGCACAATATGCATCGAAATTTACATAATGACAAACTGGTTTTCTTTCTTTCGAATTCCGACATTATTATTCCGATTTATTTTGTATTTTATTCTTTGCTCACAAAGTGAACCATCAACAATAGACAAAAAACCTCAAAGATTCGAGTGAAATGGTCTGAAGTTAAATTCTTCAAAATAACACAAGGTCATGGCAGATTACTGATATTAGCCAACTCCATTTGGAAAACCGCTTCTTATTTTTTTCCTGAACAATAAATGGTTTCCATCCGCAAAATCCGACAGGTATTTTTCATGACATTAGCAACGATAAATTAATACGTTTCTGACAATTCCGTGTTTTTTTTTTCTATTTGCATTTCATTTGCTTTAATGGAAGAAAAATATATAAATCAACAATTTGAGTGGATCATGGGAAATATTGAGAATTTTACGAAGAAGAGGAAGAAAAAAAGCATTTGAATCGTCGTTTATATCAGAGTTTCAAAAAATGAAACTTTAAAGTCACGTGATCAAATCAGAAGAAGACAAAAAGCTTTACCATGGCTCAACCAACAATAACCTTCCAATATTTCCTTCAATTTCTGTCGATGGTGTATGGGAATTTAATTTTAATTATACAGGGTTTTTGAGATTCGGATATAATTTTTGTCATTCTACATGTATGCTTCTACGTGAATTAATGAAAATATTTCCTCTTTTAATCTCAAGACATTTATCTTTAATTCGGACAACAGTGACAGAATCATCATTATAGCTCGGAATAAAATGAACAGAAAGGTACTGACAGAAAGATTAGAGTATCATACTTGCTTTCTGTAGGTTAAGAAAAAATTCATATTACTTCTTCGTGTTCCATTTGAAGGAACTTTTAGTTTGATTAATTATACTTTCATTCTATGGCCGAAGTATAGTTTAGCTAAAATGTTTAGATCAAAAAGTCAATAACAAAACTAAATGAAGGAAATATCGAAAAATATAATAACAATTGAAATCAATATGTTCTTATGTTAAGTTTATTAATAAATATAAAATCATGCTTCAGTAATATGGATAACATAAGATATTCATATTAGTGTTTTGATAACATATATGAAATTAAAATACATTTGAACTAACAGATTAATCCCATGCAAGTGAAAAGAAAACCTGTGGTAATTGTACAGCAAAGAAAGAGAACCTACAAAGTGCCAGCTGACCAGAGACTGAATAATACCAGGATCTCGCAGGAGAGCTGCGAAACTAGTGAGTGTTTTGTGTATAATATCTGATACACTTGGAACCAAAATCCACCCATAATGTGAAAGTGGTCTAAATTCGTGGAAGAAATGTGGTTGCCTAGTCTACAGAGTTGTGGAATTCAGCGACTACACTCGAATACCTGATGCGATGGAGCGACATGGTCCAGTATATAAAAGCGTTGACCCAAAGAGTTGTGGCCACAGCAAAGGTGAACAAAGAAATTAAAGTAATGGGAAATATCTGAAAACTGATATATCCGTTAAAAGTTATGGCACGTGGAACTAGAACAATCTACGTCGGTGGATGAAATAAAGGGTTCGGTTTGAAATTCCAACGTATACCTCCTAAAGAAGACCGGAGTGTACAATGGCCGAAACGTCATGAATATAACAATAAAGATGAGAACAACAGTCCGATTAATTTATATAGTGTAAATAGTTAAAATACCTCATCTCGGAAATATAGAGATGCTGGAGATAAAGAAGTTAATTACTTAACCTTCCCTCTAAAAGCGAGTGTGAGACAAAGTCTTTTTTATGTGGGACGCATGCGCAAATGTGCCAAAGACACAATAAACCCAGGCTCTGCGCCCACTCTCAGCCTCGCCTCGAAAGTACACCAACCGCACCTCTCAGTGCAAAGAGGAAGATGCTGCCACTGGGAAGGAATATTCCGGATGGAAGATAAAGAAATTGTACATAGAATACCTTGCGTTAGGAGGAGTTTTGTCTGCCGAGGCGAGACGATTCGGAATCGAAAATATTAAGCTTTGAAATAGACGACCATTTTAAATAGCCTCGTTATACCGAGACTCTCATCAGGGTGTCATGCATCGCGTCGTTCAGCACGTTCAGAAATGTGTAAACTATCTGCGATATACTACCATTTTCTCGGATCTACGATTAAAAATTATCTCAAGTGAATGAAATCTGTAGATCTTAAAGAGGATTATCACTCGTCAGATCTCAAAGTAGCGCTACAGTATCAGAAGTATCAAGGGCGTTGCGAAATAATAAAAGCTATATCTCTCTATTATTATTATTATTATTATTACTATTATTATTATTATTATTATTATTATTATTATTATTATTATATGGCTTCATGCATTTGCCCGTTCAAAAGAGACATCTGCTTGTTATCACTTTCGTGAAAACAAATCTCTTCAAATTTTCGTCAGTTTGCTATTGACTTCAATGGCACAATTCTCTGAATTTTGAATAATCTTTTAATTTCATTTGCTATTGCTATTATTCCATATATTATTACCATTATAAGCACCATCTCAAACTTCATATTTCATATCTATTTCAGCTCATGTGCAAAGTACTAGTATATTTTGTTTTAATTTTTCTCTCACCACCATTTTCTAATAGCACAAACTTGTTCATAGTCTTGAAGGTTTATTTCTGCTTTATTTACATTAATTAACCTTCGTCTTCTAACTTAGATGTGATGATCAGGGGTAGACAGTATGGGTAACATAATTCAAGAATATATGGTGAATTTGTTTCCAGTACAGTCGCTGGTCTGTCATGTCTATTTCTGTATTTTTCTGGGATATTTGGTTATATTCCTTGATTAGATAGCTTACAGTTCCATATCTTTCATCTTTTCTTTCATTAGTTGGGGCATGATTTAGTTTAATCTGATCCACTTGTTATTAGATGTAAGGATGAATAATAGTGTCTATTAATTCAGATGTCCTCTGCGTATCCATGGTCATGATTTTTCCTTCTTGATATTTGATAATGACATTTTAAATATTCAGTTATTTCTCTCTTCCAGTTGTTTTTCTTGATTTGTTAATCACATTGTTTCTCGCCTTTTTATTTCTTGATGCGCTCATCTAGTCCTAATTTATATTCTTTTGTTCGCATTCCTTTAGGTAATATCCAATTCAGTTTTGACCATTTTTTACTAAACTACTTCACCTCTTCCATTACCGATTCTTATATAGTCTGTGACGCTTTCAGTATGCATAGTCGTTTTCCAGATTACAATTTTCCTAGTCCTTATTTCTATCGGTTTCAATTCCTCTTTTCTCTCAGGTGGAATTTTCCCTGTGTATCTCACTCAAAACATTCTTCAGGTTTCTGCTATTTAGTTTTTAGTATTTTTGACCTTGTTATTATCCTTACGTTTTCCTTTTCTTCTTCTAGTTTTATTAGTTGCATATTTTTAAATATTTTAATCAAGTCAGTCTGTTTCTCTGAATGGATAAAGATGTTGTTTAGATCTGGTCACTAGACCCAAAAAGAAGTGAGTTCATTACCAGGACACAGCAGTGGAGAAACCAAACTTGAAGAATTGAGTTAAACGGAAGTAACTGAGAGACCCGGAATTGCACGTAGAACTAGAACAATCTAGCCTGGTGAACGAAATAAAGGGTTCGGTTTGATATTTCAATCACCTAAAGAAACATTGTGAATATGGTAATTTTGATTAGGATAACAGTCCGAATAATGTAAATAATGCAAGTAAATTTAATCAAGTCTGCGAGTGCAATGTCCTTATTCTGTTGTACTGCGCTGATTACTCCTTTCTGTTGGCACAGGCTTTCTACGTTTCATTTGCTTTACGAGAAATATCTCGTAGTCAAAGATGAGAGTGAAGAATAGTTCCAACGTATATCTCCTAAAGATAATCTATAGAATAACAGAGTTTGATAAGCAATTTCCGGTTCCCGATGCGCCAGAAATATTATGCAAATTATCTCCCTTGACGTTTTGCATGTCGGCTGTATGACGATGAATTTGATTTTGTAACACAGCGATAGACACAGGTATTTATATTATTAGTTACAACCATATATATTTGTTTCCCTTAAACGCTCTGAACTTTCCACTGATCGCCGGCATGATGGTCTTTTACGATTCCACATGTTTACATCTCAATCAAGATTTATTTTCACGTCTGTGCTTGACCGAGATAGACAGATTGTACTTACAAACGAATGTTCCTTTGTTTCTTTGAAATCAGCACTTTTGTTCTTGCCCGGTGAGAATGATATAATCCTGATTGAATAGGAAGGTTGGAAAAGGGGAAAATGGGAAAATGTCTGACCAGAAAGCAAAGTGCGGAAGTGATAATTCAAATATCCCTTCTATATATAAAAAAAACGGCTAGCCACTAAACAAGTCATTTGCAAGATAACTGACGATACCGCAGAGCGAAATGAGTTCATGCTTTACCTAATAACGTCATTACGTAGGAAAGATATTTAGAATCGACTGAAACTGGAACACACTGCAGCGATTTCATCTTCTTTGGTGCTTTTAACCGTTTAGATGAACCAGAGATGGACAGCGTCCGATGCTGATAAACCTGAAGCAGAATAAACAGATGAATAAAAATGCTTGATGAATAGCAGGGTAGATGTTACTATGAGAGTAGAAAACATCTGCCTTTTACTTATTCAAATTTCTCTTCTCACAAATACCAGCCAGGCACACGAGTAACAGCTATTTATTTGTACTGTAATTGTTATCATACTAATAATGTAATATACTCATATCACTTTTGTTCCTGAAATGTAATATTTTTATGTTTTGATCACGTTAAGCGAAAAAAAATCATTTACACCAACAAAAATAAGCCAGATTATATTTTTAATACATAATTGAATTGATTTTCTATTTGTTAACAGATTTTGACATATTGTGGCATGATTATTGTAAACAGAGAAAATAAAATAAAATTCAAGTAAATAGAAGAAGCTGGAACAATAAACAAAACAAGGAACATAACGGATTAGACATGCCGAGAAAGAATAGAAAAAGAATGGAAGCGATTTAGCAAAATAAAGAAAACAACATCAGACACTTATTCGTATCAGAGTGCGAAATCTTTGCCGAATATTATAGACGTGTCAATCACAAGAATATATATTAAAGAAAAATATTCTTTTGAAACATTGAAGAAGCCGTGAGGATATTTGTTTTAGAGGAATAAGTATATATATTCCACTCCACTGATGCGCAGCAAATACTAAAAAAAAAAAAAAATTCTAAAGGAGTGGAAGACGAATAACCAATTTCCGGTTCCCGATGCGCCGGAAATATTATGCAAATTATCTCCCTTGACGTTTTGCATGTCGGCTGTATGACGATGAATTTGATTTTGCAACACAGCGATAGACACGAGTATTTATATTACTTCTTGCAACCATATATATTGGAAATAAGCTAAAAATAATGATAATATAAATGACATAAAAATTAGAAAATAAAACTAGTTCAATATTTACGTGCAATCGTGTATGTGATGCTTTCTTTTTAATATTTCGTAGATGAATAGAGTAGAATTTTACACATTACTTCCCGACAAGCTTGTTGGTTATATATATGTGTGTTCGATGTTTGATAGACCTTGTAGCCGAATAGATTCAGTTGTGCAAAGAAGAGTCCACCCGTGCTTTTTGGTTCAACTGCTTCCCTATTTCTAACTTCTCTCTTTCTTACTTATTGCTTAGTGTCACAGCTTAGCTAATAGCCTACATTCAAAATGAAGATATCCACAAGAGATATTCTCATTACATTTGAAGGATTAGTCCAACATAAGTTTCCTGTATTTTTAGGTTTATTTATTTAAACTTTTTGCCGTATTAAACCGAGCTTAGCATATACGAAGTGCAATAAAGAATTCATCCCGCTCAAAATTATGATGTTTATTTATTTGGCCATATTTTGGGATGTAGGTCCATAGAAAAATTTTCATCACCCCCTCATATTACATAAAACGGTGTGTTGAACATTTCTCGTTGGTAATAGAAAATGTGTGTGTTTGTGTTTTTTTTTTTTTTTTAACATAGTGCCGTATTAAACGGAACTTAATAAATCGATCATAAATTAGAAACGAGGCTGGCATCCCGTTCCCACCCCTTCACCGTTGAAACTGTTAGATGTAGACGTCTCTTCTACTCCAATAGCTTCATGTCTCGCACATCTCGCCTGTGGAACTCCCTTCCCTATTCCTGTTTCCCTGACAAATACAATCTCCAACTATTTAAGTGTAACGTCAATCGACATCTCCAGTTGCCTTGATCTATCCACTTCCCTTCTCCACATCCTTTCCCCTCTCATTCCTATCTGCTCTCGCTCCAAATCTTCTATAACCCCCTTGCCTTGATCGATCCACTATCTTTCTCCACATCCTCTCCTTTACCACTCCTATCTGCTCTTCCTCCAAACCTTCTGTAACCCCTTGCGTGCTAGTGGCCTCCAGCCTTGCTTGGGGGTGATAAGCTTAAAAAAAAAGAGAAAAAAAAAAAAGAAAACCGTGGTCATGTTAATAGTGAAATTACCCTTTACAGACAGGAAATTCGAAATTCTTTGAGCCAAAAATTAGTGCCAATTTAAATTTTAAATTATAGAAATTCTTTGTTAAAACTGTTTTTCAGGGAATTAGAGTTCTCAATCCACTAAGTATTATTGATTCTTGATGGAAGTTTCCTTCCAAACCTTTTGTCTTTGGTAATGTGCAAAGTCAACAAAATGATAATGTTACTATTTTCTATTCTAGATATATTTGATCTATTTTTGTTGTTACTAATGTTAGAAATTTCCATGTGATGTGTTTTCTTCCCTTTGGTAAAGCTTTTCGGTTTTGATTATGTTCGTCCTGGGTACGACGTTAAACTGCACCCAACAGCAAGGCCTCTGATCAGGAGGTTTTGTGGAAGCGTGGAACTACCTCTTAATTGCTGGTGTTCCCAGGTCCACCCTGACCCGAAGTGGTAGCACCGGTTGGGGTCCCAGCTGTGGGCAAATAGTGAACTTCCAGCTCTCTCGTCTCGGGTATGACGGTAAACTGCATCCGCGTCCATGGGTATGACGGTAAACTGCATCCGCGTCCATGGGTATGACGGTAAACTGCATATGCATACTGGGTACGACAATAAGCTATGTCCAACAGAAAGGCAATTTTTGAAAAAATAAGGTTGTCGGCTATACGTTTTTGGAAAAATAGTATTACCAGCTATACATTTGCGAACAATACAGTTTTGAAAACCAAATGTTTCCAGAAATGCTTTTTTGAAAACCAAATGTTTCCAGTAATACATTTTTGAAAGCCAAATGTTTCCAGCAATACATTTTTGAAAACCAAATGTTTCCAGAAATGCTTTTTTGAAAACCAAATGTTTCCAGCAATACATTTTTGAAAACCAAATGTTTCCAGCAATACATTTTTGAAAACCAAATGTTACCAGCAATACATTTTTGAAAACCAAATGTTTTCAGCAATACATTTATGAAAACCAAATGTTTCCAGCAATACATTTTTGAAAACCAAATGTTACCAGCAATACATTTTTGAAAACCAAATGTTTCCAGAAATGCTTTTTTGAAAACCAAATGTTTCCAGCAATACATTTTTGAAAACCAAATGTTACCAGCAATACATTTTTGAAAACCAAATGTTTCCAGAAATGCTTTTTTGAAAACCAAATGTTTCCAGCAATACATTTTTGAAAACCAAATGTTTCCAGCAATACATTTTTGAAAACCAAATGTTTCCAGCAATACATTTTTGAAAACCAAATGTTACCAGCAATACATTTTTGAAAACCAAATGTTTTCAGCAATACATTTTTGAAAACCAAATGTTTTCAGCAATACATTTATGAAAACCAAATGTTTCCAGCAATACATTTTTGAAAACCAAATGAAATTCACTCAAAATCATTTTCGGCATAAAATGACCCCTAAGGTTGGAATGCCGTTAAACAAAATAACCAAACCAATTGATTATGTTACACTGTCTATAGGGTTTGATGAAAGATCGTCTTCTTTATAAGATGATAGCGAATTTTCTTATGAGAAACCGCGAATAATATTCCGTTCCTGATCGTTTCTGTAGTTCCTTCTGCAATAAAAGTAACGTGTTAGGTTAATAAAGATTAAAAAAGTAACATGTTAGTCGGAAAGAAAAAATATCGCTATCCAATATTTACATATTTCCTTTCTCTTTCAGAAAATAATCCTAATCTTTCGACATATATAAGATATAAAAATGTATCCTCCATCTAAACGTTTTCCTGTAAACCCTCTTACCACTGACTCGATCAGAAAGTATGCCGTTTAAGTAAATGCATTGCTGTGAAATACACAGGAGCAGCATAAATTGAAGTCTCTTTCTGTTGAAAGATTTCAACATATAAATTAGTTATCATCGACTATATCCTTCTAATGATGCGCGCTATCATTTATGAAATCGTCCTTCCACACGAAAAACCTGATTTCAATAAAAAATTCCAAATAACCTTTCCACGTGATTAAACGAATTGATATTTGTACAAGAAACTTAGGAAGAGTTGTGAATACAGTTTTGTTGGTTTTTCTTCAAATCGATCAAGAGGGACGCGGTCTTTTGCGATGGTTAGTCACTTTTAATTGAGGCGAGGTTTTAATAAATATTCCTCAGACAATAAGGAAGAATAATATCTGTCGTCTGCTGTACTGGAAATATTTGTCTAAAAAAGCGAATTGGACGAGTAAATGGGCAGTGTTTGGGCCACAGACAAACACAAAAAGCAAATCCTATTTCGCAAAAGGAAAATGAAATTAAATGTGCGGCTTAAATAATTCCTTGATCTAAAGAAGATTTAATAGAATTTTAGTGAATGAAATTCTGTTATCACTAACAATAAATATAGTTTGAATATTTATACAAAATATCAAATTAGATAATATTCTAAATAAATAATTCATTTTTAGCTTTCCTTGACATAAAACTTGTTTTTATTTTAATTCATGAATAGTACAAGATCTCCATAAGCAAATACATAAATCATATATATATATATATATATATATATATATATATATATATATATATATATATATATATATATATATATATATATATGCTGTGTTGAATGTTAAAGACAACATAGTCCTGAATATTTTCTTTTGAATTTTCTCATATTTTCTAATGAGACTTTTTATTTGAAAATTATATCGAAATAAATATTGTCCGTAGGATAACCGAGTACTTTCGAACATCATTGTTCATCTTCAAGGTCAGACTTTTTAGTCAAAATTTTTAAAAACATTTGCCAATTGTCTTTTAGCGGAATCATGTTGCTACATTTTTTACAAACTAAATAAACGTTACAAAAATGTTTAAAAGAAAAGTTGCTGCCAAATTACACACACACACATATATATATATATGCATACATACATATATATATATATATATATATATATATATATATATATATATATATATATATATATATATATATATGTATAAATGTATATATATGATGTTTGTGTGTGTGCGTACGCGGTGTTTGTCGGTTCGTAATCTCTCGATTTCATTGACCTCTGCCAGGTTGTGATCGTTGCAATGAAGACAAGAAACCGTGATGAATCCACAGGTTACACAAGCCCTTTAAGTAGCCGTGTAATCAATTGATAATAAAGCTCTTAACCAGTCATAACAAGCTCCTCGCCTTCAAAAGATAATGTTAGCGAAATTTATAAAATTCTACAGACCTGAACGTAGCCGTGTTTACATTGAAACGAGCCGTATCCATTGTGTTTGGAAGGCACCAGGACATAAAATTACGACGAATTATATATATATATATATATATATATATATATATATATATATATATATATATATATATATAGCGTATAGGGGCAGCAGATGAATATTCAAACATATATTATTAAATATAACAATCAACGAATGTCTATTAAGTTTGATCCAGAAACTAAAACCACTATACGAAGCTTAGAACGGCTCATGATGAAACGTAATAGGCATTCGTTGTCTGTTATATTTAACAATATATATATATATATATATATATATATATATATATATATATATATATATGAATGATAAAGATATAGTTTTAAGATATAAAGAGGTTTGGATGCAGCTGGGTTCCCTTCTCAAATCGAACCCGTAGGCCTCGACCGTGGTGATGGAAAGCGGCCGGATGGCATTACCATCTTCCCTTTTAAAATGGGTAAGTCGTTGATTTGGGATGCGACCTGTGCGGATACATTTTCGGCCGGTAATATAATCAGGTCCGCGGTTGAGCCGGGGTTCGTCGCCCGAGACGCAGAGATAAAAAACATAGCTAAATATTCTTCTCTTGTTGATAGATTTTTTTTACTCCTGTGGCAGTGGAGACTTCAGGGGTTATTGGCCCTCGTTCGATGGTGTTCCTTCGGAGGATTGGCGCGATTGCGTCGCGATTAAAGAACGAGCCTCGCGAAACGGAGTGGCTCTTGCAGCGTGTCTCACTGGCGACGGTTCGAGGTAATGCTTTCCCCATCATAGCGGCTGGCAGAGGATAGAAAAAAAAAAATTGTTTATAGTTACGTTGATCTGGAATTGTCATCATTGGTCGACTGAACTTGCTTTGTTTCAATGACTTTTGTTTTATTATTTTTATATAGTAATATATATTTATATTTTTACGTAATAAATTATTTGAGATTTTAAAAAGTTTTAAGTTATGCTTTGTTTATGGGTTAAAATGTCCAATAACATGCATAACGCGTACGCATATATAAAAGAGGTCATTACGGTCAAGACCCAGCGGCAGCATGAGTTTATATATATAAATATATGTGAAAATAATTTTCTTATTACTCGTTTACATAGAATATCCTAAGCATTATATTTTCTATTAATGCAGACTATAAAGAATATAGTCTGCAGTAATAGAGAATATAATTTTCGTAAAATATCGACTGTTTTTGCCTATCACTCTATATACCCTTGTGTATGTGTGTGTAGTTGTAAATGTTCATGGTAAGATATATTACTGTTACTTTTGTTTTATATTATTTACGGATAAATTATTCCATAACTATCTAAAAGAATATTTAGATTGAAATTACTTTATTTTAAATTATGTAAATCTCATCCGTCATACCAATTACCTTCAGCTACTAGGAAAAGGAATGGAGTATTAGGTATTCGCAGTCCTTCTATATAGAAGGGAATGCGGGAATATTTCCTCATAAATGATTAAAGATTTGCGGCAAGAGAAATGCGATTCGAATATTTTAGCAACGGCAAATTTTCAGAAACAATGGAAACAAAAAGAAAATTTCTGTTTAGAATCAGGAAGAAACAGCTGACATTTCTTTGGCACATAACGAGGAAAGATGGCTGAGAAAAGTTAACAGTCACAAGGCAGTTTGAAGGCAAGACGGAGAAATGCAACGCATCACTTACCTAACAAGCTTGTTTAAACGATTGGCAGAACAGGAATTGCGTGAGATAGCAAAAAAAAAGAACTTTATTAAAGCTACAAAGGAGTGGAAATTCTACAGAGCCTTGATTGTTCACGTCAAAAAAGGCAATGGTACAAAGAAGAAGTAGAAGATGAAGAAGATGCTGATTTTGAAGAAGAAGATGATGAAGAAGATGAAGAAGAATAATATAAAGATGAAGAGGAAGATGCTGAAGAAGAAGATGGAGATGATGATGAAGAAGAAGAAGATGATGATGATGAAGACGTAGAAGCTGAAAATGAAGAAAATGATGGTGATGAAGAATATGATGATGATGATGATGATGAAGAAGAAGCTGAAGAAGTTGATGATGAAGAATATGACGAAGGTGATGATGATGATGATGATGAAGAAGATAAAGAAGATGATGATGATGATGATGAAGAAGAAAAAGAGCTGAAGATGAAGAAGCTGAATTTGAAGAAGTTGATGGTGAAGAAGAAGATGAAGAAGATGATGATGATGACGAAGCTGAAGATGATGAAGAAGATGATGATGAAGAAGATAAAGAAGATGATGATGATGATGATGATGAAGAAAAAAAGCTGAAGATGACGAAGAAGCTGAATTTGAAGAAGTTGATGATGAAGAATATGACGAAGATGATGATGATGATGATGATGTAGTAGAAGAAGATGAAGAAGATAATGATGATGATGATGATGAAGAAGATTAAGATGGAGAAGATGATGATGAAGAAGAAGCTGAAGATGAAGAAGATGATGATGATGATGAAAAAGAAGAAGATGAAGATGAAGAAGATGATAAATTTGACAATGAAGAAGATAATGATGAAGAAGAAGTAGAATAATAATAAGAAGAAAATAAGCAAATGATGAAGATGATATAGTAGATGATGAAGTAGAAGATGAATTTAATATTAGACACCTACACAAAGTAATTGAAACTCATTACAGTTTATATTTTTTTTATTAATTATTTGATGAAATTTAATTGAAAATGAAAAAAAAGCTGCTAAATGCACAGCCGAAATACGTAAACATGAAATCGAAAAAAAGGGAGCAGCTGCGAAGCAGAATAAACGAGAAAACCGAAAGTCAATCAATGAAAAAGGCAAATCTATAAAGCGAAATAAAAAGTAGCATAAAAATAAATGAAGAAGAGAAAAAAAATACCGATATTTACTTTGCATAGTCTGACACAAGGCTATGGATCATAGAACAAATATAGAATGCACAACTAAATAATGAACGTCGAGATGAGATTGTTAATCATTACACCATAACGGTACGCCCCTGTTCTGAAACAATATGTGACATTTACTTTTGACAGAATAATCTTTAGCACGAAGCCATGGACATGAAATATCAAGTGTATAATTAAATTACATGTCAAGACTTTCGAGCCGAACACAAGCAATGTCAATCAAAATGCGCGTTCGGTGCGTTATTCTATAAGTGAACAAAGATTCTAAATTTTGCGAAAAACATGTCTCTAAATTTACAGATACTGTCATTCTGATTAGAAACGCTCAAATAAACACGGATGCAAGACAATTTTAATCAAGTCAAGCGTAAAACTTACGATAATCAGTCATATATTCAGGTGTTCGTGCTGAAACATCTTTTACCTTTCAAAATTTTCCTCCATTCACTTCATTCATCTTCATTCTCCTTCTCTCTCTCACATTCACTCTTTGTCTCTCTCTCTCTCTGCACTTTTCTTTTTATATATCAGCCTCTCTCCCTTCTATATACCCTCTCTTTCTATCTGTTTCTCTCGATGTTTGTCAACGCATTTCTTCACTTTTCCCATCCATTCCCTCTCTTTCTGCATATTCTCTCATTTTTCTCCTCCTTGTGTATATTCACTTTCTTTTTATTTTTATTTTCCTTCATTTTTTTATTAATCCTCTCTCTACACGCTTACTCCCACTTTTTCCCCTTCTACTCTCCAAATCTCTCTCTCTCTCTCTCTCTCTCTCTCTCTCTCTCTCTCTCTCTCTCTCTCTCTCTCTCAATTCACCACCCAGGTGAACATCTCTCAAATTTTCTTTTTACGTTCCCTATCCATATTTGATAGAGTTCTCTTTCTTATTTTAATATTCTTTTTTACCAATAGATTTTGTCCTACCTAATCGATAAACTTCTTTACATTCCCGATGGTGATAGCCGTTTTGATCGACTCCCGGCCAATGATTATCGAAACATGGGCCGATCGAAATTTTGTGTCAACAGCAATCACGTGAAAGATTCGTTTGAGTGATCCGATAAACGCTAGATCTGAGTCATTTCATAAATATCTCCCGGTTTATATATACAAAAGATACGTGCGCATAAACGCACAAGCAAACACGCACACACACACATACACACACACACACACACACACACACACATATATATATATATATATATATATATATATATATATATATATATATATATATATCGAATGAACCATATTCTGACTTATCGACCAAGCATCAGTTTTTTTGGAGGAGAGTGCTAGTGCATTTCGGGAAGTTTCACCACAACATCGAATAAAAACACACAAGCATACTCACATACACGCAAACACTCACACAAACTCATATATATATCTATATACCACATAACGCTTAGCCTTGGAGCGGGTAGAGTGGGGATCCACGTGTTTTAGTGGATTCAGGAACTTTCAATCTGATTGTCTGAATCATCTTTAAGAAGCGAGAGCGAGATCTAAAAGCTCAGCCAAACTAACAGTGATCTCATCTCACAACCCTCACTCTTGCTCCATATGTGGCCTCCTTTGTAAATCACTAGCAGGTCTTAAGTGCCACTTAAGATTATCTCACAAAATTTCATAACTGAATCAATTAAGCTGTCAGATCATCATACATCGAAACCGACGGGAGTGTCCATATATATATATATATATATATATATATATATATATATATATATATATAGAGAGAGAGAGAGAGAGAGAGAGAGAGAGAGAGAGAGAGATAGATAGATATGGGGTAATTAAATAAAAAAATGTTAAAGATATAATGGCACACTTTTTAAAAAATTATATATTAATGTTCGGATTCATGTCAATATTAAAACTGAGAACCTTTATTTTTAACATCTCGATGAAAGTTATATGCAGCATTTTATTGTACGCCTCCTCCTTCCCACAATTACATATACGAAAAACGGCGGGATATACCATCTGTCACCGTCAAAATCTAAGCAGTAAATGACTGGTCCCATAGACTGACTGTTCCGAGATACAAATGTCCTCTTTAATCAATACCAGCTGCAGTCGGGATCTTAGAGTCATTGTAAACTCCACGGTATTTTCATTAGTTACATAGGTATATGATTCGCCAGAGCTTCAAAATTTCATGTTTATTTCTTAAATAATCAAATAAATATAGAAGTTAAATCACTTAATATTACTTACCTTCATAGGATAAAAGGCTAAATTTCTAGAAATTTATTTGGAAGACTGAGTTGCATTAATGATCTAAATAGGAAGAAACTACCTACTTTTACCTGTGGAAACTCTGTAACTAACTCACCGGAGATAAATTGTTGTTTACCGAACTCAGGTGAGTTACTTAACTGTCCATCCAAAAGCAAATCCCCAAGAACATTGTATATTGTATTCTTTAGAACTGACGTTTGTAATATAAAGACCAGTTGTTCTTTAATAGTAAATCTCAAGGTAACTGAAAATCTGTAATATTTAGAGCGATAATGAAACTTAGCATGGCTGATCATGTGTAGCGGTCACCAGTCCCTGGAGAATTAAATAAAAATGTTAGAGAATAAGATTGGAGATAGGTAGATTAACAGACTGAACTTTAATAAACACTTCATTATGCCAAGCATAGAATTCAGTGCCATATGCGTGATTTTGGTTAAGAAAAATCAGATATTGCGTTCAAACTTCAAACTTTCACTTACTCATTCTACAGCCTAAGTTGCCGAATGATATAGTTACAAGCGATGAATAATTGCATACAATTTCCGCCATGAACTTGGATTCAGTTAATTAAATGCATATATCGACCAAGCAAAGGCGATATCAATATTAATTAAGAATGAATATCTACTACGAAATATCTTTTATGGTGTAAAGCGGAATCAATATGATAAGTTTTACAATTAATAAAATATTTGCTATATATTTCCCAAACATGCACTAGGGTATTGTAAAATACAAAGCCGAAACATTATAAGTATAAAACAAAGACTATTATAACAGGTCATGAAATCCTGTGTATGTTATTTATATTAACTAGTAATATTGGGGTTTCGGAAATATTTCATTCATGAGTAATAACATGTTAAATAATTGATGAAAAAACTTCCGTTGTAGAATAATTCATCGATCTTAAAAAATATATAAGATTGCGTTTCTTCCATTTGTTTATTACTGCATCGGAACAATTCAAATGTCTTTCAAATGAACTAGAAAATAGTTGTGCACATAGAGAATTTGAGGAATGGATATAATTCATGGCTGTCAGATTGAAATGATCACATTTTAAACAGATGTGACATACAACTGTGTTGAACAGCGTTCTATTTTGCCGAACAAAATTGTCGGAACAGTAAGAATTCAACCATAAAAAAACAAGTTAACCTTTTTGGATGCACACCCTAACCTTTTCGTTCGCATTCACATACACACACTCACAGGTACAGTCACAGAGATAGGGTGATAAATAAAGACATAGAAAAAGACTGGTATATATATATATATATATATATATATATATATATATATATATATATATATAGATAGATAGATAGATAGATAGATAGATAGATAGATAGATAGATAGATAGATAGACATGTACATATTCATGAGTACTAATCTGTATATTTATTAATATAGATTAATAGCTCTGTTGTATTACATCGAGGTCAGTTGTATTAACACCGGCTATTTATGTGCAAATTATATATATATATATATATATATATATATATATATATATATATATGTGTGTGTGTGTGTGTGTGTGTATGTATGTATATGTGTGTATATATATATATATATATATACGTTTGTGTGTATATATACATATGTATGTATGTATATGTGTGTGTGTATATATATATATGCGTGTGTTTGTAAATATATATATATATGTGTGTATATATATGTATGTGTATATATATATGTTTATATATATATGTTTGTGTGTATATATATATGTATGTATATGTATATATATATATGTGTATATATATGTGTATATATATATGTGTGTGTGTATATATACATGTGTATATATATATGCGTGTATATATAAATGTGTGTATATATATGTGTGTATATATATGTATATATATACATATATATATACATGTATATATATGTGTATATACATATATATATGTATATATATATACATATATATATATGTATATATATATACATATATATATATATACATATATATATACATATACATATATATATATATATATATATATATATATATATATATATATATATATATATATATATATATATATATATATATATATATATAGCGTATATTTTTGCAGCATGTTTTCAGTGAGACGTGTTTCATTGAATAATTTAAATAAGTTTTGGTGTCATTATTTAAGGAAGAAAGAAAATTACCTTGTTTATACATATTATTTACTCCGAGTACTTTCGACATTAGCGCAATGTCATCATCAGGGTGTTGCTTATTTCATGACAAATATTGTAGTTTTCATCATTTTTCATCATAACTTAGGTAATTCCCCTGAAGCGTTACTCAAGCTAATCGCACAGAACTAAGCTCAGCGTTCTTCACTTCTCAATTAAAAGATTTTAACTTTCAGATGAACACAGTAATTCTATCTTTGAAAATAATGAACACTAAAATATTTGTCTTGAAAAGAAAACAACAACTGATGATAATATTGTTCTAATATCAAAAGTAGTCGCATTGGAACCATTAATATCGACCCCAAAAATCTTATAAGCTAAGCTCCAAATTATTCAAGGACTGCATTCAATATTCATTAAGAATTCAACTTTTTGAAATTCAAATGAATTAAATTAATTAATATATAACCATATTTTTAGTTAATGTTCAAATTGATGATGCATTATCTGATGATTTATTTTTATCAAGATATTCTTTATTTGGTGAGTGCCTCCATAAAAAAATAGGGTAACATTTTCAGTCGTATTAGGACCTCACATCACGAGAGCCAGGATCAGATTCGTTGAGGTCAAGCACTCATAGTGGGATAAAGGTAACCCTAATTTCAAAATGCGATACACACCCTATTTTGAAACTTGGATTTTACGACACGCTTAGTAAAGTGATTTTCTTGGAGACAGACAGAAGTATCCGGAAAACTTTCTTCTGCTTCAAACATAGATCTACTTTGAGCAATTGTGTGTTGTAGTGGTAAATCTGTTTGAAACGCCCTTCTAAACTTACTTTTGTACTTCAGTTACCTTCTTGCACTCTCAGTAGTAATTTTTGGATAAATTTCCTTTCGACAGAGTTTAGTTTCCTTTCAACCCTTATTAAACCCTAATCCGTTGTAGCATCAAAATATTTTGTGTTATCGGTTGTTAATAAGTGCATATTTTAAAAAAAGACACTATCTTTCTCCTTGCACTCACTCTCTCCGCACAGACACACATACACATATATATGCACACACACACACACACACACACACACACACACACACACACACACACACAGGCATATATATATGAGTTAAAATATAGTTTTAACATATGATATATTTATGTGGTCAAAGATATATATATATATTCCCGATTTTTTGGGTCACCCTGTATATATATATATATATATATGGGTTAAAGATATATATATATATATATATATATATATATATATATATATATATATATATATATATATATATATATATATATAATCGCTGGCCAGTCGCATTCAAGGATACCTGGCTACTAGAGCGGCTAACCAATGCCTCATTCAGCCGCTCGCTCAGGCACATCATTTGAGTTTGCTCAACACCCACAAGGCCCACATGTGCTTTAGACTGCAACCATGCTGACCTTAGACGTTTCTGGGAGAAAGCATGTTATCTAGCGTGCTCAACAATCTATCTATCTATCTATATATATATATATATATATATATATATATATATATATATATATATATATATATATATTGTTGCAAATATGTACAGGGTGTCCCAAAAAAACGGGAACTATTTAACAATCCAATAAAACCAAGAGTAATGGAAGAAAAATATTTAATTCATAGTAATTGAAACCTTAAAACATGCCATTTAAGAAAGATTGATGAAATTTTATTTTTTTTTAAATTACGTCCTATAGATGGCGTCGTCCTGTACGAATGCATTCTTGAAATTTGCTGTTGAGATTCCTCATTGACTGCTGCAACATCTCAGCTGGGATACTGTGAATTTCATTCTCGTTACTAAAATGGCGAAATGTTTACTTGCTCAAGGTCACTGTCTCGCAGTGTTGCCACTTGCTCATGTCTGGCAATACGCACTTCAAAAGATGACAATATATATATATATATATATATATATATATATATATATATATATATATATATATATATATATATATATATATATATATATATATACATATATATTGTTGCAAACTGACTGAAAAATGTCCGAATTTTGTGTAGCAAATATATATTATTGAGCGTTCTCAATCAAACCACGCTTCTGTACAGCCATAGTACAAAAACTAATATATCGTTATATGCTACATATATGTCTATATTACTTGGCTTGTATGACGATAAGTTTTCACATATTTTCAATTATTCAAGCAATCCTTTTTGCAGTTGAGATATAAATGGTATAAATCAAGAAGAATAGCATTTATTGGTAGCTTAATATTCGAAATTGATTCCTAATTTCTCCAATCAAAGAGATCGAATTCAGTAATTAAAAACGGGTTGTCAAATATTTGTCAAATAATGGATTTCGACATTTCAATAGGCCTCAACAGACACACATACCAAAATGAAATATGTTTAAGTATTCGATCCTTGATAGCGAAAAATATTATGAAACCTAATGTAAAATGTGTTACGCATAATACAGGAGACATCTGAAAAGGTCCCGATCCCAATAAAAATCCTCCGGAACTGGAAGTTTTGTTATTTGAAATCCTTCAAAAACGACTTGATGCGAATTTGATAAGAACCTTGATGAGAGTGCGATAGTATTTGTAAACATTGAATAACTTAATCCTCAGAAAGGTATATTCAAGAAATTTATAATATATATACATGCACATCTGTATATAATTTGGTTTCTCTCTCTCTGTGTGTGTGTGTGTGTGTGTGTGTGTGTGTGTGTGTGTGTGTGAATCGGCAATTTTTCCAAGAAGTGGTGTTAAGTCTTTTGCTATGGCTTTTGCTACTCTCTGAGTAGTACCACTAATTTCAAATAAAATTAGTCGCATGTGTATTTCATTTAGTTTGTGTTGACCATAAAGTGTGTGCATTTTGGCTGATGTTTCGTTAATTTTGAACATGTCTTGTCCTCATTATTACTTAACTTTATCTAATTTACTAACTTTAATATAAGCTTTAGAAAATTTCGCCCCAAATAATCTCTCCATCTCTGCTTCGGGAAAAGGTGATAAGATTGTTATTAGAAATAAGAAAATCTACGTCGAGATAATTAGACGCTTATTTCATGACACAAGTGTTTAGGCGAAAACCAATCAAATTAAAATAAGTTCGGAAACACAAAAATGCAATAAAATAATTAGAAAATTAATCTTAACTCTTCCTGTAATAATTAGCCTTTCATGTATGAAAAATTCTGGCAAAGGTTTGCAGCATATAATTCGGTTTTCTGCGATACACATCCTTTAGAGATTGTAGATGCTACAGCCATGAAGGGTATACCATCATTCAAGAAAATACAACAGTAAATTGCTATCGCATTTGGATAAAACTGCGAAAGACAAGGTTTTCATTTCCAGAAGCGTGTAATCATTTTTTGGCGAACTCTTCATATATATATATACGTATATATTTAGTGTATGGGGCAGCAGAGCATTATTTGAATATATATAGCTAAATATAACAGATGATGAATATCTATTATATTTGATCATGAGCCGTTCAAAGTTCGTACGTTTGCTATAACCTCGGGTGAAATTAAAGACAATAATTGTCCAACATTTGGATATTTTTATTAAGCTGTTCCTTGATCTAAGCTTTTGGCTCACAGGAGCCATCTTCAGAGTAGTTTTACGGACATTTTAATAGAGATATTCGCCATCGAAGACGATATTTTGTTATGTTCTATGCGAGGATAACGTTTGCTGAATAATAGATGCAGATCATAAGATCAAGATGTGGTTCTATGACGTCATATCACGCGATAGACCGAAATATTACAACGGAATCAATGTCTAGATGCAATGTAATATATTGGGACTAGTTTGAAATGTAATTTTGTTGAGTGTTGGTTGCTTCATTTTAATGTAGATGGCCACCAATATCTAAAGGTTCTTTTTACTGTGTGTATATTGTGAGTATTATTGTGTTACCAATTAATATCTGTCTAATATTATGTACACGGCTATTTTTTCTAAGAAATGTTGTTTAATAGCCCTAAAATCAGAAAGGTGACAGGTATATATGTGTGTTTGTGTGTGCGTATGTGACATAGAAAGAGAGATGGATTGCTATGTACTGCCTAATATCAATTTTGCCAGGGAATGCTGCAAAATCTTAGCAGAAATAAAAGGAAAGACGTTAACAATATGGGTGAGTAACTACTAAGTTAAAGTACAAGAACTAAACTGGATCTGAGACAGAAACTAGGAAGCCTGATGCTCGGGATCACAAGATAGCATCGGGTTGGAGAGGGTTAGCCAGGAAAGATGATTTGAAGAATTTAACATTCACATTATTCATCGAAGATAAAAGTAACAGGTGGCAAGAGCGAGTAAAGAACTTGAGAAATTTAGGCAAATCGATGACGAGACAACGTGTAAGAGACTGATAAATGCGCAGGTATTTGCTAAAAACACCTAAAGACGGGTAAGTTGAGAAGCGACATAATAATCCATATATATAAGGATGAAAGACGTACATAGAAAGAAAATGACAGTAGATTGTGAATCATATCTCCAGAGAATGAAATGTGAAGATATTTATTTCTTTAGAGTTTTATGAATCATCGATCCGCAAAGCAAAAATCGTTTGAAGTAAATATTTTTATTGTGAAATTGAAAAGGAATCATTTACAGCATGTGTCTTTATTTTTTTTTAATTCCAGACATCAAATGTCTATGCCAAGCATTGCCATTTCTTGCAGGAATTCTTCACTAAAAGAAACATGGTGTTTTCATTTTTGGCTTTTCATCTTTTCTATTCTTTGATTGTACAATCAGTCTACAATCAACACTAACCGGTTTACATGCGTGTCATTGTATTTTTTCATCATGTAATTCTGTTGAACTTTCGCAGCTTATGAGTTGTTATTATTTCAGATTCCTTTCGCTCCCCATTCTCTCTTACCATTCCTGTCTCTCTCCTTTTCTGTCTCTCTGTCTCTCTATGTAGATCTATCTATCTATCTATCTATCTATCTATCTATCTATCTATCTATCTATATATCTATCTATATATATATATATATATATATATATATATATATACTTTTATTATATTGTAAAAGTGCACAATATCAGAGATGGAGAGTATGTAGGTGTAAGAATAGACACCGAAATCAACATCCAGCCGCAACAGTCATAGTGATGTGTTGCATTTGATACGCACCGAAACACATCTGCAATAGTGTCGCGATTTTGACGTGTTTTCGATGAAATATCCTAAAATAAATAATATTGCTCTACTTTGTATTGAGCTTTCTTTTAAATTGTTACGAACGTTGGAATTGTACTCTGTCCGTTCTTATCTTACCTGGATATACATATATATATATATATATATATATATATATATATATATATATATATATATATATATATATATATATATATAACTGCAACATGAATATGTTCACGATCTTAATTTCTTTGTGTGTGTTATGTGACCTAGAAAAATGAGGGATATACGTTATCTCTCCATTCATTTATTTTCGGTATAAATTTTATATTTCAGGTCTATATTTGGGCAGTGTTCCATAAAATTCGCCATTTATATGTAGCCTTATTTTATCTCAGACTACGGCGTACAAACGCAATGCAAAAGACAATACTACATCAATCATTCATCTATTAGTTACTTACGTCTTTTAAAATACAAATTTAGAATTAGTGCGATTGTGTCCAGATATTAGAAAGTACACCACATTCTCATCCTTTGAGAAGACAAAAAACATTGATTGACTCATAAGCCCAGAGAACATGAACGTAGGAAAAACATATGAAATTACACATAAGTTTTATATATGTTTAGAAAATAAATGAGAACGGACTCCGAAATGTTCTGATTGTTTACTGTATAACACCAAATTTGAATACACCATCAAGCATATCGATGGCGGAATTAATATTTGTTAGAAAAGTAAATTATTATTTATTACCAAGTTGAAAAACACGAACAGATACGAAAAATGACACCAAAAGTTTCAAGCTTGGCAATAAAGTGTTCTTTAGAGCATATAAAGATGGCAAAGAAACGTGGGGAGACGGCATAATTTCAGCAAGAGTCGTTGATTTACATGGTAAAAGGGCAAAGATTTGAACATAAAAGCTACCATAATCATCAGAAAATGTTCCTCGATGAAATAGCTGAAGCATTGGTAAAAAAAGCTATATGATGTTTTCGATGTGCCAGCACCGCAACAATTCGTGGAACCTACAAAAGGACAAGTTCCAGAAAAGAGAAAAAGCGTACTGAAAAACTAGAACCGGATCCGAGACGGAAACGCGCTACAAAGTCAAGTATGTTGGCGAACTCTCCAGAAAGAGGAGGGATAAATACTAATAATAATTTAAAAAAATATATGTAAAAAGTATTAATCTCAAAATGGACTAAATAGTGCACCCGCAGTGAGTATATGAACAATTAGATAACTATAATGAGCTGCAGGTCAGAGGTAATGAAAGAAGTCGTTTGAAGTAAGATTTCAGAGAAATAAGACAGGCGTCACGGCAAGTAGCCAAAGCATTACTTACATTATAATCGCTACCCAGCGCGTTATAACATTAACAAAACTTGTATTGCTGCACATGTATATATATATATATATATATATATATATATATATATATATATATATATATATATATATATATATATATATATATATGTTTGTGTGTGTGTGTGTGTGTGTGTGTGTAAATAAATTATTACATCAATATTTGAGCACTGAAATATGGAGTTATATATATATATATATATATATATATATATATATATATATATATATATATATATATGATGGACTCTCCCGTCGAACTCGACGTATGAGGGTCAGGCAGATCAGTTCCCAGAAACTGAAAGCCGGACACATGAGATTTGATTATAGTGGTGAAGGCTTTGTGCAGGGCCATCCACACTTTTTGGAGGGACGAATACAGGGACCTGGTGCAGCGAATGCCACAAGGTCCCCAAACGACCCTCCGCAGGTTTTGAATTCAGAGTTGTCCTTCTCCTAGACCAGTTGCCATCCAAGGCTATAGAATCCAGTCTGTCCTGCTATTTACCCATAGTTGGAGGGGGAAGAAGAGGATTATATATATATAATTACGGTGTTTATATATTTTGTAATACAAAACTTTGTGTTGATCTGTAGATAAGTGTTGAGTACTTTATTATTTTAGTGTAAGATTAACACTGTAATCATATATATATATATATATATATATATATATATATATATATATATATATATATATATATTAATTACCATTATAATTGCTTTAACTGAGTTGGGAATCTAAAATTCAATATTTTCACATTAAATATTTTAATGTTAAAATGCTGTCACTTTAAAAAAAAGTTTCAGTCTACAACGGATCTTTAATATGTTTGGGGTGAGTGATTAGCGCTTTTATATATGCATCGTATACATATATGATGTCTGCTAATTAGTTCAACAGATTTAACTTACCCAAACAAGCAATGTATCTGTGAAATTTCTCGCTCAAACTTATTAGTCATTAAGTTTTTAAATATCTGTTAACTATACATCATTTATATCTAGATATGTTTCCTATGTTTCCAGAGATTTCTGTTTCCCCCTTTTCACGGCAAGCAAGGCAAAAACTAATAAAATTCAAGTGATTACTACGAGTGAAAAACAAGAAAAATAAAATAACAGGATTCAAGGAGATGGAAGATAACGAGAGACATTGCCTTTATAATTTTGAAAATCATAGTAGAGAGGAAAGCCGGAAGACACGTATATATTTTTATCCGCGCCAGGAAATTTCCTTCGCCGGAGTCGATCATTCCAGATTTACAAATCAACCATTCGCCCTCGCATGGAGTATTGCTGCCATATATGGTCAGGTGCCCCTTATGTTTGTCTCAAGTTTCTTGATACGATCCAGAGACGGATATGCAACGTAATTGGCCCTGATCTGGCATTTCGTCTGCAGTCGCTGTCTCACAGACGTGCCGTCGCCTCCCTCTGTCTTTTTTACATATACTTTCATGGTAACTGCATCGAGGAACTGCCTTTGCTGGTTCCCAGACTTCATGAATGTAAGCGTTCTACTAGGCTGGCATCTCGTGCACACCCTTTCACTGTCGAAACTGTTAAATGTAACCGTCTGTTTTACTCCAATATCTTCATGTCTCGTACCTCTCGCCTGTGGAACCCCATCTCCTCTTCCTGTTTCCCTGATAGCTATAATCTCCAACTATTCAAATGTAATGTCAATCGACGTCTCCAGATGCGCTGATCTATCCCCTATCCTTCTCTTCATCCTTTCTTCTATCACTCCTATTTGCTCTAGCTCAAACTCTCTGTAACCCCTTGCGTTCTAGTGGCTTCCCGCCTTGTTTGGGGTGAAAAAATGTCTTTTTATACATATCAAATGAAGTACTATGACTTAACGCATAGCATCTCCCTTCACCTGAATAACGGAGGTTTAGTGACGTGTCATACTATGTACTTTTTATGGGGGGGGGGGGGTCGATGAATACGTATATCTTTCCATAAATGTTGCAAGATGTGTTTATTCAGTCTGTCTGCAGAAAATATAGTAATACTTGCAATATATTGATAAGAGAGAGCGGTGTTGAATGGAATATTTGTAAGAAAGGCGAGTGACTGTGTGAACGAATTTCGTGTCAATCGTATCCTGATAGGAATGGGCATTTTATCTCCCTGAAAATATAGCGACACGAGCAGGAAAGACAGCAAGAGTAAATAAATACATATTGTCTTATAATGATATGTGCATGGAACATTTCAAGGTAGGCTCAAGTCTCACGAAAGCTCCGATACATACATCTTGACAATTTAAAATCACGATCAGCTTGCGCATCACCTTTCTATACGACTTGATATGTAACCTCATGAATGTTGGTCTTCACACGAATTCGACTATCTGCCTAAAAATGTTGGAGTCATGGCACATATGACAAGGCGACACGATTTCAATCATCTGCAGCTTTTCAGGCTCAAATAGAGGTGCTGATTCCAGTTCAGTCGGAATTTGCTTGTTCGTCGACGAATAAAGAAAAACAGAATGCAGTGTAAGCTATACATTACGAAGGGTTGAGCAGCACTAACGTTGGGTATGATATGATGTAATTCTACCCTTCTATGGGTTATTACGATCATTGTATGCCTGTTTCTAATATCACTTGAGTGATAAATTTGATAATTTTTGGATGCGACCTGTGCTGATACATTTTCGGCTGGTAATTTGATCAGGTCCGCGGTTGAGCCGGGGTTCGCCGCCCGAGACGCAGAGATAAAAAAAAATAGCTAAATATTCTTCTCTTGCTGATAGATTCCTTTTTACTCCTGTGGCAGTGGAGACTTCAGGGGTTATTGGCCCTCGTTCGATGGCGTTCCTTCGGAGGATTGGCGCGATTGCGTCTCGATTAAGGAACGAGCCTCGCGAAACGGAGTGGCTCTTGCAGCGTGTCTCACTGGCGACGGTTCGAGGTAATACTTTCTCCATCATAGCGGCTGGCAGAGGATAGAAAAAAAATTGTTTATAGTTCCGTTGTTCTGGAATTGTCATCATTGGCCGACTGAACTTGCTTTGTTTCAATTATTGTTTCCCTTAGATTGAACTTACCATTTCTTTTTACACTAACAGTACACCTGCTAAGAGAGGCATTTTCTTGCAAATTGTTTATTAACAATATTTGTATTTTTTAATAAAAAAAATACTTTCATGTAAAATTTGAATGTTTTGATATTAAGTGGTTACTATACACATTAATTTCAAGGAAGGGACTTGGAAGGCGTTTATTCAGCAGTGGAGTCAAAATGTCTAATGATGAGGATTGGCTGCCAAAGATAAAGAATAAATTCCAGAGATTAATTGGTTATTTCAGTTCTATATGACTTCCTTAGATCTTAGGATCTAAAAATAAAAATTATGAAATCCTTGTGATAAAATTTGAATAAGACAGAAAGGCGATAACGTCACATTGAAATCAATGTCGTCTCTTCTATTTGACATAATATTCGGCTGAAGCATCAAAATGTTCATTTGATAGAACACAGAAAATGAACAAAGTTTCACGTATTGTTCATAGATACAAAGCAATATATTCAGACGTTTCTTCACCTTTTCTGGTGACCTTTTCTGGTGACCTTCTCTTGTGACCTTGTTCCGACAGCAATTGCCACGACGTGATGTCATTGTTTCTTACTTCTCTCTGTCTGATTCTCACCCACTCATTCTCTCTCTCTTTCTCTCTCTCTTGTATGAATTTAATTGTTCATTCTTCAGCAAGAAATTCCATTTTTTTATAAATATATATGAATTCTTTAATAAAGTCGGTCATAGAATCTCACGGAATTCACACATTTCCAACGATATTTGACATACGTAAATCAGAATTTCCATTATCAGGAACGAGTTGGCAATTTATGTATTAAGTAAGCACTATTCCAACGAAGGTGTTAACCAAAACCTCAATCAGACACGATGCATCATATATTTGGCGATCAGATGGAAACCTAATTTCTAAATCCCATTTAAAAATGAGCTACACCGTTTTCTATATTTGGTCTGAGATTAATTTCTTCATTTTAAGGATTCTTCGGTTGCGGAAAAGAACAAAAGTTTCTTTGGTAATTTTAGGGAGAAAGTTCATTTTCAATGATTTGAAATAAGCGCCGGAAACAATTGACACATAATCCCTAACATTGTGTTAATATAAATGAATGCTTAAGTACTTTTGCTGCTTTTGTTTCAATTGAAAGAAGCAGCCGAATGAATAAAGGGTATTTCCCGAGGGAAGCATTTTACATTTGTAGAGAAAGACATTTTTGTCGTCAGGTTTCCCACGTAATGTACTCTTTCACACAGTTCTTCATTATATAACGCATTCAACTCGATGAATATCTCCGGAGATACGGATACCTACAGAAAGCTGAAGAAGTTGATAGCAGGAACAGTTTTCTCTGCAGGTGTTTTGTGAAGCAAATAAATTAGTTAAATATTTGCAGTTTGAGAAGAAAAAAAAATGCAACTTTGTTGAGGCCGGAAGATAATCAAGAAAAAATGTTATTTTCTTTTAAATGGAATCGTTATAAAAATAACAGCATTTTAAAATATATTGAGTTGACATTTATGTGCCCAGCGGAAACAAAAATTGCATTCAGCATACGTGAACCAACAAACCCACAAGCAGACGCAGATGTATAAACACAGAGAGAGGAAAGCACGCGAACAAATTGTTATTATTATGCGAATATTGCTATTCAGATATACATTATAATGCATACAATGCATAAAACACACAGAAATAAAAAGCATAGATAAGAGAGGAGGGCTGGAAAGTTCACGGTTCAACCAAGAAGAGATTCTAATGTTTAGTCGTTGGATAAAAGTATAAGAAGTCGGCCTTACCTGTGCATATTCATATTTTTAGGAAAAATAGATATTAAAGTGAATATTCATATATATATATATATATATATATATATATATATATATATATATATATATATATATATATATATAATATAAAAGTGAACCTAGAAGTCAACACTTAGAGGCGGGAGTCTGCTTTATGCTAGATGCAATCATGGCCTGACGATTGCATCTAGCATGAAACAGACTGTCGCCTCTAAGTGTTGACTTCTATGTTCACTTTTATATTTACACACGCTGTATCTCTGATATTGAGCACTTTATCCCATAAATATAGCACATTTTAAGACTATATTTCTTCATATATATATATATATATATATATATATATATATATATATATATATATATATATATATATATATATACTCGACTCTCCGGTCGGATTCGACGTATGAGGGTCAGGCAGATCAGTTCATAGGAAACTGACAGCCCGACAACAGCATATGAGATGTGATTATAGTGGTGAAGGTTTCGTGCAGGACGGTCCTCACTTTTTGAAGGGCCGTATACAGAGACTTGGTGCACTACGTGCCACAGGGTCCCCAAACGATCCTCCGCAGGTTTTGAATTCAGACTTGTCCTTCTCTGAGTTGTCCTTCTCTGAGTTGTCATATTTTATGAAAATAGATATTAAAGTGGATATTCTATATATATATATATATATATATATATATATATATATATATATATATATATATATATATATATATATATAAAACACCCGCTTTACAACGAAAAACGCTTACAATTTCTCTCCTTTTTCATATATATATATATATATATATATATATATATATATATATATATATATATATATATATATATATATATATGTATATATATATATATGTGTGTGTGTATATATGTGTGTGTGTATGTGTGTGATTAAATAAAACAGAAAATGAAACATTTAAACATATATTATTAAATATAAAAGACAATGAATTACTGATAATGAGAATTTCTAATGTACGTATATTTGCTTTAATTTTGGGTGATAAAGATTTGGATACTTTTTTTTATTAAGTTGGCCTAAGCTTTCGGCTCACATGAGACATCTACGAAGGGATTATACGGACATACAAAGATATCCACCATCATAGATGATATTTTATTATGTTTACATAGAAAATTGCTATCCGACGATCGCGGAATAGTAGACGCGCGTCGTAAGTTCAAGATGCGGTTCTATGACGCCATACCCCGCGAGAAACCGATATATTAAAACAGAACCATGTATCTAAATGCATGGTAATGTGTTGTGACTAGCCAGAAATGTAATTCTGTTGCGTGTGGGTTGCTTCGTTTTACTGTAGATGGCTTTCAATATCTGAAGTTTCTTTTTACTTTGTATATGTGTGGGTATTATTGTTCTCAACTAATATATATTTATATATATATATATATATATATATATACCTAAGCTTGTATCACGCATGGCACATAACTGACTGACTGTATGCGTACGCACACACAAACAGACATCTGCACATATATATATTATATAAAATATATAATATAACATATATGGTCACATACGCATACATAAAAATATATACATGCATACACACACAGATATATATATATATATATACATATATATATATATATATATATATATATATATATATATATATATATATGTAACACGTGTGTTTGTGTGTTATTGTTATGGTGAAACACACCTAGTCTATAGATAATAGACTCTCTCACCTAATATAAATAGGAATCAGTGAGGGTCGACTGGGAGTCGAATACGAAAGTAGTCACCTACCACAACTAGATTACTCTGCGTAATACCTATTATAACAAGTTCCTAACGTTTTTATACATTGAACCTATTTAGGACCGAATTTAGTCCAAATACAATTTCCACTGCGGAAAGTAACTCTACAACAGTTATACATTCGACTTTTAGCTTGGCTAAATAATTCTTCTTGCAGATTACAGATAGGCGCTTAGACACATTTAATTCCTCTCCATCGCTTACAGAACCAACCCATGATTTATACTGCAACTGGTCTGAAGGAAAACTTTTGGAAGTGGGTGAGACCAGGTGTGAAAAATTGTCAGGACATTCAGACAATGGTCATTTGTTAAGGAAGTGACTTCTTCGAAATACTGGACTCTGAAGTCTATCCTAGCAGGTGACACCTTTCAGAATTAACTTAAAATAATTTATAATGTGTTGATTAAAGAATTGAGAGTGAAACTGTGTAGGTGAAATTGTGCAAAACTCGTCGACAATTGTGCTAGCATGAAGTGATTTGTCATACACAGATATATAAATATTTATATATAAGTGTGTTTTTGTGCGTCTCCGTCTGTGTGAGATTGAATCAGAAGTTAAGTTACAATAATACAGATGCGTGCTTTTTTAACTTTTTAGTTAATGCACATGTGCGAGTATGTGATCATTTATGTGTACATTTGGAATTAATTGCATATAAGCATATATATTTTCAGTACTTGAATAAAGTAATGTCAGTCAGTCTTGGAAGTGCGACAGAAATCCTTGTTAATTTATGCATTATTAGAAGGTCGATATTATTTGCTCAAAACATGTAAGCGCTTGGCAGTTCTATCCAAAAGAGAGAAAGACAATGACACTGTGTGAAAGAAAGAAAGAAAGAAAGAAAGAAAGAAAGAAAGAAAGAAAGAATGAATATTTGTATGTGTCTAATAGAAGATTTAATAATCCTGGCGACGGAATATTTTCAATATTCAAGAGAGGTGTGGGGGAGAAAATGGAGAGTGAAAACCATTTTAAGCAGTAGAAACGGCGAAATTAATAAACGGGCCTTTGGAAAATATCTTCGAAAAAGTTAAGGAAACTTCATTTATCAGGTACCTAAAATTATGGAATAAAAAATAAGGAATACAATAAGTGCAATAAGTAAATAAAATAATCTTCAAATAATGATTAACAAAAGGGATAAATTTGATGAACAAACAGTGAAATATATCATTATAAAGAAATATATAATGCGTAAAAAGATGGAGGAAATGAAAGAAAGAGAAATGATGAAGATAGAGAGAAAAGACAAAGACAAATAATCACACAAAAGAGATGAAGAAATCAAAGACAGACGAAGGAGTGTCTGAAGCAGTAAGCAATGGAGATATCCAAAGAATAAATCTTGATTTATGCAAAAGATAAAAAAACCTTTGAACATTCAGATTCTCGGACGAGAACATTACTTTCCCATGCACTGAAATGGCGCCTAGCATTAAAACAATACGTGTTTTGAGTTCTTCATTCGAGTTAGTTTTTCGACATAGAAGAATTTATTAGACATTGCTTTTTCTTAACAGGACGTGACATCGTATTGATCTGTCTATCGAAACATAATTATCTCACAAGCAAACTATTTTAATCTGCAAATCACAGTCTCACTCTTTATAGAGAAATGTCTTTAATTTTCAGATTTGACTTTCTTCTATCTATCTACGTGTATATTTATCTATCTATATATCTGGTAATGTTTATAAATATATATAATCATATACATATATATGTATGTGTGAGTGTGTTTGTCTGTGTACATATATATATATATATGCATAGATGAATATATATATGTATGTATTAATGAATATATATATGTATGTATTTATGAATATATATATATATATATATGTATATATATATATATATATATATATATATATATATATATATATATATATATATATATGTGAGTGGAGATTGAAGTCAACACACAACAGTGACAGTCTGTTTCATGTTAAAAACGAAATCTATATAAATACATGAATATAATATATATATATATACATATATAAATACATGAATATATATATATATATATATATATACATATATATATATATATATTCATATATATATATATATATATATATATATATATATATATATATATTATTGATAGGGGCATCGACACGGTACGATGGCTATACGCTTTGCACCATCATCGTTCATTAGATCACAGTTGAAAGGCATGAAACTTATAGTTCCCATGATATATTGATTTAATTTATATGCACACAAGTTCATTCTAAAATATTGTACACTCTCCCACCATAAATATAAGAATGCTCATATATATGTGTGTGTATGTGTGTGCGTGCGTGTATATATATATATATATATATATATATATATATATATATATATATATATATATATATATATATATATATATATATGTATATATATATATATATATATATATATATATTCGTGTTTATGCGCGCTCGTGCGCGCGAACCAATGGCCTTTACTCTCTATCTGTCTATATCTTTCTGTTTGCGTTTCTTCATTTCTTTGTGCATTTACTAATATCAATAGGCTGTGCCCTGATGCGTTCGAAATTCATCGGTACGACTGCGTACGTATGCACCGATTCCATGAGAATTGTTTCGTGTCGATGCGTTCGCTAGTGTCAGCATGTGAATTGAAAGTTACAATTTTAGTTTAAAATGTTTGTTGGCATCGATGGGCGTCGAAGTAAGAATGTATCTGCTCATGCTTAGTTTTGTACATTTGTAGGAGTACCGACTTTTACTCTCATCTACATATATATATATATATATATATATATATATATATATATATATATATATATATATATGTGTGTGTGTGTGTGTGTGTGTGTGTGTGTGTGTTTTGTGTGTGCGTGCGCGTGCGCGTGCGTTCGTGTATCGATGTATATGTTGGAAATGATTGCGTGTGGTTCAGAATGGCAGACATAATGGTAGTCTAAAAGGAAGAGAATGAAAAGAGAGAGGTCGAAATGGAACGCGTGGGTGCACACCCAGAGAAATACATCTAAGCGAAGAACGCATGCGCATTTCGACTGGTTATAAATAATCAATGAAGAGTATTTACCTCAAATCTGAAATCTTTTCTGATTTTCCCTCTTTCCCTTACACAAAGAGAAGGGTGGTAATATAATATCGAAGGATATGCGTGCTTCTCCAATAGACAGACCTCTACAGATTTTTGGAAGGTGAATAAATACCCCCCCACACACACACTCATATATATATATATATATATATATATATATATATATATATATATATATATATATATATATATATATATATATATATATATATAACGGGGACATCGACCACATCTACTATTCGATGACATGGTATATATGTTACTTGTGAAGCAACTGTTGCTATAAGGAGAACATTGCTGATATTCTTAATATTTGTGAATGATATTTTTCATAAAAGAAATACAGACTAAAGCAGAAATACCTATGACATATATCTCCAAGAAATACCTACCATATGTAACACCCAGGAAATAACTTCTACATATACATACCAGAAATACATGTCATATATACCTCCAAGAAATACTCCTGACATAATGGTACGTCATAAGGTAGACGAAGACACCACTTGCATTTATGTCTTACAATTATATTAGATGCATTTCCGGATTGTGTATGTGGGAGGGATTTCAGCCGATCTATATATAATACTTTCTTTCCTTCAGTGGATTCTATCAAATCTTTGTATAATATTCCTATTAGTTTTTTTTTAAGAAAAACGTTCTGATAATGACATACACCGCCGCTTCTCCCTGTCTGCATTGCCTACACACCAAAAATAGTTCTTCATGTTGAGAGGGATGTTTAGAACCAAGTGTCAGTATAAAATCAGTCTTTTAATGTCTTCAATTCTCTTACAGTGGCAAACCTAGCTCGGATAAAATGTAAGAAAAAATGTCCTCATTATCATATACACACGTACGCACACACACACACACACACATATATATATATATATATATATTTGTATATATGTATACAGGCTCAAACAATCATATATGCACGTGTGTGTGCGTGTGTACGTGCATGCGTTCGTGTGTGTTTGAGCGTTGGGTTTGATAAATAGAGAATGTATTTAAGAAATAACTGCAAAGGAAGAATCAGAATACTTTATTGAGTCATGGAAGTGCCAGTCGCCATGCAGTGTTGATTCCTACAAATCTTAGAAATGATTAATTCTATATAATAGAATTATCCGAGGTTATTATAACACTACTGGACTCTACTTTGTGCAATAAAAATGTATAATTAAGATCACACACACACACACACACACACACACACACACACACACACACACACACACACACACACACATATATATATATATATATATATATATATATATATATATTATTCCAAGATCAATGCCAACTTATTCAAGTTACTCGACGCCTTCTCTCAACGTCTGTCTTGGAGCAACAAGTTGCCTCACAGGTTTCACGTACGTACGATTTCATTTTCAAGTCTTTTTTTCACTGCTCTTTGTCATGTCATAGCTGCTGAAAGTCATCTCTCACATGTCAAACGTCTTATGGATTGAGTTGGATCATTTCATATTGTTCTCTCTTAATACCTGAAGTTAAAATACATATTTCTGAATCATTTTTCATCTCTACTGTTCCGTCTTTTTAAAACTTATTCATTGTTCTCTTGAAGATTATTACATGGACTTTGAAGATGGAACCCATAGCCGGGCTGACACAAACCGATTTTAACCTGTTGTCTTTCTAGCTGAATAAGTCAAAGTGTTTTTCAGTGGTGTCAAGATGGCTAAACGTCTTGAAAAAAAGAAACTCAATTTGTTTAGTGCATATATATATATATATATATATATATATATATATATATATATATATATATATATATATATATATATATATATATATTAAACATTCTTTTTTCTTATGGATAATTATGGCATTACAGCATTTGGACAATTTTGATGTTACAACCGGTTATTACATACATATATATATATATATATATATATATATATATATATATATATATATTCTGTCTGTCTCTCTCTCTTTCTCTCTCTCTCGCTCTCATATATATATATATATATATATATATATATATATATATATATATATACACATATATATTTGTATATCTGTGGGGGGTTTGGTGGTGCGTATTAGGCTGTCGATATATATCAAGAAAAGATTGGGTGTGTATCAGGTTAGTGTACTCGATGTACATTTGTCTTTTTTAATCTTTGCAATTTTCGTAAATGGGCTTTGAAGTGAATTTTTATGTTAGATGTATGATTCATGTGTAACTGCGAGGGAATCATACCTCTATATTTACAAGTCATCACCATAAAAACGCAATGATTAAAAGTTCGACAATTTTTCTATAGCAAAGGCCACAAGTCCAGGTATTCCATGAATCTAACCGAGGACAATCTTGTATTTATGAAAGTGCAACTCTAAGTCTTATAAATATATATTTGATTGTTGCGGATAATCAATTTTGTTATTCGTTTCCGACATATTTCGAGAGCCATCTTGATAAAATATTCGAGAATGATTGGATGTTTTGTCTTTTTGGATCATTTTAACAAGTAATCAAGATTTCGTTTGGTTGTTTCGAAAAAAAATATTGATTTTAAAACTTCGTAACAATCTGAGTAAGAATACTGAATGATACATGCTATGGCATCAGGAAATATTGGATTGATCGAATCCTGATAAAGACTAAAATCGATAGTTCAATTATCCTTCGTTTCGATTTACTTTCAGATGCTAACGTCTATAATAATAGTTGCAACGGAAAAGTAACATATATACTTCACCCTAAACACTGACCGCTTTCTTTGAAAATGTTTACAAAACTAGAAAGTTAATGATACTGACCACACAAGTGAAATGAACAAAAAATACCCAAATCATCAAAAAAATAAAGTTAATCACTGAATACATCTTGATTTAAGAAAACTTATTTAATTTACTACGCCAAAGTTGATTATTTGGAGACCACATCTCTCACTCTCTCTGTCTTTCTCTGTCTCTCTCTATCTATCTATCTATCTATCTATCTATCTATCTATCTATCTATATATATATATATATTATATGTACATATGTGTGTGTGCGTGTATATATGTATGTGTATATATGTATGTGTATATGTGTGTATATGTGTGTGTATATATATGTATATATGTGTGTGTGTGTATATATGTATATATATATATGTGTGTGTGTGTGTGTGTGTGTGTGTGTGCGCGTGTGTTTGTGTGTGTGAATGTGTGTGTATGTGTGTAATGCACTTCCTGAATCATGAGATATCCGAAGATTCTAAGCCGTTTTGCAGTAATAAACAGGAGGAATTTTTTTTGCGTGTGTGTATGCGTGCGCATACGGCGAGGTGGAGCAATGGATACCGTATCGGATTGAGGAATCGGAGAGCCCAGTTCGAATTCGAGTCGAATCCATTACATTCACTTACTGGGAAATGTATGACTCCTCTACTCCTCCCCCCGACTATGGGTAAATAGCAGGACTGACCGGGTTCTATAGACTTGGATGGCAACTGTTCTATCACAGAAATAAATGGCAACCTACTGCGGGAAAAATGTGCCTCGTCAGTCATGTATCGAAAGCTACAAGATCGCCTAAGCATGTGTCAATCATGGCACATAACTGACTGTACGCGAGTACACACGCGCACACACACACACACACACACACACACATACACTAATATATATTAGGTACAAAATAGCCGTAATAGAAAACTTTCTAAAAAGAGCACACCAGAATTCATCCTCTCAACTACCCTTCCTCAAAGAACTTAATAACGTTAAACAAACACTAATCAACAACGACTTCCCTAACCACCTTATACACCACCAAATTAGACTATTTCTCCCTAAAATCAGTAATAACGATATTGAACACACAGTCAAAAATTACATACACATTTATTACAAAAACCAAATGCATAAGAATTACGAACAAGATAAATCCTCAGTAAGACACATTATAAAGAAATACACTACGCCAATTGACCCGAATAAAAAAATCCAATTAATTATCTACTATAAAAAATTTAAGACAGCTAACCTTATCCTCAAAAATAACAACACACCAGCTAAGTCAAAATTACAAAAAACGAACATTATCTATGAGTTCAAATGCCCCTTAAGGAATTGTGTTTCTGATCAAACAGGACTCATGAATAATTATATAGGTTACACAACTACGTGCTTATCCAGACGTCTTACGTTACACCTATCTGACCACAGCTCCATTAGAATGCATTTAAACACGCACACAAATTTACCAGACTCCATTAGAAACATACTAGTAGAAAACACAAATATATTAACTGCATCCAACTGCAAAAAAAGATTTAAAATAATGGAGGCTTTAATACTAGAAAAGGAAAAAAAAACTCTTAACAATATTAACTACAAACAAGGCCACAATGTGCTAACCGTATTTGGAAATTAAAACATCCCTACATTTCACTAAAACATACATATAATGCACACATTCAATTAAGCGGAAAAATCGAATCATCCTTGATAATGGCTGAAGGTATTGCCGAAAGTGCTCGGAAATATAAAACATTTGGACAGTTCCTACACACCCTTTGTCCTGTAAAGAAAGCTCTTGTTCGAACACAAGAAAAATTAAATAAAAAGCTCTATTGTAGTACCTTGTCTGTCGTTTTTAATGAAACATGCATAAACGAAGGATTGCTGGCTATATATATATATATATATATATATATATATATATATATATATATATATATATATATATATATATGAAGAAATATAGTCTTAAAGTGTGCTATATTTATGGGATAAAGTGCTCAATATCAGAGATAGAGCGTGTGTAAATATAAAAGTGAACATAGAAGTCAACTCTTAGAGGCAACAGTCTGTTTCATGCTAGATGCAAATATATATATATATATATATATATATATATATATATATATATATATATATATATATATATATATAATGCACCTGTGGTTTATGAATATAAGAAGTTTCCAGATTACTTTTGTTTTTCCTCAAATTAAATCAAGGTTTCTGTTATGGTTTTAAAGATAGCTGCACATTGCGTATTGCATTAAACAAAAGTGTTTGCTTGATATTTGCGTTTGCAAAATATATTTTCTGCCTGAAAAGTGTAAATTGAATTAATATTTTCTTTATTTTTATGCACGAAATAAATCAGTTCTGTTATTTTCTCTCTTTTCTATTGCCTACAATTTATACGTGAATAGAGTCGCTACACGACGTTTTAATTAGCCATGACCTATCTGACAATAAAGAAGCTTGTTACAGCATTTGTCTTCTGTTTTTCATGTCGAAATTTCTTATTCATTTTATTGGATGACGATGGAATTTACCAGCAAATTGAAATTTTCATGAGAAAGCGTGTTAGACAAGAAATATGAAATGTTGATTCTGTTGTTTAAATTCTTGTTTGGATTTTACGTTTCTTTCATTTTGTCTCGCTTAAAATCAATTAAATATTTTTTGATAAATGTTCCTTTCAAAATCCATTTCAAAATTGAAATTTAATGCAAAAAAATATGATTAAACATTTTTAATGTTATAAACTCGGTTGATTAGATAAAAAAATATTATCGGACATTTTTTTAAATAATTTTTTACTTTTTTTTTGTAGGTAGTCCTTCTTGCTTATTGCTTTATTTTATTTTCATTCACAGCTTTCCATTTTCTTTTACGGTTGGATGCATTCATTTTCGGATTTTATTACATTTATTTCTGTACTTTTTGTTTCATTGTTTCAATAGTGTACGCTTTCATTGTATTTTTAATTGCTTGATTTTGAAAAATATTTTAATTATTTTTTCCTGTTCTTTGCTAATCAATCTCTAATAGTTTCATTTTCAACCTGTCAGAAAAGTGAAATGAATCGAAATTCCAAGCGCCTCCTCCCCAACCTGGAAGGCTTTCTGTGAAACCAGGGGATTTGTTTGTTAAATAACATTTTGACATTACAATGCAAAGAATGATAGGAGTGAATATCATTGGAATGAAACCAGGAAGAAAAAAGGATTGATGATGAAGTGGAGGATAGAAGGGAGTTTGGGAAATGGGAAAGGGAAGAGAATTAAAAACAAGGAAGAGAAAAGGAAGAGGAGTTGATGATTATGGTATAGAAGAAAAGATAGAAGGAAAAGGGGATGGAATCCATGAAGGAAGGAAGGAAGAAGAAGAAGAAGAAGAAGAAGAAGAAGAAGAAGAAGAAGAAGAAGAAGAAGAAGAAGAAGAAGAAGAAGAAGAAGAAGAAGAAGAAGAAAGGAAAAGAAAGAAGAAGAAGAAAGGAAAAGAAAGAAGAAGAAGAAGAAGAAAGGAAAAGAAAAAAGAAGAAGAAGAAAGGAAAAGAAAGAAGAAGAAGAAAGAAGAAGAAAGGAAAAGAAAAAAGAAGAAAGGAAAAGAAAGAAGAAAAAGAAGAAGAAAGGAAAAGAAAAAAGAAGAAGAAAGGAAAAGAAAGAAGAAGAAGAAGAAAGAAGAAGAAGAAGAAGAAGAAGAAGAAGAAGAAGAAGAAGAAGAAAGGAAAAGAAAAAAGAAGAAGAAAGGAAAAGAAAGAAGAAAAAGAAGAAGAAAGGAAAAGAAAAAAGAAGAAGAAAAAAGGAAAAGAAAGAAGAAGAAGAAAGAAGAAGAAGAAGAAGAAGAAGAAGAAGAAGAAGAAGAAGAAGCCGTATATGTGTCAAAAGCAAGAAAAATGAGAAAATCTTCATTCAGAAAGAAATGAAAACATAATTGAATAAAAGGTTTTTGGAATAATAATAATAATAATAATAATAATAATAATAATAATAATAATAATAATAATAATAATAATAAAAACAACAGCAACAACAAGATGAAGAATGTGGTAAGAAGAGAAGGTACGAAAAATGGTAGAGATCGTATATGTGTCAAAGGAAATAAAAGATGAGTAAATGAAGATTCAGAGTGAGAGGAAAATAAAAAGAGTGAAGAAACTGAAGAAAGAGAAATTGCAATAATAATAATAATAATAATAAGAAGAAGAAGAAGAAGAAGAAGAAGAAGTGAATTATGCTATTACTACTTAAATAAATTTTAGTCGCGATGTTGGCGATGAGACGGAGCCAGAAGATGAATCTGTCGATGGTACTGGTCGTCAGAGAAAGAAAACGTTTCTAAGAAAACAATAACAACTAGGAATAATAATGAAGATCATGATGATGACGATACTCGTGATGGTGATCAATTTCCCGTCCATGCAAAACATCGTCAGAAATTTCTTTATATTCTTTGCAAACGTCAATATGAGATTTGTTTTTTCGTTTTGCATAGCAACATGAATGAGCATCTTTTGACAGGAAACAAAATACACTGACGCGCATCAACAAAGCTAGTTGTCTTCGTCATGGTAACAATACTGATGACAATGAAAGCAAACAATATTAATAAGAATGTTAGTAATAATGGTATCATTCCACAACGTGTATTATAGATTGAATTCCATCAAAAGAAGAACTGACGCAAACCGGGAAATTAGTGTCGCCAAAGTTGGAACAAATATGTCACCATAAATCATAGAAAAATAGACACGTGTGGTTAGGAACGTTTACTCTGTGGCAATTGTGCAAATTACTAACCAAGGAAACAGTTCCGGTAACCTTAAAAATCTTAAAACGATAAAGATAAATATGTTGGTGTCTGTTATCGCTTTATCAGACAACATGCAAACTAATGAAAATCTGGATAAATACCAAGACACGCCTGGAATATTCTTAATAGCATTTTAAATGGATAAGATGTTTTCCTATGATGTCGAACAACCGCATTTCTCTAATGAACCTGAACTGTTATGTAATATCAGTTTCCCTATATAGCAGTGAATGCTGGTCGATTGCCTCACAGATGAAGAAGAGATTTCAAGCAAAAGAAAAGTGGTTTTACAAAAGGATACGGAGCATATCATGGACCGAAAATATGACAAAGTTTTAGAGGAATTTTACCTAAAATGAAACTTATACTTTAATATTTACTTAATATTTTTTACTTACTTAACATTTCGCGGAGATGTGCTGTGTCTTTAGGAGACGCAATAAGATTAATTTATTTTTGCTTTGGAATATATCGGCCAAAATAGCACAGCAAAAACATAACAAGTCAAAATCATTATCCAGGATCTTTTACTAAAAAACATACGAAAATGTGTAAAATTTTTGTAGGAAGCATAATCGATGTTGTACTGAGAACAACTCCATGATTATTCTATGAAGAGGATTAGAATCCCAGAAATAATAAAAACTATTAGGAATATAGAATATCGAGGAAAGAGCAAAAGGGACTTGACAAAATTTGTTGGTCGATATGTAGGGATGATCAACACATATTTATTGAGCGAAGAAACAAAATAAACAAGACAACAACAACAACAACAATAATAATAATATAATAATAATAATATAATAATAATAATAATAATAATAATTGGCACATGGGAACATCAACAATCCCTGTTGTAGTTGGAGCCCTAGGATTGTTTGGAAAAGATTCCAGTAGACTAAATGAAGGGATGCCTGGAAGTCCGTGCCTCAGAGAAATACAAAACAATTGTTCTCACATGTACAGCCCACATTTTACGAAGGGCTTCATCTATGTAAAATATGATTTTTTTCTTTTGTCAGTGGAAAGTGTCATGCTGACATTTCTATACTTAGGTCTCTGGGCGAGACCCGGAAAAATGTGTACACGCCAGAAATCAAAGGAAATAAAATAATAATAGTTATTATTATTAATAATAATAATAAGAAGAAGAAGAAGATTGGAAAATGACAAATAAAATTCATTTTTGATAAATATACAGATTTTCTTAACATATACTGATGATAATATTAACGATGAAAATCTGAAAATTGTCACCTAAAGTTAAAAATTGAAATCATAGTCGAAATAAAAATTTAAAAAAATAAATATAATTAATAATAAATAAAAAAAAACAATATGAGAAACGTATAAATAAAAACGTAAAAGAAAAGTTATAAAGTAATAAAAACTATTTCGAAAGATTTATGGGCGAAACAAAAGAATTATAATGGAGAAATTTAATGAGTAGAAAAATTGAAGATAAGTAAACTCAGCAAATAAATAATAAATCCGGATGATGGGACAAAAGAAATTTGATATTACATTATTGAACGAAAGAAAATGTTTTAAAACTGAATGAACAAATAAGTGAAAACATATGTGAAGAAAATGATATTTTTATTAATCGCTAGCAGCATGGCCCGGCGTTGCCCGTGCTTGATTAAAAAATACAGTCTATTCGTGGCAGCCAGCTATAGGCTCTCACTCTGGCCAGTAGAAAATGGCCGAAAACTACATGAAAACTGCCGTAGAAGCATGAAAAAATCAATTATTTCCATTAACGATGGGAGTTGGGAAATGCAAAGTCGGTCTTGGCTTTTCCACTAACTTGGAGCATGTGCATGTAAATTTTGGTGCAAATGCGTCGAAAATTGCGGCCGTGCATTCATTACACACACCCACACACATCCTGCCTTTTATAGATAGAGGTTTCACCCCAAGCAAGGCAACACAGCCTCTGACTTGCATGCAGTTACTGAATGTAAAAGATCATAAGTAAAACATTATTAAGGGCCAAGAAGAATAAAAGAACAAAAATTGAGAAGACAAAAGATAACGATTGACTTTGCATTTAAATTTTTGAAGACCAAACTTGACAGGAAATCATGGTGATACATGGGAGTTTCACTAGCATAAAATGCAAGAAAATAAACATTTAGCATAGCATATACGGTAAGATGTAGCCATTTCAGCTACTGCCAATCAAGTACTGGGCTTAAATTCATAGTCTAGGTACTATAGAAGAGAAATCTTTAGAACAATTACCATGAAAGTATTTATAGAAAAGACACGAAAATGGATGAATGAGAAATATAATGAGTCAGAAATAAATTTCTGGAAATGTAAGTAAGTATAGAGATGGAACAACGTAAAATAAAAATGTAAAGCGAAAGATGAGAAGACAGAGATAAAATAAAACAAGCGAGAAAATAATAATGAATAAAGTAACCAAGAATTACGTACAAGAAAATATAAAGACGAAGATACGAACGGGAAAGACAATAGAAGGTTAGAACAGAAGTGTGTGTGTGGGGGGGGGTAGAATTAATGTAAAATAAAATCATGAAAAGTATCATGATGAAAAACAAAATGAAATACCCAAAGAAGGAAATAAACGAAGGCTAGACAAGGCAGAATGAAAAATACGTGGCCGAATATAGAAACTAACAAAAATGATGAATAAGGAAAGACATAAAAAATTCGAACGAAAAGAATGAAGAAATAAAATTATACAAAGAAATTAAAGGAATAAATTTGGTAAAAGAAGATATGAATGAAGACTTGTCCGCCCCTCAAAAAAAGAAAGAAACAAGAATAACGTTTAACAAGTGAAGTTCTTTAAAGAATAGAAGAAGAAAAAAAGAGAAGAAAGGGAAACGCAGTTAGGATAGCTGGAATAAAAGTGCAAGAAGGGGAGATAATTCAATGAAAAGTGTCGCTGCTGCATGAACGGATTGAACCTGATTAGGAACATGGCCGCCGGACAGTATGACTCAATTGCTCAACGAGAGCGGATGAGACATCGCAATAATGGCAGAGACAAAATTGCTTTCGACAGGCAGACACGCACACACACACACACACACACACACACACACACACACACACACACACACACACACACACACACACACACACACTGAGCTATGGAAGAGTATGTCAGTTTATATCAGTAATTTATCTACCTGTTTCGATTTTATATCTCAATATATATATACATACATACATACATACATACATACATATATATATATATATATATATATATATGTATATATAAATAAAAAGAAAGAACAGTAAGATATAAAATCCGGTGTTCTTTTTATTTTTACACAATAGTGCTCAATGTAAATTTACAGAGCATTAATATTATAAATTAATTGATTTAAAATGTTTTTTCGCTACACAGTGATAAGCATGTGTTTCAAAAATGGAAGCTAAAAATCCAAAATTCGCTTGACGAGGAAATGGAACTAATGTCTTTAATTTAATAACAAAATTAAATTCGAAGGCTTTAGCTTCCATTTTTAAAACATGGTTATCAATGTGTAGCGAAAAAAACATTTTAAATCAATTAATTTATAATATATATATATATATATATATATATATATATAAATATATATATATATATATATACATATATATATATATATATCTGAGATCTTTATTTTTAATTATCTCTCTCTATATATGTACGTATCTCTATCTATAAAAGGCAGGATGTGTGTGTGTAACGAATGCACGGCCGCAATTTTCGACGGAATTGTAGTAAAATGTACATGCACATGCTCCAAGTTAGTGACAAGGCCAAGAACGCCATTGCACTTCCCAACTCCCATCGTTACTGGAAATAATTGATTTTTCTTGCTTCTACGGTAGTTTTCATGTAGTTTGCGGCCATTTTCTACTGGCCAGAGTGAGAGCCTATAGCTGGCTGCCACGAATAAGCAGAAAGATTCTAACGGCCAGCGTGAGAGCCAACAGCTGACTGACATGAATGTTAACAAGCATGCAAAAAAAATCGATAGCTGCATTCGTCACAAGTAGGGAAAATTTAAATCTGCATGGCACTTTACTCCAAATGGCTCATTCGCTTGCTTAAACTAAACGTTGATTCTGATTCCGCAGAACTGGGTTTGGTGTGAAAAAGTATTTGTTGTTAACATTCTTTTTTCATTCGGTTTTTCCAGTTACGAGTCCTTTTTTAAAGCTGATCGTTTTGTGTTCATTTTGTTTAGTTCTTTTTTCGTAACAGATTTAATGTTTAGTATAGAGCTTAGAAAAAATACGTAGTGTGAGATAGGCAAGAAGTAAGGCATGTAGCAACACCAGCACGGCAAAGGGTACTCCTTTAAAGGCAAGGAAGGGCAAAAATATTTTAAGTCAAGTGATAGCGATTGCTGTATGAGTCGTACAATTTTTGAATCAAGTACGGGCAACGTCTATATCTGCTAAAGTAATTTCCTATCCGAAATGTTAACAAATTGATTTTTAATGAAATCATCGATTTTTACCGATAATCCGACAGTATTTCTGCTTATTAAATAAGTAGATACACTTATTTAGAGAGAATACCCCAAAACATGGGTCCCTAAATATAACTTAATACAATAACAATAAAAAATAATATATATGTTTGTGTATGTTTCTGTGTGTGTGTGTTTGATAAGATAAAGAGCAAATAGGAAACTATTATCCATATTAGACGTTTCACTTTTATTAAGACTTCATCAGAGAATTAGTCATGGGAAATATGAAGAAAGAAATCTCATCCTCTGATGAAACTTTAATACAATTGGAACTTCTTAGATTGATAAGCGTTCCATATTTGCTCTTTTCTGATCATTCTTTCGGATTCCCATCCATATTTTATCTCCATTTTGATCACATCTCATATATATATATATATATATATATATATATATATATATATATATATATAGGATGGGATAGATAAATTCTCGTCTAAATTGCACAAAAGTGAAAATAAGACTCACATCTAATTTTCACAGATATATTTACCAAAATTACGCAATAAAATCGCCACATCCTTCAGACAATTTCGGAATATCCTGTGACTCATTTTTTTAAGATGGTGAATGTCGCCATAATCCTTGCCTTCAGTTCATGTTTGGTAATACAAGGTGTTTTGTTAGTCTCTTGCACACCTGCACCCAACACATAATAATCAAAGTAGATGGCAGTCTGGGGAGTTAGGAGGCTAAATGTAAGGGTTTATGTGTTTGCAGAAATTCTCTGGCAGCCATGATTGTGATCTCCTACTTATGCTGCGTGGCGCAGAGACCAGTTTCCAGACATAGGTCTCCCATCTACCACTCTCTTGACCCAGTGCAGAACTATTTTCTGAAGACACTGGATGTAGGTCTCCGTGTTGAGTCTGAAGTCCTGTGAGAAGATGAATAGAGGCATAACTTCGACATCAGTAGTGATCACTCCAAACACTATGAAATATTCGTATTAGCGGCTTCCGGCATGAATGTCAAGCAGTACAGCATACCGTTTCCAAATTTCTGGTGGATTAAATTGCGTCATGGTGCTCTTTTTCTCAGAAACTCTAATATACTGTTCGATCGACAAAATCGAAAACAATCAACGAGCATGCGCGAAATTAAAAATATAAAATGGCGACAATTTCCCATTTCGCCCTCTCTATGTCTATTTAGTGGATGGTAGTATAATAGATAGCCTCAAACCGAAAGCTTCCAAATTGATTAGAACATAGAATAAACTTAAGCACTCACATATATCTGCTTACTTACAAAGTTACGTACGCAACGGTCACGTATCCTTGGAGAAAAAAACTCTCTGAATGGAACATTCTTATTACATTTGTCAGATGGATGAAGAAGGCTGGTTCGACTCTATGGAAGTGGCGAGGCGTGTTCTAATTGTGATGATCCGAAATGGTGGCATCAAAGAATGGTGCTCACATTTGAAATCGATTGTCAGAAATGCGAACAATACATCATAAATTTAGAAAGTTTAGTTCCGAATTTTATCTGGAATTACGGCATTTTATACATCGACTGAATACATTTAATAAAAAGATGAAGAGAGATCTTTGTCGGTGGAAAATATAAATCAGTATGTATTTGTGTATTCGAATGCATGTATACGATAAACGCAGCGAACAGAAAATCGTTTTATTTCCCAGGGAAATACAACAGATGCAGGGACGACACTGCATTAGATCGAGCAACTTTTTAATTCTCCACAAAGTCTTTTTGTTAAACAGTCAATACTACTGTGTATGCATTTCTGTCATCATTGAACAAATAACTCCAGGATGCTTTGTAAAATGCAGCAATTCATTCGATTTCTTCAATTTCAACTCCAGTCTCCTGTTCTCACATCCATTATTTGTTTTCTATAAACATTTAACATGCACTATTTTCTGCGTGGAGGAATTCACTTACACAATGTATGCGCTCTGTCATGCCAGATGATTTATCAGATGCAGAATGCTAAAGTGGAATTGCGAGACACTGATGGTAATGTTGAAATCCTACTTCCATACGATAATATTCAAATTTAAGCCGCTTCAAGCCTTAGATGGAAGACTGCTTGTGAACATCGGGTACTGTAATCAAGCTGCTACAATTTGAAATATATTACAGCTTTAAAAACAACACATAAAGGGTTGATAAACCGCAATAAAGTAAAAAATACTCGCTTTATTAGAATGTATTCTAAATAAGAAGATAGACTTTGACGAGACTATAACAGTCATTTTGTATCGTAACTAATCCGAGATAGACTAACGAACAGGTGAATTTAACAAAGTGTTACTTTTTTTCTCGACTGATATTTTGTGCACAAACAATATGCATAAGTTTTCTTGAATTTGATCGATTCCATCTATTCAGTTTGCTTGTTGTAGCTTATTTGTGTTGCTTTAAATCGTCACTAAGAGGAGATATTTAGGTTCGACATCCGTTAAATAGATTTCATTTTTAATCTTACATATTTCACCTTTTTGGCTATGACTTTGGTATAACGGCGCAGAAAATGAAACAATCAAGTTTAAGCTGAGAGTTTTTGTTTTCAATTCGTAAAATGCCCTTGGAAAGAAATGAATCTATTTTCTTTGCCATTGCCTCCAACTATGAATAGAATAGCAAAACAGGCTTGGAAATTAGCCTTTGTTGGCAACTATTCTAGAAGAAGAACAACAGTGAATTTAAAAAAAAACACGGACACAGGATAGCGCTTCCCACGCTTTTTCCAACATCGGTCATGCATAATTTTCAGACATGAAATGTTTTCAGTTAAAATTATATGTGATATTATTTTGGAACGATCGAAATATTTCTTATACTTTTCTGTATTTTGTATATGGAATTGATTAAATCAATTACATTTAAAGGTTATGTTTGATTTCCAGAAGTCTTGTAATTGTTCTGTTTTACAAAAAAAAAAAAAAACAGTTCATATAATTAGCGACATACAGACAAACATATACAAAGATAGACACAGTTACAGATACTGAATAGTTAATAAGCTAATAGCTGGTCGACCAGATGTTGTATTCTGGTACACTTGCACGCCTTTTAGTCTAACAACTAGCGAATCTACTTACATTTATATCTTGATCAAACTATGAACTCGAAAAGACATGCCGACGCAAACATCAGTTATATATATATATATATATATATATATATATATATATATATATATATATATATATATATATATATATATATATATATATGATAAAAAGGCTTAAACACTAATATTCTATGGTCAGAATTTATTCCATTGGAATCGTAAATACGATCCAATTCATCAGACCTACAAATTCAAAAAGAAAACAGAAAAAACAACTCCAGGAATACAAAATAAAATTTAGTGAGAGTGTCTTACTCTGTCCTGGACATTGAGTTCTACCTGGATTCTATACTCTTGGAATTATTTTTTATACATATATATATATGTATGTGTATGTATGTATGTATGTATGTATGTATATATATTTAGATATTTTAGATATATGATTGCATATGTATGTGTATATTTACCACTAATATTATCTATCTATATATATATGTGTGTGTGTGTGTGTGTGTTTATATATAAATAAAAAGAAAGAAGCAAATAAAAACATATTTTAAATCAGTTAATTTATAATATATATATATATATATATATATATATATATATATATATATATATATATACATACAAATGCGAGAAAACAGATGGAATAAATATGCACTGTTCTTAGCATTTACTTTTTGAAAAAGTGCTCAATACAAAGTAGAACAATATATTATTGTAATATTTTTATTATAAGAGATTATAATAATAATATTTTGAAATCGCTACACAAAAGCTTTCATGTTTCAAAACTATGTTTGCTGTTCTTCAGGCGATGGTAACTAACTTGTGATTAAATTATTTTTAAGGAAATGTTTCAATACTATGATTGTATTTCTTCAGGTGATGGTAAGTTACTAGTGATTAAATTATTTTTGAGGAAAAAAATCCCCTCCTCCTCCTTCTTCTCATCCCCTCCTCCTTCTTCTTCTTTTGGATTCTTCTCATCCTTCTTCTTTTTCTTCTCCTCACCTTCTTCTTCATCTTCTTCTTCTTTTTCTTCTTCTTCTCCTCATCCCTTTCTTCTTCTTCTACTTCTTCTTATTGATAGATAGATAGGTAAATAGATAGATGGACTTTGTTTTAAAATGCTTGATAATTCTAACATCTTTATTGATTTAGCTTTTTCGCAAATCTTAATTTTTTCAGCAATTATCTCCAGTGTTATTTCTGATGAGAAGCAGATTGAAAAAGTTATTACCTCGACAGATAGGTTACACTTTTAACACAGAAGCGAATATAGAAGCGTATATAAATAAAGTGAACTGTGAATGTCATTTTAATGAAAGCAGTATGTGCAACTTTCTGCTTCTTTCTCTCTCTTTCTCTCCCACTATTTTTCTGCCTCTGTTCTTCACTCTCTCTCGCTCTTTCTCTCTCTCTCTCTCCTTCAGTTTTCTCTTACAATGGATGCCGAGTGTATTTTTTTTCGAATATTGGAAGATTTTATGCCTTTTCATTGATTTATCGCCGCATGTCAGGTGTTTCAATTATCGGAGAATCACGATTGAAGTCACCGACTGTGATCATCAAGCAAGAAAAATTCCGACGAAAATTGATCGAAATAAAATCCCACATATAAACGCAATACACACAGAAACATACAAGCACACACACACACACACACACACACACACACACACACACACACACGCGCGCGCACACACAAACATACAAGCACACACACACACACAAATCATATATATATATATATATATATATATATATATATATATAGATAGATAGATAGATATATAGATAGATAGATAGATAGATAGATAGATAGATAGATAGATAGATAGATGGGGAGAGTCAGTAATAATAATAATATATATATATGTATATATATATATATATATATATATATATATATATATATATATATACGGAATGAAATCCAATAACCAACAATCAATTATCACTTGACAAGACACAAGAAGTGTTGAAACAAAATGGCTACTTTTGTCGTGATTTTATAACATATTTATGTTGTAATATTCAAATAAATAATTATATATATATATATATATATATATATATATATATATATATATATATATATATATATATATATATATATATATATATATATATATATATAAATATTATTTGGTTATTCATGTAGATTATGTACTACAAATGCAATGCAATATAAAAGTTATTATTTACACTAATTTACAAATAATGCTAGTTCGTTGATGACAAAATATTAGAATGTCATTGCATGTTTTACCGGGAATCATCTGTCCCATTCAGCCGTCTCCTGTCTGCATCGGAAATACAACGGACTGCAATCATGCAACCTTTTACTCCATCTGTTATCATTTCTTATTATTCTGTCCTGTAATGGTTTTGTACAAAATAGCTAAAATCACAATAAAACAGTGAACAGATTTTTTTTATTATTCTTCATTATGTTATTATATATTAAAACTTAAAATGTGAATTATAATATTAAAACATTATCTTGAAAGTTAATTAATTATTTAAAACCAACATGTCAATATTCAATAAGGGGTATTGATAAGCAAGCATAGTCATTAAGGGATATTGTAGGTATATATCGGTGAGGGCTAAAAACATTTTTTTCGGTCATACCAAGAACACACACACACCCACATATATATATATATATATATATATATATATAAGTGAACATAGAAGTCAACACTTAGAGGCGACAGTCTGTTTCATGCTAGATGCAATCGTCAGGCAACTGTTGCCTGACGATTGCACTAGCATGAAACAGACTGTCGCCTCTAAGTGTTGACTTCTATGTTCACTTTTATATTTACACACGCTCTATCTCTGACATTGAGCACTTTATCCAATAAATATAGCACACTTTAAGACTATATTTCTTCATATATATATATATATATATATATATATATATATATATATATATATGTGTGTGTGTGTGTGTGTGTGTGTGTGTGTGTGTGTGTGTGTGTGTGTCTAGTTGATCCGAATATCTTTGGATGTTTTTGTTTGTATTTTTTCTCGTTTTTTTTCTAAAAATATGAAAAAAGTTATGTTGGTCAGTTGGTGTAACCTGCGACGCTATACGGAATATTATTTCCTTATTACATAAGAATTTGTAGTTTATATAATTACCATATTGATTTGAATTACAAATTGGATTGATTTATTGCTTAATTCGTTATATATCCATTTTATGGAGAAACTTAAATATTATTTCAAATGAAACGCATTTTAGAAAGTTTCTATTCCAAAAATGTCTACACATGATCAAGCTCTGTTATAGCTGATACTGAAGTGAGAGCTTTTTTATTTTCTACGACAAGCAATGTTAATATAGCAGAGTTCTTTCTCTAATTCTTACTCAGCTACAGGTTATTAATTTTTGTGACATGCCATTAACGACATGTTTTATTATGAAGTTATATAACGATAGAACGTAGGGGTAAGACTGTTTATACGCTTCACTTGAGTATTATTGCGAAAAGTCTCATCGAATTTTGCTCTAGTTTCACTGATAACCATATCGTAGCCCGCCATTTACTCAATTTTGAAGTTATTTATCCTACACAGGAGCTGAAGTAATTGTGTAGCTTAGAGTTATTGAACTTGTATAGCAGGCAATGTTTAAATGATAATTTGGAAGTAAAAACGCTCTTCCCTTTTGAAAGATAAGTAAAATATAATCTCCGTAACCAATATTTATTTCATTTAACTTTTAAAAACTTAAACTTAGATTTAACTACGTCGACTTCTTATTTATTTCACTACAATGCATTGTTGTGAATACAGCGAATCATACCAAACTCGGGTGATTGAATATTACTGTAATGATCAAGATGGAATGTAATGTATGGTCGTTTGGGCTGGTTCGATACAGTGTTGACGAGAGGAAAGCAACTGCACACGGGCAGTCAATATGAATCTGGTGGAGAGATAAAAAAATAAAACAATCTGTAATAACACGGGCACTAATAACGACGACGGACGCCACCGACATTGAAACTGAGTAAAGATGATATTTCCACGGAATTCTTCAGTTCCTCAAATCAAGTACACCCGCTACAACCCACATTCTAACCCCTTCTACTTCGCACCAGCAGCGGTTCTACGTCCCTTGCCGCTACTCGACATTGATCGTGCATGGCTTCCTCGCACGTGCAGGCCCGCTGCACGCCAATGTTATCCATTCGGCTGTCAGTCTAACAGTTACCTTTAATGACGGCTCCACTATCGAAACGCCCCAACCTCGCCACCGCTACGACAGCAGCTTCGCTCCCTGCACACCCTGCCGCTATTTTCTGACGCCCCCCCCCCCACGCCGCTCCTTGGCATTCGGGAATATTGGAGCACTTAAAAGATTGAAAAATTGTCAAAGAAATTTCGTTTGCCTTGAAATGTAGTTTTCGGTATGATTTCTTTTCTTTTCATGTTGTTGCTATTATTATTAGTAGTAATATTAGTCGTAGCAGTATTAGTAGTATTATTAGTAGTAATATCATTATTATCCGAATGTTCACACCAGTTGTATCGTAAAAATCTTGCTGGGTATCGTGTGAAAGCAAGTGTTCTTGAGAATACCTTTTTGGGATATTCGCTTTTTCCATAGATTTTCAAAGTTCTTTTACAACAATTCCAAACATTCCAGAAAGGTGATTGCGGCAAAATTCAGATATTATCCATCTTTTCATTCTTTCTTACTCTGTATTCTACTTAGACGGTGATATCTACTCACTGTTTGATTTTGGTTTTTGTCTCGGTAAAACATTAGTTTGATTTTCAAAATACTACAAAAAATTAATTTATTCGATTCTCCAATGGGCAGCCATAAGAAATAATGCCGGAAAAAAGGGATGATAAGGCGTATCGCCATGCAAAGTCTAGTATTAAAAACGAAACTCTACTTTCAACCACCGAATACACACGAACAATATTCCTTTTGTCCGTCTCTTTCAAACCGTGAACATATCCAGCTATATCCAAGTTCTATAAATATTCTTAACTCATTTCTGAAATTCACTTCTCAAGTGTGTGAAAGATTCTAATTACTGCCTTTTATAATATTATAAATTGAAAACGCCGTTTCATCTTTTAAAAATTAATAATGACAATAAAAATCTGGAATCTTTTGCTCACATCTAAAATGCTGCAATGATGTCCAACTTTTCTTCTAAGAGGCGTTATTTCCTATTTTGAAACTTTTTCTCAGTTTTCTACCAACTAAAATAATTAAAAAAAAAGATATTTGGTTATATCTGGAGAAGTGGGTCAGGCAATTCAGCACCTCCACGTGTATGTATGAATGTGTAATGGTGGTCGTCTTTATGTATTCCTGTGAAAATGATAATCACAAAGAAATGAAAAAGTCAACTGAATGCCCACAAGTGAGATTGGTCGAAGCAAATAAAGAGAAGAAATTGTGGCCTTCAGTAGTGAAGAAAAATGAACGAAAAGTTAAAAAGGAACAAAAAAATTAAGTAATGGATTAGTTGCTACCTGATTGGCGTGAAAGATCAAACGAATTCGGTTCGTTGGCAGATCGATGAAATAACAACACTTAGAGATTTAGTTATTTTCTGAACAAGCAATCAATAAATCTACTAAAAGGCCTCCCCATGAAACCAACAGTGTTACTTTTTATTCCTATCTATATCCCTCACTTCATATCTATCTATCTATCTATCTATCTATCTATCTATCTATCTATCTATCTATCTATCTATCTCGTCTATTCCTTCCTTCCTTCCTTCCTTCCTTCCTTCCTATCTATCTATCTATCTATCTATATATATATATATATATATATATATATATATATATATATATATAGTTTATCTATCTTAATAGCATATTGATTGCAAATGTATAATTATCTATCTATCTATCTATCTATCTATCTATCTATCTCTCTCTCTCTATATATATATATATATATCTTAATAGAATATTGATTACAAATGTATAATTATCTATCTATCTATCTATTTATCGATAAAAAAATTTAAAAAAATCTATTACTGACATCAGTAATAGTCCATTTTTAGTCTGATCTGAGCATTTCACTTCTAATTAATGTTAAAGTCATCAGTTCTAGGGCAAACCTCTATGGTATGTTGAGTAGCTATAGGATATTGCATTTATTCTGTTAGCGCATTTTACGTCGCTGTGGTAACCACTCCCCTCCAATTCTCAGTTGTGATTTATAATGACATCGAAGGGAAAATATTACAATGGTTTGAAAAATAGTATATATATATATATATATATATATATATATATATATATATATATATATATATATATATATATATATATATATAATATTTATTTAAAAATTATAACATAAGTATGATATAAAATCACTACAAAATAGCCATTTTGTTTCAACACTTCTGGTGTCTTGTCAAGTGATGGTGTTGCAAGTAAAATAGAGATTTTTTAAAGAGTTTTTACTTCAACAAAATCAGTTCACAAAACACTAAATTGTTGAAACAAATGGCTATTTTTGTAGTGATGTTATAGCACACATGTTATAATTTTTAAATAAATATTATTCGCTCTATTCTGTATTGGGCACGTTTTAAAAAATAGTGTTTTCGGTTACTGGAAGATTATTCCATCTATACCAATGTTGTATTCGTATATATATATATATATATATACATATATATATATATATATATATATATATATATATATATATATATATATATATATATATATATATATATATATACATATATATATATATATATATATATATATATATATATATATATATATATATATACAAAAATGAAAGAGGGAGACTACCAAACGTATCATTAAAATGTGGGATCAGTATCAAACTGAGTGAATGTAGTGACACCCCCTGTTCGTGGGAATTTCACAACATTTCCTCAAATTAATTCTAGACCTTGTTTATTATCCTGCGGGAAATCTCCAAAGATGGATTATTCCGGCAGGTTGGTGTGAATGGAGTCCCTGAATCGGGCCAAATCGTAGCGATCGTTGGTGAATGAGTTTTTTAGTCAGACCAGTCGACGTGAGTCATGCCACATGAAAACAGCGAAGACCAATTTAGAAACACCAGCAAGCAGCATGAGAGGAAGCCCTGTTGACAACTAGCTTTCATCATTTCATTGGCTTTCTGCCCTACCTGACCGCTACACTCAGTCTGAAACAACAGGAACTATAACTCAAAGCACAAATACAAAACGTTGATTGTCTTATTGGGTCCAATTAGAGACGCGGCGTGTGTGCAGGTGAGGCGGCTCCCTTTTCAATGTTTCACCGACGGCCACATTTGGCGCGGCTCTTGTTCCCTTCTGCAGAAATATATGAAGATCATTTTTCAGTCACTGTCGCTTCTTGGTTACGATCATTAAATGTCCGTGATCGGTGATTAAATGTCCGTGATCGGTCATTGCCATGTCGACAATAGGGTTTAATTCTTGCCAAAAGTGATTACTTGAAAATCGAATAATACACACACAGTAACACTAGGGATGATGATGATGATGATGATGATGATGATGATGATGATGATGATGATGATGATGATGATGATGATGATAGCGAAACGATGAACGAGACTTTCATATTGAAATTATCTGCTTCTTATTGTTACTGTGTTTTAAAAAAATCGGCCAGTAATTTCGAACATTTACATTCATTCTCTTTTTTCTTTAACATATTTCTTTTACTATAGAATTATCATTTACGATAGGAATTGTGCAAATTAAATCGACTACAATAATATAATTACAACTCTATATCCACATTATGTATATGTACACACACACACACACACACACACACACACACACGTACGTATATTGGAGAAATTGTATGCCAAGGGGGAAAGTTTATTTTGCGACGCCTTTACTCCTTTAGAAATACATCGGACTATTTTTTTCTTTCTGCTGGTAGGACTACACATGCGCATGTCAGAAATTTGGGAAACTACACATGCGCAAGCAGACGGGTGCTGGGAATTATAATTTTTTTTATACATATCTATACAAATTCATTTAGAATTGTTTTCATTTTGTTTCCGCCACTTTTGTAAGTTGTTACCCCATGCCGTGTATTTTTGCATGTTTGCGCGTCCAAACAAATCCTTCCGTCCCCACTGGTCCGATTTCAAGGATTCATAGCTCATTCAAAGGCCCTAGCGAATTTAGGCGCAGGGAACGATTTTCGTTGGGCTCAGATTCAGGGTTGCCAGATATTGCGAGGTTAAATATATATATTAATATATTATGTATTGGCATTATCGTTGCTTTCATGGTTCCAGGGAAGTAACACTTATTTTCTTTGTATCCCAAATAACAGCTGACTTAAAATGTTAAGCTAGCTTAAAAGCCGCCATATCGAACGGCATTTTAGATCGATAGATTGTTCATAAACTAGCTGAACATTTACTAGTATACATTGTCAGGTGGATATGCTCAGAATTATTTTTTCAAATGTTACGTTAAGCACTGATAATGATAAACACGTAGAAATGTCTTGCCTAGCTTCTTCATTACTCACAAGGTAATGAATCCCTCAAATCAATGTCATGATTAACAAGCTTTAATTAACGTTACCCCTTTTTTATCGATGTAATTTGGCAGACATTTCCAGTGACGCAACTCGTGCCATCACAGTAAAGGATTTTCATTAATGCTCTGGGTAACATTAACAATAGTTATGGTGACCTAATGAAAGTCATCAGTGCATTCTGGGATTTAATTTGAAGTTTTTCACGACTAGAAATATAGAAAATGTCTTTTTACTTCTACAAATATACCCTGGAAAGTTCATAGAAAACTTTATTGAAGTGTTTTTAGTTCGTATTAAAAGAAATAAACGTATATCATGCAACGTTTTACGAATATAATTTGCATTAAAAAGCACGAATAAATTGTTAGCATATTTATATCTCGGGCTCACATGATTCTCTTTGTACATATACACGTGGATTTCATGAAATGTGTAGAGAGATATCTAGAAGTGCATGTTTTAACTCTTTTCACCGTATGCCTTAGTTAACTGTCTTAATTCTTTAACAGAATAAAGCTACTATGTCGCAAGGTTTTACTGAGTGTGGAAGAATATAAAAATAAAAACATTATTAAATAGAAGTAGAAATACCAGACGAGCACTTAAAAAGACAAAATATATCGATTTGAATTGCATTAAAATTATTGAAAATAAAATTTAAGCGGAAAGCAAGAAAGCGGAAGAGAGTTGGACAAGAAATTTAGGAAACGCAATTGTTAGCATAGAACTTGTGGTTACATGTAAGCATTTCAACAGTAAAAGGACGGAGCTGTTAATTTAGTACTGAGATTAAATTCGTAAAGTTCAGTTACCAAAGAGGAAATCTCATCAGAACAATTCTCACGACAATATTTATAGAAAAGACACAGAAAAGTTATATTGTATCGGTAGGAAATGGACGGAAATCGAGATGCCAGTATAATGCAATAATAATATTGTTGAAACATTTAAATAGATACGTTCATTATCCAGCTATCGTTTTGGGTAAGCCAATATAATTGCCCTATATGACAAATGAAAGGTACTTGATCTTTGCGACAGTAACGCTTCATTTATTGCAAATTAGAGTATTTCACCAATGGAAAAGTAACCGCAATAAATATTTTGCTTTTTTATAATCCTTCCGTAAATAACTGAATGATTATTATTAAAATTAACAGTTTTTGTTGGATTTGATATCAATTTATATCTTAAATATATCTTAAATGATATTTGATTTCAGTAACATTATACTACTGTTGTGGCAATAAAATGGAATTAGTGTGCTATGTATTTAGTTCAGGTCATTCTGATAGTTTTGTACCAAAGGAAGCCACGACTCTCATTCACGCACACGTATTGATTTCTTTTTTTCATCTATGTTCAAAACATCTTAATTTTACTGGTTTCAATTTTACAAGCATCGGATATATTAATTAATTATCATGAAACAAATTATATTCGATTTTTTAACTATTTTTGTTTCTATCATTTTTTTTCTTACAGATAACCGAAAATTTATTTCTGGACTGTTAAGAAATATGGCCTTTGAATCAACAAATTACAAAACGATTTGAGAGAAGTTTTTCGTTCATTATTTTGGAAATACTACCTTCCTTCGTACGACGCTAAAAAAAGATTGCAGGTAAGATTAATTTTTTTTTATTAGAAAATACTGACATATATTAGTTTTAAAATGTCTGATATGTTTTAATTGGTATCTAAATAAAAAATATGACTCACATTTAAGTAAACAAATATTTACTTTGCTTAAATTTATTTTAACTATTTTTTCATCTTTTACGAAAAACTTTATCTTGCTTCTTATTTTAAGGATTTCTTTGTTATTTGTATAAAGTGTTCCTACTGTTATCATTTTCTCTAAAACTTCTCACAGGCTCATATTCTGATCCACAATATTCTCAGCATCCTTGTGTAGATCCACTTTTCTGTTGGTCCCAGTCTTTTCTTCATATGTGAGAAGATTGCCCAACGTTCACTGGCATATTACGCAACAGTTTAGTAACAGAAATTATTGATGACGAAAATGTAAACTCAGTCTACCAGTAAGAATGCAAAAAAGGCTCAATACACAATTAATCTAATAATTCAGTAATGATAGAGCTACCAACTCTGTATAAGTGCAAGAAATGATGGCAAGTAATTATATTGAGAATACAACTGAACAGAAATTAATCAAAAGTATATATATATATATATATATATATATATATATGTGTGTGTGTGTGTGTGTGTGTGTGTGTGTGTGTGTGTATGTATATATATATAGTTTTATAGAGCCGTGTGTCATTTTTATACTAGTTATATCAGATTTAAACAAGACTGGCAATATACATTTTTATGTTTTTTTTTTATGTCTATTGTAAGCCAACAAATATTTTATTTTCTGGCCCTAATGATTTAAAAAATTGTCCAATCTTTTGTCAACTACTAACGCTTTCGGACAATCTGTTAGCGATTTTCAAGGATTTTAGTTTCACTACTATAATAATAAGTGGTTTATTTCTATTGTAGACATTTTAGAATTTATTGAACAATAGACACAGGAGTCAGACATATATATATATATATATATATATATATATATATATATATATATATATATATATATGTATATATATATATATATGTATATGTATATATATATATATATGTATATATATGTGACTATGTATATATATATATATATATATATATTCATATGTGTGTGTGTGTGTGTGTGTGTTGATTGTCTAGGAGGAAGAAAATTTTCAGTTTCCGTTAGTGAACCGGATTATTTAAAATCTTGCCTTGAAATGGCTCGATCACTGATCATTCAATAGGAATATCGATCTACCATTATAAATCGATTCACCATTGTTTTTCTCTGACCATGAGCCCGAACTGGCCTCCTGTAACATAAAGCATCAAAAACTTAATGATCAAAATTTGGACGCTTCTTGAAGGTCATGTAAACTAATTTGTCAGTATTAGTAAATTGCATCGTTCTTTGATACTCCAATAATGGCGGCTTGTGCAAGATAAAACGTAGTTAATACCTAGCAAACCCAGTCACTAGTGAAATCCGTTACTAGTCTATATATCAACATAGCAAGGGAGTTATTATATTTTTTCCTTTGTGTCTTTCTGTCTGTAGATTGATTTTTACCATATTGGATTCGCAAAATTTTGCTAGTGGAATCAGTCATAACTCGGTGTTCAATTTTGAGTTTATTATTTGCTAACCTCGTCTTTAATACAAATTCGCAATATCGCCTGATGAAACTTATTTAAATATTACATTAAAAATACCATATGCTAGTACCGCCCGGTGTTTTTTTCTTGACGCTAATGGATGCTGTTCGAATTCAGTTAATGTCGAAGATTTTGAATGCCAAATTTCATAACACAGAGAAGTTGTCCTCGTTTGGAAATTTAGCGTAACAGAATTCCTTTCTTCATTTCCTATTAAGCGGATTTATGTCAAAATAATTGAATAGAAAATCGTTCACTATCCCTCTTTCTCTATGAATATCAGCAAGATATAGACGATGGGGGCGAAGCTGATATGCAATAAATGTGGGAGAGACTAGTTTAGGGAAACGACATCGAAAATTCGCAAAATGCGCCGTGTTCAGAGAGTGAGGTCTTGGATTACGTTGCATACAGCATAACAGCATCTCCTGAATATGGCATTGTCGATCAGCTGGAGGCCTGAGACTACACATGATAATACCTGGTGACCAACAAGTAGCTCCGGTTTATGGAACCAACCATATATGTACCGTCTGTGCCAAAGAATGTAGGTTACTTGCAGGATTGGAAAGTCCCATTCGTAATGCTTATTGATGATATCGATTTTGAAGCGTTTCAAGCAATTCATGTACGAGGATGCCACACCCATACACACACGCACACATAGTCATTAATCATTTCACCCTCAAGCAAGGCAATAAAACCACTAAGACGCAGGGGATTGCTGAATGTTAAAGAACAATAAAAAAAAACATTAGTAATGATCGGTCTGGTTTGTTTTGTTTTACGGCATATCAACCCCAATGGGTTATTTAATGCCGACAACATTTTTAGGATAGATTCGTATGAATAGAATATGTATATTTAGGTTTAGATTGGTTTGATTTGGTTTTTGTTTTACGGCATATCAACATCAATGGGTTATTTAATGCCGACAACATTTTCATTGTTGGTAAATTTCTTTCCAAAAATCTATTTCTGGTAAAATGTTTTTCCTTCAAAAATCTATTTCTGGTAAGAATTTTTCTTCGCTGGTAATTTTTTTTTCAAAAAGTGTATTGCTGCTAATATTTTTTTTTTACAAAGTATTTCTGCTATTAAAACCAATTTTTACACTTTCATAGTATTTTGACCAAGTTTGGGTGTTAACTATTTTGCCCATAGATGGGACCCTAGCAGGTGCTACCACAACTGGTCAGGGTGGACCTGGGAACACCAGCAATTAAGAGACGGCTCCACACACACCTCAAAGCCTCCTGATCAGAGGCCTTGCTGCTGGACGTAGTTTATCGTCATACCCAGGGCGGGGTAAGGATCGAAAAGTATTTTAAGAAGATAGAAATTATGAAGAGAGCGAATTCATTTCAACAGAAGACGGCACGTATTTCTCAGCCAGATTATTATGACTGAAATCGAGACAAGTACCAGTTTTACGAACGTTGCATTTCGCGCCTCTCATCATTTGCAAGACTAGCGCAATGGACGTACTTCTTTTTCTTTGACATTTAGCACGGTACCGCCCTAAAGAAAACTGGGGAGGAACACGATCGTGCGTGTGTGTCAACCTTCTTTCTGACTTGGATATTTATTTGGGAACGATGAATGTGCACTTTGCCATGCAGGGGCTTGGAAACTCTCTCCACGGATATTACGTTTATTTTCTTTTGCAAAGACTGTCAGATTTGTATAAACACAGTTAGTTTTGTTGGATATAATTACATTACAATGTACACTATAGGCATCGTAAAATTTACATTTATTTATACAGCTGCCCTCAAAGGTGGGATTTTTAACATGAACATGTGATGGCCTTTTGGTTTATGCTAGTCGGCTGAGACAGTAGCAAATTTTCCTGATATAATGACAGGCATCTTCTCTTCTTTGTGATAATTAGCGAAACAGTGATTTCTACTGTCCACTTCAATATATTTCGTATTATAATAGACACGTGTCTACTTTATAAATTCCGATGAGGAAAACAAACATAAAAACAAGGCGCAAACCTGTTGTCTGTCTTTTTAATACGCGTAAAATTTCTTCAATGTTTTTATTCACATCTGCAAGCTAATTTTTTGTAGCAGATCAGGCTACTTAAAACTCATGTTTACTGTCTAATAAATAAGTCATAACTGGATTGTTAGGCTGTAATTAAGTAATAATCCCATCTTCATTTCACCCCATCATATCAAATACCAAATCAGAAATCGGAGTACAAAATATATCTGTACTACAAACCATGACACACACACACACACACACACACACACACACACACACACACACACACACACACACACACATATATATATATATATATATATATATATATATATATATATATATATGTATAAAATAAACAGTAATTTTGCCAACGTTGATAACTGAAGAAGTGTTGGCCGAAAAATAAGAATAAAGAAGAACGCTAAACAGTGCTTGTTTGAATCAATCTATGCATACTTTGGTATTAAATATTGTTACAGATATATATATATATATATATATATATATATATATATATATATATATATATATATATATATGTATATATATATGTATATGTATATATATATGTATATATATATATATATATATATATATATATATGTATGTATGCGTGTGTATAAATATAAAAGTGAACATAGAAGTCAACACTTAGAGGGGACAGTCTGTTTCATGCGAGATGCAATCGTCAGACAACTGACGATTGCATCTAGCATGAAACAGACTGTCGCCTCTAAGTGTTGACTTCTGTGTTCACTTTATATTTACACACGCTCTATCTCTGATATTGAGCACTTTATCCCATAAATATAGCACATTTTAAGACTATATTTCTTCATATACATACATATATATATATATATATATATATATATATATATATATATATATATATATATATATATATATATATATATGTATATATGTATACAATTTAACGATGTAGTGTATATTTCCAATTTAACAGATCTCAATACATCCATACACATATATATATGTGTGTGTGTGTGTGAGTGTGTGTGTGTGTGAGAGAGAGAGAGAGGTGGGGAGTGGGAGAGTAAATAAAGTTGGATGGGAATAAAAGAAATGTCAAATATAAAGAAAATTAGTAAATTCCTACTTTGACGTTTCGATGATTGAGCGGCATCCTCAGTAAAATATTTTTATTTCACAAAAACAAAATATGCATTAGGTTCCGAAACAAAATTATGTTTTGATAACGCCGGGCCATCGGTGAAACAATTTTAAATTAGACATTTTCCAAATGTTCTGTTATGTTTGTCACTCCATCTTATCCTTTTCCAAATTTTGCTCCCTTTCTCTCTATCTCTCCCCACCTCTCTCTCACTCACACGCACACACATTATATACATATATATATATATATATATATATATATATATATATATATATATATATATATATATATGGAGGTGTAGAGTTGAAGAAATAATACGTTTAGCCTCGTGTCACTTGGAGCTACAAGAAGGAATCACCCGGTGCTTATTAAAGTCTCTGACAATAGATTATCTTACTTAAAAACACTTTCAGCTTTTATAGATATAGATAAATAAATTGATCATTCGATAGATAATTTTCTTAGCTAAGATAGAACATAGGTGAAATCGAGGTGCCAAAAAAAAAGAGAGAAAAGGGAATGCAAGTCGCGTTCGGGTCTCTTCTCGCATGAACGTTGCAATGAAGTGTAGCTTTGCGCAAGCGCACGAATACACACAGATATATAGCTTTTAAAATAATCCAGTAACAAATGCTTCAAAAGAGGGAGGCTGTTAGACACAAACGCACACATCTCTACAGTGAGAAATGCACGTGTTAGATTTCGTTGGCCCTGCAGTCTTTGGGAAAATAGACAGTCAGGAATTGTTCTCTTTGTTCTCTGGAATGCCTTTGCAGTCTCTCCAGCCGCCATGTTGATTAGTCACTTTAATCCCATCCCTTTACCACAGACCCCATCATCATTTGGCTTTCTTCTTTTTCTATTCTTTTCTTCAAACCTGTATTTGCGAGGAACTAGGAACCTAACTCTGCATGCCTCTGGCCGACACGCTTTAACCACCTCACGCTCTCTCCCATTCTTTTTCTTTCTTTCGCGAACACGCGCACGCTTGCATATGTAGGTACGTGTAGATATGTTAGAGTGTCATATACATACATTTATATCTACATGCATTGCTTAATTCTCGTGAGACTCATTATCTTTGTCAGTTTGTTCAAATCTTTCTAACTATCTTTGTTCAAATCGATCTATCTATTTATCTCTCTCTCTCTCTCTCTATATATATATATATATATATATATATACATATATATATATAGTCAGATAGATAGATATTTCTTAATATATAGATATTTCTTAATATATAAATGTTAAATACCTGTTACTTAACATTGAGTTCTGTGTTTTTTTCTTCCATGATAGCCTATTTATATTGCTTAAGATCGTTCGCTTGTATAACTACCTATATTTACCTATTCTTTTGTATATATATATATATATATATATATATATATATATATATATATATATATATATATATATATATGTATGTATATATATATATGTATATAAATATATGAATATATCAATGCCTTCACATTAATCTATCAATGTTACTATTTATCTGCTTTTTATAATTTTCCAATAAAATCTATCTATATCAATCTGTTCACATTGTTTTATCTATCTCTCTATATCTCTATCTCTCTATCTATCTGTCTATCTATCTATCTATCTATTTTAATTTAAGTAAAGGCATTAAAATAAAGACACAGACAGCTAGCTAGCTTTACTTAAATTAACATATTTGACATAGTTTTTGCACACTTCGTTTCCAGAAACGAAAACACTTATACGGACTGAAGAAAAATTAGATAAAAATGCTTAATAGCAGTATATTTTCAGTCGTCTTTAACGAAATATATAAAAGAGGGTTTGCTGCCCAAAGACACAATATATATATATATATATATATATATATATATATATATATATATATATATATATATATATATATATATAATGAAGAAGCCTTTGAGGAAGTGTCTTGACAATAAAATAGATTATTTTCAAATATAAATACATGTTGTATAAAATAAAATCTTTTGTTCTGTGTGGTGTTTGTATATCGATGTATCTACGTCTGTTCTTCCTCTCAAAATTTCCTTGACATGCATTTATATATTAACACGCTGAATGATCCTATTTGATACCATGTCAATGATTACAGATGCGGATTAACTTTGGTAAAATGAGTTTCAACATTTCTTGATTATATTTTATTATATGGCAACATTTCCATTAAACGTTATGCTATATATCTATATACAACTATTTAAAACATTAGGTCTGTTTTTCCAGTGAAAATACGTGTTTACTTTTGTGTAATTAATTTTTAGTATTTACGTGAAACGTTGGGTACTTTGTACACACGCATAATATATTTTCCTTTCTTTTTTGCTCTTTTTTCCATATTTTTCCTATTTATCGCATTATGTCCTGTTTATATAAATTTCTTCACTCTTTACATCCTTTCGTTCTCTTATAATTATATTCTTTTCATTTCCTCTCTTAATTTCTTCTTCTTCTTCTTCTTCTTCTTCTTCTTCTTCTTCTTCTTCTTCTTCTTCTTCTTCTTCTTCGCCTACTTCGCCTTCTTCTTCGCCTTCTTCTTTGCATTCCTATACAGCTTAGTAAATGCGTACTATCTTATCTGTAATTTGTTTTTCGTTGAAATTGAGTCCATTTGTCTATTTCTTGGTTTATTATTTTAGTAAAGAATCAGACTTATCCAGTGGAAGATGGAACTCTGATGGAAAGTGTTGGGTGAAGATCTCGCGAGAAGGGGAGATAAATAAGGAGGATTTGCTTATGTGACACCAGATTGTAATTCGTTCACCAGAATGCCGGGCATTCACAACCAGCAGACATAGAATCAAGAGAACATTGCGTGTATCAGTGAACAGGCACATGGATTTGTTTTACAAGTGGATGAATTGAAGAATATAGCTAAATCCACCATGCAGAACGATAGTGGCTCTGTCAATTAGCGGGAAGGGAAGGAAAATATTTACGCTACTTCATGTTAAGACGCATTTTATTTAAGAGGAAAATTATAAAAAAACAAATAATTATACGCTGTATATGTGAAAGTCATCACCGCTTATCGAGATGATATTTTGATTAGAAAGTCTTGGGATTTTATAGACTGTACTTAAAATATATTTTTGTTGATATTTCTTTCATTTGCGTTTAAAATATGTGATGAGACTGATAGCAAATGCTGCTCAAGTATCCAAGGCAGTAAGGTGCTAAATAGTTTCCATCTGCTGCGAATTTGACCACTTATAGCGGAAGGAAAGAAACGGCTGATAGGGCCATATGGCGGAGGACGATCTGTTTGCCAAACTTCCTCCCGCCATCCCACCAAGATTCAGGCTGAGAGAAAAAGAGGAGACAAGAAATAAACATCTCCAGAAGCACGGGAGCTTCTCCGGTCACGGTAGATTCTCTGGTCTTGAAAACCTCTCCTGCCTTCGATTCAGAAAAGAATACCTCTTCTACATCTCATTTCTACACCCCCATATATATATATATATATATATATATATATATATATATATATATATATATATATATATAGATATATATATATAGATATATATATATAGATATAGATAGATATAGATATAGATATAGATATATATATAAATATATATATATACACACATATATATAAATATATATATATACACACACATACACACAGAGACACACACACACATATACTCACAGATACACAGACACGCACACACACACACATGTATATATATATATATATATATATATATATATATAAAGAAATATAGTCTTAAAATGTGCTATATTTATGGGATAAAGTGCTCAATATCAGAGATAGACCGTTTGTAAATATAAAAGTGAACATAGAAGTCAACACTTAGAGGCGACAGTCTGTTTCATGCTAGATACAATCGTCGGGCCACGATATATATATATATATATATATATATATATATATATATATATATATATATAAACATATCGAAGTCCGGTTGAGATCTCTAGGGAAAGGGCGTTTTAAATTAAACAGCGGCCCCAACTGCTATTAAACATATCTCTTTAATTCTGAATCGTGTTCTCCAAGTTGCTGGCGTATTTCGTATAAAGAAAAATATTAAAATTCCCTTCGTTACTGCCGTGCGACGACCTAGGGGTAAGATATCTGTCTGATGTCAAATCAGTCGGGTTCAATACCGGCTTGAAGCAATCGGATGTCTAGCCACACTGTGGTGCTGTGATACAGCGAAACAATCTGTCTGTGGATTATATATATATATACATACATATATATATATATATATATATATATATATATATATATATATATATCTGTGTGTGTGTGTGTGTATGTGTGTGTGTAAAGAAAGAGGGAGAGGATGAGTGAAGGACAATATATATCACTTTAAAGTGAACGATGATATCAGGTTACTAAATTAAGCAATCACGACCACGACCTAGAAATCGCCATTTGTTTAAATCTGTTCCCGAATCTTGATCTCTCGCGCTGAATGCAAATTTTCTGACGTTTCGGCCTGTGAGCAGCGATGTAAGTTAATGTAAAAAATGACTATTGGGCATTTAATAATATATTTCTATCCATGTTGAAATTGCACTTAACAAAAAAAAAAAAACAGTCAGTATGAGAAAATTACTTTTCTTTTCGATTTTGTTGCATACCTGCAGGCGTTATATAAAATATAAAGCGAAGCTTCTACTTTGAAACAAGAACCTTTAGTCAAATATTTAATCAATTCCATGATATCACGGAACTTTAATTTTGTCGGGTTTACCAAATTAAAAGAAGTAGAGAATTTGATTATTCTATTCAATTCACGATAGAATATTTTCGAGAATGTAATTAATATCAGGGGAATAACTTAGCCATGAAATTCATATATCAATAATTATTTCATTTTTATTTATTTTTTTAAATGACATTTTATATTCGCATTAAGTGAAGTCCGAAATTTCTATGTAATTTGCTGCTAGATAATCCCAATGTGATAATTTGCTTTTGGAAAGCTGATAATTTATGTGAACCTGGAGTACGATGTATTGTTAAGCAATAGTATACTTATTTTATTAAGCGCTTTTTGCAGTAAAATTCTCAAGATGTATATCTTCATTAAACTCCATGACTGCTGTAGATGACAGTGTTACATTTTTCATTTCATCATTGTTCTGTATAAAAGATTTTTAAATGTATTCGTTTCTACGGCTCTGATCCATTCAAACTGAAACAACATGTTTCGATCGCAAGACCAAGGTTCACAAAAGCATAGAATCGTTTTGATAGTGAAATTTTATTGATGTTTATTGAATTGATGTAAATACATATATATAAACATATATACATATATATGTATGATGTAAATACATATATATAAACATATATACATACATATATATATATATATATATATATATATATATATATATATATATATATATATATATATATATATATATATATATATATATATATAAAGCACCAATACTTAGAGACACTTATACTATTTCCGCGTTCCCAATTGAAGAAATAATACAACTGCCTATAAACGACCGCTCTCCGAAATGGAACATTTTTCTTAAGTAATAAAGTAAAATTAAACAACACATGCCAATATGTATATATATATATATATATATATATATATATATATATATATATATATATATATATATAAATATATATATATGTGTGTGTGTGTATATAAACACACACATATATATATATATATATATATGTATATAAACATATATATAAACAGATATATATATATATATATATATATATATATATATATATATATATATATATATATATATATATATATATATATATATATATATATAGAAATAATACACACGGATAAGTTCGGAAGACATAGAGCAAAGATGTACTGTAGCTTTGGCAGTGCAATTTTAGTGACTATGAAATACGGAAAGGATTTAAAAACTTTCATCGCAAGGCGACTGGTGGAGTCACAAAAATGAGTCATTCTATCAATCTTTAAGTTTCACTGTTTTAGTTTTGAGAGTTTTTATATGCGCAGATCTGCTTGTAAACACAAATGTGATGGTGATGCTTTGTTTCAATTGCATCATATAATCCCAACATCACGAACTTTTCATTCTCACTGGTTCTTGCAACTCTCGGCCGGCTTCCTGATATTCGTCTCAATCAACCTCGAGAGTGAAATTAAATTACGCATATATGAAACATGTTATGACCCTGAGTAAATTCCTGGTACCTATATCCATCAAACCATCTCAATTATTAACAGCACTGGACCATGCCTGGATAGATATAGACAGGCAAAAATCCTGAACATCATGGCCTCCATTCCATTCTATATGTAGCCACCCGTAATTATTATAGCTTTTATTATTTATGTTCATATAAACTGTTTCTTAATTTTTCTAAGGCGATTAAGTACACACTTTTTTAGATATATAACTATTCAATTATTAGTTGATTTTCCAATCGATAAGTCAGTATTTTAAAAGGTTATTTTTCTTGAATGCTACTAAAATGAATATACATCGGTAAATGTTCCATCTATAATTGGATGCAAGTTAATTCGATATTTTTGTAAAAAAAATGGCCGTGTCATACAAGCTTTAATTTTGCTAAATTAAATGAAACCATCTGAATTTGTTTTCCCTTCAACCAAATTATTGAAAGTTTTTAGAGTTTTCCTTTTTTAATTCTTTTCAAATTGTTTGTTTTTATTTCGGAAATTAATTCCTTTAAAGCAAATATACCATTTCATGTTTCAAATACACCCCCCCCCACACACACATATATATATATATGTGTGTGTGTGTGTGTGTGTGTGTGTGTGTGTGTGTGTGTGTGTCTGTGTGTGTGTGTGTTTGTATGCATGTCTGTGTATGCAAGTGTGTATTTGACAGATAAAAATTGTCATTATATTCGAAATAGAAAATATATGGACATATATATAATCAAACTCTCCTTCTGACTGTGTGTATATACACACACACACACACACACACACACACACACACACACACACACATATATATATATATATCTATAAATATAAAAGTGAACATAGAAGTCAACACTTAGAGGCGACAGTCTGTTTCATGCTAGATTGCATCTAGCATGAAACAGACTGTCGCCTCTAAGTGTTGACTTCTATGTTCACTTTTATATTTACACACGCTCTATCTCCGATCTATCTCATAAATATAGCACACTTTAAGACTATATTTATTCATATATATATATATATATATATATATATATATATATATATATATATATATATATATATAAAGAAAGAGATAATTCTAATTCTGATATATGAATAAACATTTCAAGCGATCTTTATCTCAAGGTAGCTTAAACCGTAAAAACGATGATTCCAATGCCGTGTTGATTCCCATGTCTACACCGACAATATCTACAGACGTTCTATCTTCAATATCGAACAATCTTTGTCCATAAATATAGTAAATGTTTAAAAAATCACATTATTTTACACATTTATATAGATATGTGTATTCATGTGTGAATGTGTGTCTGTGTGTTCGTGTATAAATGTTGTTTTTGAAGCTAATTAAAGATATTTTAATTTTCTATATGTATTGTTACTACAAACCTTATATTTAGTGGCTAAACTTGACTGAGTTTTCCAAAACTAATATCTATCTGCCTAAGTCGAAACTGTATTTACTTTTAATTTGGACATGCATTTGAATATATATATATATATATATATATATATATATATATATATATATATATATATATATATATATATATATAGACCAACGTTTCGAATATCACCATGGTCGATTTGTCAGGAAGCCGACTTCTTCATGTTTTCCCAGTCTGTGGCAACTTTGGAATGTGACTGAAAGCAAACACATTTGAGTAGACGGAATTATTCCTCGATGGTTTTATCGGCACGAACTCACAAGTCATCGTGACCGATATTTTGAGCGTGCTGGATTTGTTCAAATTATTAATCAGTCTAGATGGTGCGTTCGTCTCCCAGAAATTTTAACTAATGCCCGCTCAGCATAGTTGCAGTATAAAACCCAATTTTGACACTTTGGGTTTTGTACAACCACGAATGTGTCTGAGCTAGTCTCTACAATAGGGATTGACTAGCTGCCATAGTAGATATTCAGTTTTATACATTAACATAAGAGCTATTAGCTTGCAATGCTTAACCCGATAAATGTGAATTCAAAACAAGTCTGCTTTACACTCTTTTTCAATCCTAGATAATGATAAAAAGTGCTCGTTATTGGCATGTCATAGCAGTTTAGAGAAACAAGGGAGGAGGAATATTCACGTCAGAACTACGAAAAGCTGGTAGCCCTGAATTTTGAATCGGTTACACATGAGCATACATTAATATGAACCATAACTCTCTCTTATATATAGACACACCTACATATATATATATATATATATATATATATATATATATATATATATATATATATATATATATATATATATACATACTTGCGCAAAATGTGTGTGTTGTGTGTGAAGAAGGAAATATGTAATGGGTTAATACGACGCAATTCACAGAAACGCGATGCCTGCAAGGTGTTTGGAGAAGTCTCTCACAGTAATCTCCTTAGTGAAGTGTGACTGTTGGATCTGCGCTTGATTTATTTTTTTCATCCTACCTTGATGAAACGTTGGTTGTCAGCAGCGACATCGCTAGCCAAAGAATGTTCTATAGAAGAGAGACAGATAGATAAGTGCATTTACTTGTCTGGTATAATGACAGCAAGTAGTGAGCATCTTGTGAAGATAAAAGTCTCAAAATACATATATACTCACGGGGCTATACAGCTAGTGAAACGGTTATCGGCATGGTATCGGTGAGCTGAGTTCAAATTCCAGCTTAGTCTGTTACCTTCAGTTATACACTATTCCGCTTGGGAAAGGGTTGAGACAACATCTTTCCCTCAGCTATGGATATATATATATATATATATATATATATATATATATATATATATATATATATATATATATATATATATATATGTAGCAGAATGAAATATCTAGCCTTAGACGGTATCAAGTCTAGGAGAAGGACAACACTGAAATCCACCGGAGGAGAAGGCTGCAGGAAATCACTTTCTTTCCCCAGAAACAATAGCAATCGATACATAATGAAGGAATGTGTGGAGAGCCTTGATCGCCTACGGGATTAACAATAACTAAATCAGTAAATGAGAAGGCGACACTTACAGGGATCAGGAAAAATAGATTGATTGGTGAAAAAGATGAAACCAGTTGCAGAGTAAATTATTTAAAGTCTATGTTAGATTGATAGATAGATATATATATATATAGATAGATAGATAGATAGATAGATAGATAGATACGAATCAGAGTAATATCTATCAACTGAGATAGATAAAAAAGGCAGATTAATGTGAATTCAAGACTAGTCTATTTAGTAAATTACATATATGTATAGATACATATGAAGATAATAAGTGATAACAGAATTACTTATATAGATAAATAGATAGATGAAAACAGAATAAAGAGGGAATGTATATATAAATAGATAGATAGATAGATAGAAATGGACAGACAAAGAATGAGAGAGAGAGAGAGTCAGATAGATGTAATTTTGAAGATAAATAATCCGTTACTAGAAACATATAAGATAAAGATAAGATAGCAATGGGGAGAGATAAGAGAAAGTTATGAAAATAATGTTAGATAAGAATGGTTGCGTTCGACGCATAAGGCATGTAGACTTGAAATTCATCGTAAAGTTGGTGAAAAGATAAATAAATAATATTCTACGATACATAGATGTGAAGATGAAAAAAAACTTATAGATATATATGAGAAATGAAGAATCACAATCAGAGGGCGGATCATTCGAATGTACATAGCTTCATTAATATGCCCGCAGCCATTTGGCAAAATAGATTTAATCCACATACAATATGTAATTACATTTCAAAATAATCTCTTTCCATATCCAGGCACTTAATGAAAAACTTCCCCATTAATTAAACATATCAAACATTATGAATTAAAAACTTTAAAATAAACACACACACACACACGTATATATATATATATATATATATATATATATATATATATATAGATAGATAGATAGATAGATAGATAGATCAGATTCTTGTAAACAGATAAGTAGGGACAATCGTAGAAAAGAGAGAGAGAGATTACGACACCGATAGACTGAGTGAGATATGAACTGTCTGAATGCTTTTTTAAAAATGTTTTTTGATTGGATGTAGGAAGATTCCAACCTTCCAACAATACAATTGGCTTACACCTTTTTGCATCTCTCTGCCCTTTTTATACATAACAGGCTTGTTCTTTTATTGTTCAACAACAAAAAGCGTTTTACTTCATCTGACAAGCAAAGCGCGCTGTCGATCAAATTTCTTCTTCGTCAGACTTTATTTTGGATATGCCTTCGCTTCGCCGCCTCGGCTTTATTTCGGCTCGTTTTGCATTTTGTTTTTTACTGTTGGATTTCTTTCTATTGAAGCATTTTTTGTTTCTCTCTCTCTCTTGTTGTTGTTGTTGTTGTTCTTCTTCTTCTTCTTCTTCTTCTTCTTCTTCTTCTTCTTCTTTGTCTCGTTCTTTTTCTTTCATGTTATCTTTTTCTTAGTCTTTTTTTCTTTTTTCTTCCATTACTTATTTCTATCATAGAGGAGTTTTACTTATTTTGCACATCTCTTCTTTTCATGATCTTCTAGTGGTTTTCTTTTTCTTCATCATTATTTGAATCAGTAACTTTTCTTGCTTTCCTCTTCCATATTATATGGACTTTTAGCTTTTCTCCTCCTCCTCCTCCTCCTCCTCCTCCTTCTTCTTCTTCTTCTTCTTTTAATGCCGTCTTCTTCTTCTTCTTCTTCTTCTTCTCCTTCTTTTAATGCCTTCTTCTTCTTCTTCTTCTTCTCCTTCTTCTTCTTCTTCTTCTTCTTCTCCTTCTTCTTCTTCTTCTTCTTCTTCTTCTTCTTCTTCTTTTAATGCCTTCTTCTTCTTCTTCTTCTTCTTCTTCTCCTTCTTCTTCTTCTTCTTCTTCTTCTCCTTCTTCTTCTTCTTCTTCTTCTTCTTCTTCTTCTTCTTTTAATGCCGTCTTCTTCTTCTTCTTCTTCTTCTTCTTCTTCTTCTTCTTCTTCTTCTTCTTCTTCTTCTCCTTCTTCTTCTTCTTCTTCTTCTTCTTCTTCTTTTAATGCCTTCTTCTTCTTCTTTTAATTCCTTCTGCTTCTTCTTTTTTAATGCCTTCTTCTTCTTCGTCTTCTTCTTCTTCTTCGTCTTCTTCTTCTTCTTCGTCTTCTTCTTCTTCTTCTTCTTCTTCTTCTTCTTCTTCTTCTTCTTCTTCTTCTTCTTCTTCCATTAGCATCTTCTTTTTGTCAAATATGTTGTTTTTCGTTGATTTTCTCCTTATTTTCTCATATTTTTTCGCTTCTCCAAGTATTGCTCTTTTCATTTCACGATTTCTTCTAAGTTTTGGACTTACTTTCTTGTTTCTGAGATATTTCAAAAATATTTTTTCATTATTTACATTATTCGGAGTGTTATCCTCATCGTCATCGCCATATTCACAACGTTTCGGCCGTTGCACACTCCGGCCTTCTTCGGGGAATTGGAATTTCGAACCGAACCATTTATTTCGTCCACCGGATTATGCTGTTCTAGTTCCACGTGCCATGCCTCTTCCGGATTTCTCCGTTATTCCTCTTTAACTCAACACTCCAAGTTTTTGGGGATTGACCACTGCTGTGGCCTGTTACTGAACTGACAGCACTTTGGGTCTAGTCACTGCATCTAACGAACGTCTTTATCAACTGGAGGACATCTGTGTGTGAACGTCTGGAACTTATAACCCTAATGTCTCAACAATCATTTTTACCAGTGCTCATATTGCATTTGTTTCATTATTGTTATGCATATTTTTACCAGAGCTCATATTGCAAGTTTTGTTGTTATTCATTGATTTTCTCTGGCACTCCTTATTACTAGTTTCCATATTGTATTCATTTCTATGCTTGGTCGGCTCAGTTAGAGGTATGGCACGTGGAACTAGAACAATCCACCCCGGTGGACAAAATAAAGGGTTTGGTTCAAAATTCCATTTACCTTAAAAAGGCCGGAGTGTACAACGGCGGAAACGTTGTCAATATGGCAATGAAGATGAGGATAACAGTCCGAATAATATTAATATTGTAAATAATCATATTACCTCAACTCAGAGATATAGACAGATATTTTTTTTCATATTTTTCTTCACCTTCTGTCGATTGACTAAACTTATTGTTCTTTGTTTCTTTCTCTTCGTCAACGACTTGATGAATCTCTGTCTATATCACCTGAAGAAGGCCGGAGACTTTTTTTACAAATTAATTTTATTCACCTTCTTTCTTTATTGGCTTTTTTCATTTACTTCTTTGGTGACTTGTACCTTTTCATCCGTTTTTCTCGCCTCGCGCCTCCCCCGCTTTTTATCTTTCATATTTTATTGCTCTTTGTCTTTTCATTTGTTTCTTCACTCACGTTATTTTTCAAACATCTTTCTTTTTCTTCATCTACCTCCGTTTTTTTTCTTCTTTTCATTTTTTTGATGTTTTTTCTTTTCCTTCTTATCATTATCTCCAGCCGTCTCGTCAACATTTTGTCTTCATCTCGATTTTCTTCTTCATTCTTATATATATATATATTTTTTAAGTTGCAAACAATAAGTGATTTAGTAGAAATCTTAAAGGACGTTTATGTTATTGTCTTTCATTTTTCTTATGTTGATGTTTCTTTCTCTTTTGTTTTTAAATTTTCTCTGCGAAAACATCCTTTTTTTGTTCTCTTTTTCATTCATTTCTTTTACATCTCTATTTCTTAATGTTCATACAACGTAAGTGGATTTATCAGAATTTTTTGTCCCTTATTCTTTCCTATCTGTTGTTCATTCACTTCATCATTTCTTCACTGATATTCTTTATTTCCTTGTCAACTTTCAAGAAAGATAAATCATTATAGAATTAAAAACAAAACTATAAAAGTGAATCTCGTGCTTTCAGATTCTTCAATTCGTTTCTTCGATTCTTCATTTGTTGTCTTTATTATTATTTTTATTATTATTATTATTATTATTATTATTATTATTATTATTATTGTGAGGTACCCATTGAAATTTCACACCAGCCGTGGTTGATGACATTCGTTGAAGATTAAGTGACTGCAAGTCTCCTCAACACCACACACTTTCTTGATTGTTCGTTGAATGACTTTAACAATTTTGTTGTCGGAACGGTTTCACTTCTCCGTCGGGATACTTTCAGACACTTCAAAAGATAATTTTCTCAAAATGCAGTAATTAGGCGGAAATAAAACAACTGTTTTCTACAATATTTGTTGCAATCGGTATTTTTTTCAGTTTTCCAATTTTTTCCAATTTACTTTTTTATAGAACAAGTATTATCCTTGTCCACGGTGACGAGACCAAATCTTTCGGCCTGGATTGTGTAATCCAATTCTGTTTCACAGTTCAAGACAATGTAATGATTTTTTCTTCCCCACCCCCCAAAACATAAATAAATAAATAAAAATAAAATTAGCATCTTTGATTAAATACGAGTTGATTGAATGATTATTGTACCTCACTTATCCGAGTGAATAATGCTCATTCTCTGATGTATTTATTATTATTATTATTATTATTATTATTATTATTATTATTATTATTATTATTATTATTATTATTATTATTATTATTATTATTATTTCCTTTGATTTCTATTGTATACACATTTGGTTCCGGTCAGAAATGGATCCTCTGCGATTCTTAAATTTCGGGGTTGAGTGAAGCTGATCATATCTCAGCTACTATCCGCAGCAAAGACACAACACTTTCCTCAGCACACGAGTTTCAAGCAGTGTTTATCTGTGCGTACTCCCAATGATGTCAGGTATTACCAAAGCGTCCGACGAGGATAAAAATAAATCCTCGAAATAGACATGAAAAGGAACAACTTGAGGTTCGGCTTAATATATTTCTCTAATTTGCTCTACTGGGTGCTGGTGCCACACCATCTTCGTGATGTTCTTGTCCCTAGGTATTGGAATCTATATCAGAATCCATCCATGTCTGTTCTTTTGCACAAGTGTGAGATCAGGGATATTATTAACATTATTATTATTATTATTATTATTATTATTATTATTATTATTATTATTATTTCTTTAGGTTTCTGTTATAATAACATTTCCTTCTAGGTCTCAGCCGGAGACCATAGGGTCAGAAATGACTTCATGACACTGATACTTTGTTGCAAAAATAAGTAACAAATGAAGATCACCCCCACATTTTACATAGATAAAGCTCTTCTTATTGTGAGGTGTACGTGTTAGTATAATAGATACCAGTAACCCCTTCTGTGAGTCTATCGGAACCGTTTCCAATAAATCCGAGGGCTCCAACTACAATTGGAATTATCGATGTCCTCATGTGCCACATTTGTTTAGAAAGCACATTCTGTTTTTCCGCTCTTTGATCACTATGTCAGGCCGATTAGCTTTGATTTTTTTGTCTGTGTGTATTGTGGAACCCCATAAAATTGTTACACATCCTGTCTGTGTAACCCAGTCTTTGTGATGTTCATACCAGTTTCTTAGTTTTTTTATTATTATTATTATTATTATTATTATTATTATTATTATTATTATTATTATTATTATTAACTCTCATTTTGTTTTTAAATATGGTTATATAGAATTTGATTTGTCTGAATTTTTTAAAACGATTATATTATGTACATTATTTATAATTGGAGTAATATCCTCATCTTTGTTACAGTCGAAAATCTCGTCGAGGATTAAAACCATAGTTACGAATTTAATGGCATAGTAATTGGGATTTTCCATCGCTTAAAGAATCATTACAACAGAAAAATGCAAACGAGATAATCTCTGACAATCACAATTCAATGTTCTGAAGATTATGTCATGAACTTTAATTTTACACCTTTATATGTAGGTTACTTGTGAAAGATGCAGAAGTACAAAATGTGAATGCAGTTGACGAACAAAATGCTGATGAAATCACTGTTTTTTCTTTCGAAAGTGGAACTGCGCATGTGCAAGCAATGCAACTGTGAAATCAGAAATTTGTTTCCGTGCTTATTTGCTAGAACATCACTTCGTTATGTCTGTTATCATTAAATGTCTTTTTGGACATTCCTGTCATTGGGATGCAATAAAAAATTAAATAGATGATCCAATGATAGAAAATTAGACACATGCGCCTTATTGATAGATGCCAATTACTGTTTTTTATTAACAAGATTTAAAAGGTAATAATTTAGAAAAATATGAAAATTAGAAGTTTTTTGGGGTTTTTTTTTGTGACGCGTTTCATCTCTTCGGATTTCATCAGACAAGGTTTTGATGACCTTGCCACGTCTACACATGCGCACAAAACGAGAGACGCAGGTAGTTTTAAAATCTTTTGAAACAATACTTTTTTAAAAATTTCTTTTTCTTTTCAATCTAGCCGAAATCATCGGTATACTTACACTTTTTCATTATATCTCCACCACCTTTGATTCATGATTATGTAAAATATATCAAGAATGGTGAACAAAGGCAGCAATATATGTAATAATATATGTATACAATCTCATGTGGTAATTTTAAGGAAACGGAATGAATATATTTATCTATATGTATATATGTGAGTGTATGTTCCTGTATGTGTATACACCCATTCACACACAAACACACGTACACGCACGCACACATAAAGACACAAACTCACACACAGTCATATATATATATATATATATATATATATATATATATATACGATGCGATGAGAGCGAAAGTAATATATAAATTCCAACGTACGCAGCGTTAATTCAAGAAAGAGCTGGATCCCGATAGTAGAGCGGTAATTATTTATTTATTTATTATAATTTTATCATATAGACAAAACCATTTTACTCACAACAAAGATGCAACTTGGTTTCAGTGCATTTTAACTGCACATCTACGGGTGAGGGTCCGAAATGGTTATGAACAATCCTGCTTGTAGGCAAGCCGGATGTGAAACGTCACTTCCTTTTTTCCATTTGTTTGAGAAGAAAAATATACATAAAAAAATATATATATATATAGGTATCGGAGTGAAACGATGTGCAGTTGAAATGCATTGAAACCAAGTTGCATCTTTGTAGTGAGTAAAATGGTTTTGTCTATATGATAAAATTATAATAAATAAATTATATATATATATATATATATATATATATATATATATATATATATATATATATATATATATATATATAATAAAAAGGCTTAAACACTAATATTCCATGGTTATAAGTTATTACATTTAATCGTAACTACAATCCAATTTATCAGACATACACATTCAATATATATATATATATATATATATATATATATATATATATATATATATATATATATATATATATATATATATATATTCGATTTGTCTGTTACATCAATTTGGTCTAAGTTCTGGAAAACATAAATAGATAGAATGATAAAAAATGAATAGAACTGGGGAGATAGATAGATAGATAGATAGATAGATAATGAACAGACGAAGATAGATAGATAGATAGATAGATAGATAGATAGATAGATAGATAGATAGATAGATAGATAGATAGATAGATAATGAACAGACGAAGATAGATAGATAGATAGATAGATAGATAATGGGCTGAGATAGATAGCTAGATAGATAGATAATAGGCTGAGATAGATAGATAGATAATGAACAGACGAAGATAGGTAGATAGATAGATAGATAGATAGATAATAGGCTGAGATAGATAGATAAATAGATAGATAGATAGATAATGAATAGTGGGATAGATAGATAGATAGATAGATAGATAGATAGATAGATAGATAGATAGATAGATCGATCGATCGATTAATAAATATCGAAAGAGAGATAGAAAGAGAGAGCGAGATAGTGATTGATGATAATTCTAAAGTTTTACATCTCCAGGATGTTAAACATAATCAAAGGGATTAGGTTTAGTCATCGTAGCACAAGAGGATCTATCAGATGCAAGCATTTCAGTGGAACACAAGATGAATAGAAATGGCCGACTGGACCTAGTCTTTGCCAGACAGCGTTAAAATTAGATGCTTACAAACATTTGGATCGTACCAAGCATTATTGAAATCATTAAATAAATTAACAACAATCCGGGACAAAAATTATAAAAATAAACAAATATACACAAAATATCAGCAAAGAAAAAACATCCAGATAAATAAAGAAGTTGTTTTTTTTTTCTTGTTTGTGCGATAATTCACGCATAATATTAATATGTTGAATAATAGAAACAAAATGGCTGATTCATCTAAAAATAATGACAACATTGATAGGAATCTGAAAAAAGAGTATCCTACTAATAGTATCCCAGATTAGAGAATTAGATTCAATTATTTGAGAGTGAAAGTCAACAGGATAATCTAACAATGTCTTCATTTTGGAGAAAAGAAGAGCCAGTCAATGAAATAATAAGGAAAAATATTCTAGAAGAATGTAAACACAAAAAGGAGAAACCGTTGTTCCCCCGGAATCGTGCAAGCAACATGCGTCTAACTTTACAAACAAATTCTATGCATATAAAGATTCCAGAATGAAAATTGCACGCTGAGATCTTAATTTTTAAACAAACCAAACAAACCCAAGCGAGGGGTCTAAATTTCATTATGGAAGATGCGGATTATTCATTGACTGAAGCAGTGCAGATGGAACCTGTACTGAGGCTGAATGAGAATAGGGAGATGGGAAAATACCAGAGCCTTGCACGAGAACTTGTAAAAAAAACAAAGGAAAAAAAAATCCACTCCAAAAAAACTTGCTCTCTACACTCGCTACAAAGATCGTTGACAAAGTGGAAACCCGTGAAAAAAATCGAAGAATTTTCAAAAAACGCTGGCTATATGAAGACAAACACAGTCTATTTTATCTCTAAAGATAACCATAAGTTATGGTGATTTTTTAAAGGGTAGTCTTTTTATTATTTTGTCTTCCATCAGAATGGCTAATGCTAACCTCCAGGAAAGTGACTCATTCGTCTTTTCTGGATAATGTTTACAGCTGACATGAAGTGAAAAGATTATATTGAATCAGCTTTTATGTCTGCTGTTAGCAAAGTTTGTTCATTATGACGTGCAAGACATTTTATTTTCTTATATATTTATATGTCGGCCATTCGCCCCTGCACGGAATATTGTTATCACATTTGATCCGCTATGTATTTAAAGATTTTTAATGAAATCCAACGAAGTATCTGCAGTGTAATGAGCTCTAACCTGGCATCTCAGATTCAATCACTTTTCCCATCGGCGTGCATTTTCTGTAAGTATAGGGTGACCCCAAAAACTGCGAGACAGTGACCTTGAGCAAGTAAACATTTCGCCATTTTAGTAGCGAGAATGAAATTCACAGTATCCCAGCAGAGATGTTGCTGCAGTCAATGAGGAATCTCAACAGCAGATTTCAAGAATGCATTCGTACAGGTGGACGCCATCTACAGGACGTAATTTTAAAAAAATGAAAATTCCATCATTGTTTCTTAAATGGCATGTTTTAAGGTTTCAATTACTATGAAATAAATATTTTTCTTCCATCACTCTTGGTTTTATTGGATTGTTAAATAGTTCCCGTTTTTTTGGGTCATCCTATATTTTTATTGTATTCTTTTCACCTGAGCTTTCCACTTTAATATTTCAACTTTATGAATTCAAAAGAAATCCTGGATTGGCAATTAGGTCTAATCATTTGGCGGTTGAAATGGGTAAATGTAAGCGTAAGTAGCATGCGAACAGTTCTTCTCTCGCAATTCTCGCATGTGGTATTCTCTTCTGAGTTTTTCTTCCCAGTCAAATTTGATCTTCAAAAAATGTAAATTATCTTTTCTCTTAATCCCTCTTCTTTTATAGATCTCTCTGCGTAATAATGCTTTTTCTTTTTCTCACATCCTTCAGATTCAGTAAACCCTTGCGTCTTAGTGACTTTATTGTCTTGCTTGGGGTGAAATAACAATAATAATCATGATAGATCCTGTAATATTTTCATGTTACTTTACAATAAACAGAGACAGAACAATCAAAGCTAATCGCCCACACATATTGATCAAAGACTACGAGAAGAAAATGTGCTTTCTTATTGACATGGCGATACTAACATTTTGTAATGTCTTTGAAGATCTTCAGAAAACTATCAAAATACAAGAATCTTGAAAATCTAAAAAAATTGGCCCACGAGGACTTCAACAATTCTAATTATATTTGGAACCCTCGGATTGGTGGGAAAACGTTCGGATAAACACATTGAAGAGATTCCTGGTAGCGTCCGCCGCAGAGGAATACAAAAAAACATTGTACTCTTAAATGCTGCTTACATATTACGAAGAGCTTTTTCTATGTAAAATGTGTGTAGTATTTTTTTTTCTTCATTTTTTGCAAAAACGATCAGTGAAAAATATCAGGAAGCCATTTCTGACGTTAGGTCACAGGTTGGGACTCGGAAGGAAATGCGTATATAAAAGAAATCAAAGTGAATAATAATTAGAAGAAAAACGTTTTTGTGCATAAGTAGAATCTATATCACAATGATCCGATTGCAGTGTGTTTGTTACACTAAATTAATAAAAACAGCACATGGTAGCGAACGTCTTGCTACAGCAATACACTTAAAATACGCTAAGTATTAAAAATTAAATTAAGAACTAAAAAAACATCAGTCAAATTAATTAGATTTAATTTGACTAAGTATTATTTCAGGTTAATAACTCAAAGGCTATTATCTGATGACTACAGAGTAGAGACGGTTCCTAGCATTTCCTTTGGAAATATAAAAGAATAAGCAGGAAATAGTTGTTGTTGTCGTGTCTGCACTCTCAATCCGTCAGCCATAGTGGTATATCAGTATTGATAATTTAATTATGAATAGCACTTAAGCTTAGTGTAAGTTAACATTTGCAAATAATTATAGAATCTCTGAAAAGGAAGTGACTTGATATGGAAGAGAGGCCGCTAAATGCGACATTTAAGCTCGTTGTTAATTCTTCAAATTAATGTATTGGGTAAGTTTGATACCATCAAAGAAAATATGGCAATAGTGATAAAAATAAACAAAATGTCTGTTTTAAGAAATACGTTCAAATGAATTATATTCTCTTATTAAATTTCTAACAATTCTGGTCTTCTACGATCTTTGATTCAAGCGGATTTCAAAATCATTCATCTGCTGTTTTGTATCTACGTTTTGGTTAGGCTAAGTACTTACAATGTTCTACATTCTATGCACTTTGTAAGCACTTTCTAAAATACTTTCATCAAATTTGTGTTTACGAATAAGAACTCAAAACTTTTATCTAGAAACTAAATCCGAATGTTGTCCGAAAAACTCACCCAGGATTTGCGCTATATTTTATGCAAATTAATTCACCTTAGCTCCATAAATAATCAGGATTCTCACACGATGGTTGAAAAGTGGAATTCTAAGACTTGCCGTTTCTTATATTTCGGTGCGCAGTGTAGTGAACTGGAAGTTAATGTCTATGAATTTTCTGAAGATCTTTTTCTAATGTAGCCGCAAGCAGTGTAAATACTTGGCTTCGTCATGTCGGCCTTACATCTCACTTGGCATCTTTTTATCTTACCTTCTGAACCTTGCATTTGCCCACGTGACAAATCGTAAGACAACACGTGGACACAATGAATCCTCTTAAATATGTTCGCTTAAAACCATTCCGTTCTTCTGTCCTCTGGGAAGAATATGTTTCAGAGAATTGTGTCCCTGAGCACCTGTCAGAAAAGCTCGAATGAAAACCGGGAATACATTTCGCTGTCGGCATTTGCTTCTTTATTCTGAGCGAACTTGAACGCCATTAGCTTGTTCCTTCGACTCTTATCGTAGGATTTACTAATATGTCTGGTTTTTTTAATTGATTTCAAATTTACATTGTTACTAAGATTTAGTACTAATGGTCGCAAGTTATGCTAGAAAGCGGATGATTTAACTAATTAGAATCGGTTGATCAATGCCATTATAATTGGCTGTCATTAGTTGCTACATATCAAGCCAATGTATCTCTTTATTGATGCCTGCCTATATATGCAACTGGAGAGCTAGTACCCGCTCCAATATTTTTTAAATTGAAATGTCCTACTCTTCTCACTAGTTTGTTTTTCCGGTAAGCAGAAGATTAACCCTCGTCAAAATAGCCCTGTAGGTCATAGGGTTACACAAGCCATTCTACCACATCACCGTACTTAATGATTGGGTTTCATACCGGTAGATAATACCTATTAATTCTTGATATTTACTAAGGTTTTTCAGCTATATTAAAGTACAGGTCACCAAGTGGGGATTAAACTCACTTAAATGCAACGGGGGAGGGGGCCTTCGATATTTCGTCACAACGCATGAATAGTTGTGATATTTGAACTCCTTGGTGTCATCATGATTCCACTTGAGATGGCAATTCTGATATTCACTAAGCGTAATTTAGTTTGTCACAAGGTTTTAATGAATCGGACATCCAGTAAGGACTGAATTCACAAAATTCAGAAAACAGTTTTAAGGATCTCTATTATAATTCGGTATACAATATATAGATACCTAAAAAATGCTTTTCCTAGAAATATTTAATATTTCCTCATATTTACATTATTCGGAATATTGTCCTCATATTTGTCGCCATATTTATTACAATGTTTCGGCCGTTGTACGCTCCGGCCTTCTTCAGGTGGTTTGAATGTCGAACTGAACCCTTTATTTCGCTCACTGGGGTAGACTGTTCTAGTTCCACGTGTCATGATTAATGTCAGTTTTTTGGAAATTGGTCTGGTTTGGAACTATCAAACATTCCCTCACATCGGCCTCGTTTAGTCACCCATTAAATTTTGTTAGATATGATTTTCACGATTTTTTGTACCATGTTGAAACTTTTCCCATCTGTTTATTCTATTACTTCATATTTTTTCCTCCTCCCTATTTTATCATTTTACTAAGTGTTAAATATTTTAATTTCCCTGTGTGATGGGCGAGAGCAGGAAGCAGATAAATATTGTGAATGCAAAATATAGACAAAAACGATAACATTTCAATCAGGTCAGACATATTCGTTATATGGGAGACAAATACTTCTGTGCCATCAAATTTTTAAAAGAGAAAAATATATTTTTAAAAAGAGATATAGCGCTCACCATCGACATTGGTTCCGAAAACTTGCATTCGAAATCAAATTACACACGCACACAGGCACGCATGCGCGAACATAATAGTTTGGAACTTGGACAGCCCCCCCCCCTCGAATACAAGTTTCCTTAACATGACTAACAATGTACTTCTATTAATTTATTTATATGCGAACAAGGTATTTCTTTTATCAGGTTGAGTGTGGAAATTGTCATAATGAGTGCACGTTCTGTATCCATTTGGCGAATTTGCAAGCCATGTTCAAAAATTTGTGCTTCGCGAATGTTTACACACTACACACTGTAATACATAAAAAATGACAGAATAGTCTATTCACCTATTGTAAATTATGTATATATATATATATATATATATATATATATATATATATGTGTGTGTGTGTGTGTGTGTGTGTGTGTGTGTGTGTGTGTGTGTGTGTGTGTGTGTTTATATGCAAACTGTAATCGTTTTGAGAGTGATTTTGTAAGCACGGTCTGTGCTTTAAATTTAAAAATTGACCGTTTTGTTTAAGATGTTTTGTAAACAATGGGGTAAACAGAGATGGTAAAATGCAACATGGTGTTAAAAGTTAGTCAACTCAAATGCATTTTAAATCATTACTACTATTCACGTAATAAATTTTGTTCAGTGTTGTTTCTTTGCTTATTTATATTGCATATTTTATAAATAATTATATTATATACATAATTATATTACACCCTCATATATATATATATATATATATATATATATATATATATATATATATATATATATATATATATTATAAAAATCAGTTTACGAATTTTCCAATGATGTTCTTTGTCTATCATTTCAACCTGATCTCACAGAGGGCGGTGATCACCATTTTATTTCCTTATGTGGTCAGCCACGCCTGATTTTCCACTTCCCCCGCTGTTAAAGCTTTTTTAGTCTTCTTGAAGCCTTACCTTAAGGGGTCGGCATGTCCCCCCCAGTTTATATTTCTTTCCGCAGCTGCACGGGATGGCGTACACACCGTCTTTAGTCATGTTCCATTCTGGGGGGGGGGGCTTAGTCGCGATGTGTCACAGTGAATAAAGGTGTTGACAGGACCCAAAGAGTTGAGAGTTCAATACCTGGCTAAGTTAGTGAAGAACTTGAAGAGGTGAATTAACAGGAGATACATGATAAATGACATCCATTAGACATGGCACGTGGAACTAATCAGTCTAGACCAGCCAGCAAAATAAAGGGTTCAGTTCGACATTCCAACCACCTGAAGAAGGCCGGAGCGTACAACAGCCGAAACGTTGTGATAAATATGGCAACAAAGATGCGGATGATGTTCCGAATAATGTAATTTCCCATGCTTATAAAAAAAGTATTAGATCAATAAACATCAGGAAAGAAAAATGAAAAGTAGCATCCTAATAAAACCAATAAGCTGAGACATTTTGGTAGAATGATCGTTTCGTCTTTCTCTCGAGAAGACAGCCTCGTCTTTCTCCTGTCTCTTTCCTTGCTTTTAATATTGACTCTTGATCTTACAATTTACAACGTGACATCTTCGCGGGCGACACTTGGCTGGCAGTATTCATTTGTCATTAGCCTTTACTGACAGGCTGAAAGTTTATGGAATGTGAAACCTAGAAAAGTAGACTGATTAAATCAAGTTGGATAAAGGCAAACGCATATTTCACATAATTTCATTTCCCGTCCAATTGAAAGAATAAACATATTTACCTACATGCTCATATTAATATAGATATATACTAACATTTGCTTCGTGGGGCTCATATCTTTCAGGTTGCTTCGACTTCCCTGATACTTTTAGTTATCATCTATCACAGCGCTAATATGACACAATGACCTGTCTCGTTCAGCGAAGACATGCAAATGATTGATTCTGATCAAAATCTTCACCCAGACCTCCTTAGAAAAACAACAATAGCTAGTTGCATCCCAGAATCAGATATGTATATAAGTTTTTCAGTCTGAGGCACAATAGTGTGGGTCATGAGGTAGTGCATTCGAGAAGTTAAGCAGGAGAAAGGTGAGTAGTAGACTCCTCAAAGAGTATGGGGGCCTACCTCCCCGGGAGTGGGAGAGTAGATCACCTCAGTGAGCCTGGGAGAAAAGGGATCAACACCCACGACCCGCTTCTGATACGGTCATAATAAGTAACCTCAGTGCTACCTGATCTAAGAAAACCGACCGATTTGATTATTTTTTACGGATTACCAACCCTTTGTTGCTTATTTAAATACATATTTTGTATTGTGAGAATTCTTTTTGTCGAATGAATAATGCATTACCAATATTTTGAGTAAAGCAATGATTTTTTTCACATACAAAATCTACTATTTAACCCATAGCTGGGAGAAAGCTGGGAGAAAGCGGCGGCTGAAAACACCCAGGAATCATTGCTTTCATAATAACATGGACGTAGTCCATAGATACGCGCGCGCACACACACACACACACACACACACACGCACACACACAAACACACACACACACACACACACACACATATATATATATATATATAAATTGTTTTCTTTTTTACAATGTTAGTAGTTTTGCAGCTTCCATTAACAATACTGGTTGCTATCTGAGTTCAGGTAAAAAAAATTCATATTTCAGTTTAAATTTAGAAATCTTTTCTCTCGATAGTTTCATACAATAGAATCTTTTAATTCAAGATTTTGCCTTTAGGAAATTTAAGTTAATCACAGTGACTTATTTATCAATTTTTATTTTTCATATTATCACCTGAATCAGGTGGCGTAACGGTTGTCAGGCTGGGAAATGGAATCGAAGATTCCAGTTCAAATGCCGGCTACGAATGTTTCTAACATCTGTACATGAAAGACATTCTATAATTACGAAACGAACTGTCTTTTCGGGGCGTCTAATCACCAGTCATATTGCTTATAACATATCTCTGAGACGCTGTCATGAAAAGTGAGTAGGTAGTTGAGAACATGGCCTGTTTTCTACGAAATTACATAGGGATATACGAAAGGAATATCAAAATAATTCCCGTGTTTTTTGGCACACCTGATAAACGAACCACCATAAAATAGAATTATTAGCCACTTCATAAAGAGACTGACATAAGGTTCTAGAGGAAATAAAGGTACGGCATACTTGCGAACGAATAGAGTTTGTATATACACCGACGTAAAAATGAATATAAAAATGACATGGGGTCAGACATCTAATATATAAAGCCCAATGTTTGTATCTCGATACTTGAAAACATGTATGTCTGTGTACCCCTACCTGCGTGAACTGGCGTGTTTCCGTGTGGGTAAATATTACATGAACAGTGTTTAAACCTGTGGCTTGTTTTAATTATTATTCTCCGTACGAAGACAAATTTGACGCTAGTTCTTTTGAATGTGACACCTCCCAATCTTGCAGGCAGAGATAGGACAACATTTGCTGTGTTATTCTTTAATTCTACTTTTTGATATCTCAGACTTCAGGGATTGGCTCTATCCATCACACAATTTGTCAGTGTTGTAGATATTCAGTCTCACGTGGGATCATCTATATAAGAAATAGCATTTCTATCATCGTATTATAAGTAAAACCACCCGAAGAGAATATGATCCAAGGCCGAGTTTCAAGCGGGTGTCACACGCAGTCTTGAGACAAACATTTCTCAAACTCAGTTGATGCATTTTCTCAGGAATTTGTCTGCACACCTATTCAAACACAATAAGTTTTTTATTATCATGGGGCTAATGAAAAACATTGATTCATGCATTGCTGTACACACATATATATATATATATATATATATATATATATATATATATATATATATATATATATATATATATATATATTCTACCACTACTACGAAATTGATTCCTGGACTCGGAAGTACATATATATATATATATATATATATATATAATTATTTATTTGAATATTACAACATAAATATGTTATAAAATCACGACAAAAGTCGCCATTTTGTTTCAACACTTCTTGTGTCTTGTCAAGTGATAATATAGAATATAGAATATATATATATATATATATAGAATATATATATATATATATATATATATATATATATATGTATATGTATATATATATATATATATATATACATATATATATATACATATATATATATATATATATATATATATATATATATAAAGAGAGAGAGGATCTCCTTGAAAATATCACAAAAATTTGGCAATATTATTGGTCCTCATCTGCCTTTTCTATAAATATTTTCATGGTAATTTTTCGGATGAATTCATCGCAGACGTTTTGAAAATAACCTCGGTACGAGCCGGACATCGAGGTGTCATCAATTTACAGATGAGCTGGCTAGATATAAAAGTAGATTATATGCTAACAATGTCTTTTGTCCATTGCTCGCCCGTGCAACTCCCTTCCGGCTCCATGCTTTCCAGCTAACCTAGATCTTCAAAAATGTAAATCGCCACCCAATGTCCTCCTGGATATTCTTTTTGTTCTCGCTCATTCACAATGTTTCGGTTTGTAATTCTTTCACACCCAATAACCCCAATTCGTCTTAGTGGTTTTATTGCCTTGCATGGGGTGAACTATAAACAGTGTGGCAAATATTGAAGATAGAAAGTATATGCAGAGAGAGGCAGTATGGTCAGAGGATTCAACACTGCATAGTGACTCTCAGTTTTATGCCTGTAAAAATACTTGTTTGTTGTTGTGCTGTATTCTATATCCAGACTCTCCCCCCTCTCTATCTCCTTCACTCTCTCTCTCCTACACACTCTCTCTCTACTACACACACTCTCTCACTCCTTCACTCTCTCTCTCTCCATTTCCACCCCTCTCTCTTTCTCTCTCTCACACACACATGCACACACGCGCGCGCAATTGTGGTGAAAATCGGTTCGGCCATAAAATTTCACCTTTCTTTCTTTCTTTCTTTCTTTCTTTCTTTCTATCTATCTATCTATCTATATATATATATATATATATATATATATATATATATATATATATATATATATATATATATCCATCTATCTATCTATCTATCTATCTAACCCATATATATATATATATATATATATGTATATTACAATGAATCATTCATACAAAAAGTTGATTAGTAAGAATGTATGAATGATTCATTGTAATATAAATTGAACTGCACCACATATTTGATATATATATATATATATATATATATATATATATATATATATATATATATATATATATATATATATATATATATACAGGATGCCAGACATGAGCAAGTCACAACACTGCGAGACAGTGACCTTGAGCAAGTAAACATTTCGCCATTTTAGTAACGAGAATGAAATTCACACTATCCCAGCTGAGATGTTGCAGCAGTCAATGAGGGATCTCATCAGCAGATTTCAAGAATGCATTCGTACTGGAGGACGCCATCGAAAAGGACGTAATTTAAAAAAAAAATGAAAATTCCACCATTGTTTCTTAAATGGCATGTTTTAAGGTTTCAATTACTATGAAGTAAATATTTTTCTTCCATCACTCTTGGTTTTATTGGATTTTTTAAAATTATTGAATTTAAGTTGAATTAAGGTTTCGAGTCCCGTTTCATCCTGAAGCGAAAATTTAGGTATTCCTAAATTTTCGCTTGTGGATGAGACGGGACTCGATACGTTAATTCAACTTAATTTCAATAAGTATATTGAGGGTTTCGGCTCTCGTTTTTGAAACATGAGAACTCTTATGTAGAGAAGGAATCATATTTTTTAAAAATATTATAATAGATATATATATATATATATATATATATATATATATATATATATATATATATATATATATATATATATAGACACGACGAAAACTTATTTTAGCTGACGTTTTTCATCCTTTGAGGGACTTTATCAAGACACAAGCATGGATTTTATTCTGTAACGCGTCGGCTAAGGTATGTTTTCCTTTTATCGTTATTCATATTCTTCTTTTACAGATATACTAATTTTATTCACACACGCATACAAACACTAACACAAACGTCAGTGGTTGAGGTTGACGGGCGTCCTACTTCTTGAAAGTGCTCACGCTTCTTCGGACAGTTTTAAACTTCTCGATCCACTTGTTCCGTGGTAGTGCACGGTCGCCGTATTGAGTTAAAACGAAATCGCTACCATCTCTGTGATCACCAGTTTCTTACCATCGGCTGAAGAAGTACAATCGAAGTATTGAAACATAAAAGCTTTTGTGTAGCGATTTCAGCATGTTTTTATTATAATCTCTTATAATAAAATAATAATAATAATAATATATGGCTCTAATTTGTATTGAACACTTTAAAAACAGTAAATGCTACGAACAGTGGAATTTTACTCAATCTTTCCTTTCTCTCATATATATATATATATATATATAATTTAAATAAAAACAGATTGCTTTAAGGTTCCATATAATAAATTATTTCATCACGGCCCTTTCAAAGGACAGTGGATCATCAGATTTATTTCCAAATGTTAAAATGAAAAAATGAAAATAAATTTACACATTTATGACGGGCAATAATAAGGAAACTCACGAAGTGGGGGCAGTGTAGGGGGTAGAGAGACAGCATTGAGTTAGATGTAACATTTCTATTGTTTGAAATTTAAATTTTCGCTGAAATCTAGACATTGACACTTTAAATCTGTTAACGGAAGTTATATCTTGATATAGGAAGTGGGATGGACAAAGAAGTATATAAAGAAAAAAGAAAAAGAGAGAAAAAAAGAGAAAGAAATTGTAAAAAAGTGTCATTAACTTCTATTGGAATAGGCATTGTTTTTTTCTTTTTTTTTTTCCTAGTTAACTAGTTTTTCGTAAACTATATATATATATATATATATATATATATATATATATATATATATATATATATATACGATAATATCTATATAGCCATTAGAAAGATTTACCTTTCTATTTGTCTCTTTCGCTATCTCTTTATACGGGCACATGCATACGTACACGGACATAGATGTACACATAGACACCCCCACACAAATATATCGGAAAGAATGCCGGAGAAAACTAAGTTCTAATAAAGAAATTGAGACATATCCAGTGACACAGAAAGAGGACATACGCCAATAGAAGTGCCGCAAGACAGCGCTTTTTAATAGAAAAATGTAAAACAAAACAATGCTATGATACAGACCCCATCTGAAGACCTGATTAGAACCTTTACTCAATGAGGCCATTAGCTGGCGGGTAACACTTTCATATTAAAGATCCTTCTGCAAAATAAAATGAAAAACAAATATATGCTTCGATATCCGCTTTGGTCCGAGTCCTACTATTGACACTATTGTAGATTACAAGTCGCTCCGAGCATGCCTTCAGCTTGAAAAGTTAAAGGAATGAAAAGAGATGGAAATTGTTGTTTCACCCGTTGATCTGATTCAATTTTATTCTCTGTCTGTTTTCGAGCGTAAAGCACCGAATCATTCACTGTTTGATCCGCCCAGCTGTCAAAA
>OZ038490.1:118663546-118671046 GCA_964036315.1 Acanthosepion esculentum | reverse complement strand
GAGGAGATCTTTTTTCTTAAGATCCCCATATCTTAATTTTTTCTAAAGTTCGTCGAAGCGATTTCAATATGTCCTAATATCACAGAAACAATTTTCATTTTCACATTCCAGAAATGTTTACGTCTCCTGCAAGGTTTTGATACTTATTCAAAATTTCACTTTCTGCCAGTTATAGAATGTCAGGTCCACATCTCTGATGTCACTGATATTCTTTTCTTTAAATACAATCACTAGATATGATTTCATAGCCAAGAAAAGGACGTTATGTTTAAATTCTACATTGTAATGACTCTTACCTTTTTTCTATAGGCGAATTTCTGAGATCTTGCAGTAAAATGCCGTTCTGTTACTGTCTTATGTATTGTTAAACTTCTGATTAAATTTGATTCATTTATATTTTCTTTCCATCTACGTCTGTAAATAATGGGCGTTCTTGTACTTAGTTGTGTTTTCTGTTCCTGTTCATTTAGTCATTACCCATCATGCAAGGCGATAATGCCAGTAAGACGCAGAGAGTTCATATGAATTTTGTGCAACGCATATTTCGAGTAACTGCTCTTATTCCTATTTTCTAAAATGCGAGCTTTTTGACATTATTACGTCCAAGTGTGAGTAAAGCGATTTTCAGTACTGTCCAAAACTTTTCAGTTCTCTCGCAAGCCCTGGATAATTTCTCCCTTTGGTTTGCTCCAAAACATGATATTCCCTGTTCGTCAATACTTTTTTACACGTGTCCCAGCTGGAAACACAAGCTACTCAGACATGTTGGCTTTTGTATTTATTCAGAAATACTACTACTACTACTACTACTACTACTACTACTACTACTACTACTACTTCATCATCATCATCATCTTCTTTTTGTTGTTGTTGTTGTTTTTGTTGTTGTTGTTGTTCTTCTTCTTCTTCTTCTTCTTCTTCTTCTTATTATTATTATTATTATTATTATTATTATTATTATTATTATTATTATTATTATTATTATTTCCTTTAATTTACATTGTATACTCCTTTCCTTCCGGGTCCCAACCAGAGACCTATGGTCAGAAATGGCTTCATGACATTTTAGTGATCGTATTTGTAAGAACAAAAGGGCAAACAAATTTCTTCTTCTTCTTCTCATCATCATCATCATCATCATCATCATCATCATCATCATCATCATTATTATTATTATTATTATTATTACGACTACTAATACTATTATTATTATTATTATTGTTATTAAAGGAAATGAATTGGTTTGTATTCAAAGTATATTATGCAATATTGTTTAGCCGAAATAGTTGCATAAGGTAGCCATCTTATTTCAGGTTCTGTATTTTTGTTTCTATATGTGGAGTGTATCGTTTCTCTCATCAAAAAGAAATTATTTTTTTTAGATTGCAGTCAAAAAAGGTGATTTGACTTGAAGTAGACGTATTCGAATGTCGTTGACTGAGGTTTTTACTTCGAGTATTGCTTGACGATTAGTTTTGAAAATGTCTGGAACAGGTCAAGGAGTTTCGATTATTTTTCCAGTTCTCTTTTTTGTTTTCATTCATTCTTCTTTATTCATATATTTTATTATATTGCTTTTTTTCCTTTTACTTAATCATTTCTTCTTTTTGCTCTTGGCTGCCCAAACTAACTGTACTTCTCCTACTTTCAACTTTATTTCATTCACTTCTGCCTCTAATTATTTTTCGTCCATCGTTTTTTTTCCATTTTTTTTTTTTTACTTTTTCTTTTATCAATATTTCTTCCGTCTGTTTGCATTAAGTATTTTTCCATTCAGATTTCATTCTTTCTAATTATTATCATTTTTTTATAACATTTTCTCCACTTTTATTTACTTCATTATTATTTTCTTTCATTTTTTTTCTTTGGTTTCCTTTCTTTTTATCTTTTTTCTTCCATTCAATATTTTTTATTCTTCTTTGATCTTTTTCTTTTATTTTAACATTCTTATATTCTTTCGTTCGTCTGTCTTTTTTTTTCGACTTTTACATAATTAATATTTCTTTCATTCTTACTTTTGCATTGTTTCATTATTGTCTATTTTTCTTTACTCATTTTCATTCTTTTCCTCATTCTTCTGTTCCTCAAACATTCCTTCACTTTTCATCACTTCATTCTTGATTTCTTCACATTTCCACTCTCATACTTTCTCTTTTTCATTCTTCTTTTCGCTAAAATCTATCTCCTCTTTTAATCTTAAATTTTATATACCTTTTTTCCTTAAACTCTGTCTCCTCTTTATTTCAAGTTTCCAGTCTTCCTCTTCTCAAGATGTCCCTCTTGTTCTTCTCTCCTTCAATAATACATTTTCTCAAACAAAATTATTTGATTTTATTCTTGTATTCTTCATAGATTTCCTTCATGCATACAAAAATTCCTTTTTCTGATTATTTCCTCATTTCCTTTATTGATCGTTATTTTCTATGTGTATCTTTTCTTTCACGTGTCCTAAGATTTTCCTTTCCCTGTCGTTGAAATTCTATCTTTATAACAGTTTCTTCGCTACTACACAAAAGAAAGAACGAAAAAAAAAACAACATAAAAAAATGCTAATGAAAAAATAAGTGAAAATATCAGAAAGAATGTAGCTAAAATATTTTGATTACAGTCTCGTTCTGGCTCCTCTCTTCTCGTCACGGAAACGTGAATAAGAAGTCTAAAGAGAAGAAGGGAAATCCAATTACGAGACAAACTATTACAATATACCAAATAACCGCAAAAATGCTCAAGAGAAATGGGGAAAAGCTAAGATCATGCTAAAGAACTTGAAATGGGTCGATGAAATAAATATTACGGCTGAAGATCAAACCTTATCTTTTAGAATATGTAATGTTTGTTGCAAATGGTTCCACCATATTTGTTTTGATATCACTCTTGTTATTTTGTGTCTTGGTTATTCTTGCTTCGTATTTTATTCTACTTATTTGGTTCGTTTTTTAAACATTCCATTAAAAATGAAAATATTTTGGATGCGCTAATCTGATGGGTATTTCTTTATCATCTTTATTCTCTTCTTTTCTTTTACAATATTTCATATTTTTTCAAGGTGTTGTGAACAGAGTGAATTGAAGAAAAAGAGAAAAACAGTGAAGGAGTTGCTTGATTTGCTCAACAAGATGTATTATTTTATAGATTTTGTGTGGTTATATCTTATATTTAAAGCCAAAAATGTTTTCTTTGTTTGAAAAGAAAAAAAGAAATAATTTTTTTACAGTTTATGGAAGTATTCACCCAGAGAGGAAAATATTTTCCTTCGGAAATATTATCAACAAATAGAACTGACATAACGTATAAATAAATAAAAATGGCTAACAAATGAATAAAAAAAACTTGACGAGGAAAAGCAAATAATATAAGAGTAACAGAAGCCATAAAAGCAAAAAAAAATAAGTGCAGAGAACAAACAAAAGGTAAATGTATGTGTGTTGCGAATACGAGAGAGGAAGTGTCGAGGTGTTTTTTTTATATATATTGCTTAGAGTTATGTATATATCGTAACATAAACGCTTATATATATTTATCTTTTTCTCTCTCTCTCTCTCACTCACTCACTCTCTCTTTCTCTCTCTCTCTATATTCTCTCTCTATATTCTCTCTCTCTACATATATATATATATATATATATATATATATATATATATACACACACACACACAGATTATCTGCCACTACAACTTAGATATGTCTATATATATGTATATGGAGAATAAGAGAATAAAATGCAAATAAAAAGGACAGTTTCTTTTTTAATTAATTAACCTCAAGCAAGGCAATAATGCCACTAAGACACAAGGGAGGGAAAGAAAATGAGAAGGCATTAGAATGAACCGGAAATCCAATCCTAAATAGGCGATAAAACTTACAAGCGATAAAACTCTACATCCGATCAAAAGATCCTGAAGGAGTGTAAACCGGGCATTAAGCGAAAAAATAAATAAGGATAAATAATTAAATAGGAAATAAAATTTCAAAGTGAAGGAGGGACATCAAAAGTATAGAGTTTAAGTAGAATTTCGAAGGAATCGGTTTGTTTTGTTTGTTTGGTTTATTTTATTTTACGGTATATCAACCTCAATGGGTTATTTAATGCTGACAAAAAATTTTTATTCCTGGTAATATTTTCTTTTATCAAAAATCTGTTTCTGGTAATATCTTTCCTTCAAAATTGTATTGCTGGTAATAATTTGTTTCAAAAATGTATTGATGGTAATATTTAACTATTTTCCCATAGCTGGGACCCTAAAAGGTGCTACCACCCCGGGTCAGCGTGGACCATGGAACACCAGCAATTAAGAGGTGGTTCCATGCTTCTCAAAACCTCCTGATCAGAGGCCTTGCGGATGCGGATGCAGTTTAACATCTTACCCAGGACGGAGAAGGAATCGGAAACCGAAGCCTAAAGAGGAAACAAGGGATAAACGTTTATTCCGGTTCAAACAATTTTAACTTATACTTAAAAAGAGAAAGTTAACATTTATGGGAGATATAATGAGAATTAAACTGTCAAACCACATATGAAAGCAAGTAAAACATTGAGTAAACTAGCGAGGAATATTGCTATACAATCGTCTTGTTTAGATTAGTAGATTGGAGATCATGTAATGGGATGGTCAGTAAGAGCTACAAAGAATATGGACAAGAAGTTGGGGGAATCTTGACCATCTGCGTCATGAAGCGAACAGATTATAAATGAAAAGAACGGGAAGTGGCCGAAAACGCAAAAAAAACTACCATATTTTTGTTAATTATTCATATATTTATTATTTTATTATTCAGTTATTCATTTCAGCTATTTTGTCATTTTTAATAAAGACTTAATTAGAATTAGCTTACTGGAGTTTATTTAATCTTTTTCCTTATTATATGTTTGTGTATAGCCATAAAGGAAGTTATCTCCCCTTTCGATTTTCGAAATTAGGTCTGTTATTTTCGGAAAGTAACTATATATATGTATATTTTGCATTTAACGCTCATTTTTTATTTATTACTTATTCGTATACATATACATGGAATTATATATGCCTGCATATATATATATATATATATATATATATATATATATATATATATATGAATTACCACCCATCCTCTCACTTCGCAAAACCTAATTACAGCTTCTTTCTCTTTACTTGTCCCTTCTTTCTTTCTTTCTTTTTTCTCTCTTCTCCCCCTTCCCTTTCAATATATCACTTCCGTTAAGTTAACCGATTAAATAGGTCAATGTCTGGTCCCTCCTCCCCTAATACTAAGTATGATAGATAGAAATATTAAAATAAACCCTCTCTAAACTCGATCATGTCTACCAAACCACTCCTCACTGCCCTCTCTGTTAAATTACATAAACTTAATACTACCCGTCAAAAGTGAAAATGTTCATTTCCTTTGTCGTTTCACCTTTTGGAAGTGAAGTGTGATGATCCAGCGTCCTTTAAAAGGGCTATGGTGAAATAAATTATTACACGGAGCCTTAAAGTGGTCTGTTTTTCTTTAAATTATTATCTCTGAATTTACATTGGGCACTCAGGATTTCATCCTCGTTGGGACATACCAATACGGATTACCAAATTTTTCGTAACTTAACTATATATATATATATATATATATATATATATATATATATATATATATATATATATATATATATATATATATATATATATATATATGGGGTTTGTATATATTTTTCCGATGAGATATACAATGATTGAGGAACCTAATCCCAGTTGAACACTCACATCGGCTCGTGTAAGAATTTATAGCAATTGACAAAATGATTGACACATGATATTGCATCACATCAGAGAAATGAAGAGGTCCTGGCAGGATGACACCAATGCCGTAGATGCTGAGTGATGTGCAGTTCACCGGGCGAATTGAAAATTCACATTTGCCACAATCTACGAAAATGAGTTATGCGAGAATGGGTTCGGAACATGGTTTTACACCGGCCATATATGCAAGTATGTGAATGCGAATGAGGTGCAGAGATTTTCAAATGGTGAACAGTTCTTCACAGAAGAAGAATTTCTTAGATTTTGTTTCAAACAATCTTGTGTGATATGCAACTATACAATCGTTGTATCGTAAATCCATACCAACATTCAAGTCTGGAAGAAATCATCAATGACTCACAAACTCGCTCACATACATTTGCTTACGCGTACACACATACACATCACAGGTATGTTTGGAGTAAAGTTTGAAATTCTAATGCACTCAAGCAAGTAACAGAAAGGAAAGCATTTTTGTTGGAAGAAATTGAATCAGTTTGAAGGGAAATAAATTAGTAGAAGCAGTGAGAAATGGCGCTGATGCCAATAAGAAAAAGTCACTTGAAAAAAAATCTCGTGTTTTTGATCGAAAATGATGAAAAGGGATAAACGAAAATGAACGAAGAGAAAATATAAATACAATTAATAGAAAAAAGATTTTAAAAATCGCAAGATGTCGAAGAAATACGAAAAGAAGCAATTGCTTAGGAAGCATAAGAGGAGGTCGGGGATTGTGAGGAAGAGGAAAATGATGCAGATGAACATTTCAGACACGGCAAGGGAAGAGAGTAAAAAAAAAAGGAGAAGCAGAAGAAATTATCGAACAATGAAGAGGTCAAGAAGAAAAATATAACTTTAACATCAACGGAAGAAAAATTACGCCATGAAGTATGAAGAAAGTTAAGAAGAAAATGGCAAAAATAAGAAATTAAACTGGAATTGAGGTTTACCAGTTCAAACAAGAAAATAAAATAAAGAAAAGTAAAACGAAGAAAAATGCAGGAAATAGTGAAATGTATCGTTTATTATTATTATTATGATTATTATTATTATTATTATTATTATTATTAATAGTAATAATAACAATAATAGTATTAATAATAATGTTATTAAAAGTTAGAATAGAATATATTGCAACATATCTCGAAATATGAAAGAATTGGCGTTGATTTTTTGAAGAAATAAAAAAAACAGAAAATTATTCTAAAAATTACGGTTCATACATTTCGAATTATTCCATTTTATATTTTATTTTTATTTACACTCATTTCGTTTGATTCTATCAGTTTGTTTTTTGCCTTCTCACATATATCGTTGTTTTGAGTGATTTTCTTTTTCCATATTTCTGAAGAAAATGCTTTAGTTTCCAAGTTTTTAATCAGCCTATTTTCTTTCCTTTTTCTTTATTTACATTACTTAACTTCTTCTAAGATTTCTTCCATCCAGATGCTTTGATTCAAAGAAGAGACTTCTCTAATTGTTTCTTTTTCTTACTGATTCTTTCTTCTTTTTTTCTTTATTCTTTCTTTGTTTCTTTCTTTTGGACTTTGTTTCAATTTATTACTCTAATGAATCTATTATAGGTAATCAAATGACAAAATCGGAAAACTCTAAGTTACCACGTTTTATCTCCAGAAGCAAATTCTTCATATTTATTTTTATCTCTATTATTTTTCAGTACCCAACACAGTAAGAGCCGTAGTTTTGAGAGGAATGAAGATATGTTTAT
>OZ038490.1:118641046-118658546 GCA_964036315.1 Acanthosepion esculentum | reverse complement strand
AAAACAACAACAACAACCACAATAATAATAATAATAATAATAATAATAATAATAATAATAATAATAATAAAAAATAATGGGAACATCAACAATCCCTGTTGTAGTTAGAGCCCTCGGATTGGTTGGAAAAGATTCCAGTAGACTCATTGAAGGGATTCCTGGAAGTCCATGCCTTGAAGAAATACAAAGAAAATTGTTCTTAAGAGTACAGCTCACACCTTACGAAGGGTTTTATCTATGTAAATATGTATTTTTTTAATTGGTCAGTGGAAAATGTCATGATGCCATTTCTAACCTTAGATCTCTAGGCGGATCCCAGAAAGAAATGCATACACACTAGAAATCAAAGGGAATAATAATAATAATAATAATAATAATAATAATAATAATAATAATAATAATAATAACAAATCAGGCATGTAAATGATTAGAGGTGTTAGCATATACACATTTTAATAGATGCATTAAGATAGAATACAGTAAATATTCTGTTCATTATCACAGGGTTGTTTGTAGTTGCTTGATCTTAAACAGTTTGAGAGGTCTCCACACGGCTAACGCACCGTGCGTCCCTAATCACAGACGTGACTATTAGGGAGAGCGTATCATTGACTGATGTCGAGTGTGTTGTTTTGTAAGCGTGAAGGATGAGGCAGCCATGGCGACTTCGGAATCACATCGTGATACTTTGGAACACCTTTAATCAGAGACCGAGTGAGTGGAACTGGTTATGCGACACTTTGATAAAAATCTCTCAACACATCGCACATATTTGGCTGTGACACATGTGCGTGCTGTACCCGTATCAGTCTCGGCCTCATGATGGGTATATTGGCCTTTGTTTGTTCATAACCCAGCGCCAACCTGCTGCTCTATCACCCAATCGTAAAAATAATGATGGAGTTGTCTTTTCTAAAGATAGTAATGAGTAGAAGGAAACACAGAATTTATAGCATAAGTAGAGAAGAAAAAGCAAAGTAGTAACAATAATAAGGAAGGAGTAAAAAAATAAAATCAATTATAAATGAAGGAGAAGAAAGATAAGGAGTAGTGGTTTTGGTGGTGGCGGTAGGAGTGGATGATCATACGACGATGATAGTGATGATGAGGTAGGTGGGTGGGAAGGAAAGCGAGTAAAGTAAATGTTAATGATGATTACATTGCCGTTACCGCCAATGACAGTGATGGCATCGTCATTAAGTCAAACGCTGACGTTCCGTTTTTTATGTGTTGCTGTAAAAATAGGCGCTTTTTTAAGAATTACTAATGCAAATCCTATTAATTCCAAGATGAAAGGAGAGAGAGAGACAAAGAGATCGGCACGACACAATAACGATTTTTTAAAAGTAAAATTATAAAAAAAAACGATAAACATAAAATTGTAAATACCTATGAAGACGAGAATGAAGAAGAAGAAGAAGAAGAAGAAGAAGAAGAAGAAGAAGAAGAAGAAGAAGAAGAAGAAGAAGACGAGAAAGAAGACGACGACGATAAAGAAGAAAATGACGAGAAAGAAGAAGAAGAAGAAGAAGAAGAAGAAGAAGAAGAAGAAGAAGAAGACGAGAAAGAAGAAAAGACGAGAAAGAAGAAAAGACGAGAAAGAAGAAGAAGAAGAAGAAGAAGAAGAAGAAGAAGAAGAAGAAGAAGAAGAAGAAGAAGAAGAAGAAGAAGAAGAAGAAGAAGAAGAAGAAGAAGGAGGAGAAGACGAGAAAGCGGTAAGGTAAAAGAATGGAGTAATAAGAAGAAAAGGAAAACAATTCAAAGAAAAATGTAGCAAAAGATGGTATATAAAATGCATTAGATAAAAATGAAAAGAAACAATAAAGAAAACAATGGAAAGAGTAAGAAAGAAAAAGCAGAAATAATTTGAAAAAAGGAAACAGAAATAATGAAAAACCAAGGAATGATTTGAAAAATAGAAGAATGGGAAACGAAATATATGAAGAAATGTAGAAAAAGATTGTTAAGAAAACAGAAACAAAAACATATGGACAAAGAAAACGAAAAACGAAACCAAGACAACACTAATGGAATACAAGAGAAAAGAAAGCGAAAAAGAAGTAGAAGAGCAAATGAATTGGGAAGAGAGTAATAATTGTAGTCGTAATCACAGGAGTTTTAAGAAAATGAACAACAGAAACGACAGTAGCAAAAATGACAAAAAGCAACTCATGTTATGCCGAAGAGGAAGCTGACAACGATTAGCATAAAAGACAAAGTCCTGATTAAAATGTTGATGTAATGAAAGAAAGGAAAGAAGTTCGCTATCTTTACAACAACATTAGTAGGAAAAATCGTTTGAAGCAATAAAAAATCTCACAAACAAACAAACAAGTAAAACAACGAAGACGTAAGCACTCGCTGGTATGTAAATGAGTTTCTTAAACTGAACCGAGAAGCGAAAATAGGTTAATCGAAGGCAAGGCGGTTGTGAAGCCTAAGTATACAGAACACAAATACACAATATATATAGGAAAAAAAAGCTAAAGTATATAATAATCTTGATGCCCGTGACTATTTCGCTGATTCCTATTATTAAATGCTTTTGCGTCACAGAAAGACAATTTGATGACGAGATGACCAGTTCTTGGGGCGTTCGATAGGCGTGACATCAGTGACATGAGACGAGGTCAGGTCTTCACTAAAGCTAGATTTAGTTCTGAGTCAGGATTTGCTTTTCCTTGGCACAGTCTAGACATACGCAGTTCTAACGAATGCACATGCATAGATATAAGAATAGATTTTTAAAGTGATACTAACATTTTATTTTAACAGATGGAGGTTGCGCCGGTTAATTGAGAGCAAGTATTTTAGATGGCCATAAATGAGAGACGACTTAACGTAACGCGGTATGCGCCAATCCTAATACTCTCCTTCTTCTTATGATATTGAGAACATTATGACTGCATCTTCAAATCAGAAAAAAAAGAAAAAAGGACACAATGTTCACGTAGCCCGATAATGAAAACCACAATGACTTAGGTTCCTGAAAATGTCCATATTAAGACGAATTACGAATTATGTCGCAAAATACAGACCCGAAACAGTTACCAATGCTGATACACACCAAGTTTGGGTAATCTGTGATGGTCCTGGGTATGTTAGACAAGAAGAGGTATATCATGATATCCACGCATCCCTCAGGCAATATCGACTGTAAGACTACGAGATTTTTACGGGTTTTAGGAGGACGCTATTGTGTGTGTGTGTGTGTGTATACATACACACACACACACACACACATATATATATATATAGAGAGAGAGATAGAGATAGATAGATAGATAGATAGATAGATATGTCTGTGTATGTGTAGGAGTGTGTGGAGGGGTGTAAAATACATACATGTATGTATATGTTTGTAGTAGAAAAGAGAAAATAAAGAAAATGATTAAGCTACATATATTCCCTCAAGAGTACAACAAACATACAGGCGTACACTGCCAGACACTGACAAGTAGATAGATAGATAGATAGATAGATAGATAGATAGATAGATAGATAGATAGATAGATAGATATTGTTCACCTTAACTGGGATAAATAAATGAATGTGTCTTCAAGAAAGCATCCGGTTATAAAATCATTAACTCAAATATTTCCATTTCATTTCACTGAACTAATGTCACTCAAACGTGTTCGTTACTGACACGAAATCGATACAAACATAAATTTGTTTTATACGTATTTAATCTAAGTGTGGCAAAAGGTCATAATGATTGAGACCTCGGTTAGGATTGCATTCACTATCCTTGCATATCGCTAATTTTGTTGGTAAACTAATTCATTCGGTTTTATTTATTGCAGACATCATTTCTATATTAGACTCCCATAAGACAAGCTGAGTTGAATGAAACCCAGCCGTCGACGTAAAGAAATATGCTGTCGAACTGGCTCTAGTTGTCTCCAAACTCTACAATTATTTCCTCGCTGCTTCCTGTTTTCCATCTTGTTAAAACTCCTCACCTGTAGTTCCTGTTTTTAATAACTCTGGAGAGACTTCTGACCAATCTATCTTCTATCGCTTTCAGCAAAGTATTTGAGGCTTTAATCAATGCTGAAGTTGTTAATCCTCTTACCTATCGCGACCTACTCTCTGACAAACAATATGACTTCTGTTTTGTCAGGTCTACCGCTGATGTGCTAACAGCCATCCCTGAATACGGCTATCGAGTTCTTGAAAAGAACGAATAAGCTCGAGTTGTGGCTCTAGAGATCTCGAAGTCATTTGGTCTTCTACGTAAGTTTCAGGGCGACCGTATTACCGGACGAATGTTTGATTTAATACAATCGTCCCTATCAAATCGTATAATGAATGTCGTTTTTGACAGGCTCGTTTCAGATATTTACACACGAACGTGGGTATCCTCCAAGGCGCTATCCTGGGTCCCATACAGCTTCTGATCTTCATCAGTGATCTTCCTGATGTCATCAGTTCCTAAGTAGGCATTTATGCCGATGACAATATTTGAATCCTGTCTCTATCGAAAATCCGTCAGGGCTGACAATGTTAACCAAGTCGATGCTTTTGAAAAGGATGTCCAATCAGTGGTTAACTGGAGCAGGAAATGGTTTCTAAATTTGAATGCCTCCAATACGAAACTGCTCTCATTTAACCACAATAGAGAAACTTTCTTGCTAGCCATCAGCACTGCTGATAATAGACTCCTGAAGAGCAACTGTGCGCCTTCTTCGTCTCACGTTTACTTCAATTGGAATAACTACATTGAAACAATAGCCATATCTGCTCAAAAGAATATTGGATCATTGTGTTTTTTTCTGAAGGTTTTTTTCGTCAGGTTTCATCTTACACAATTACAAATCTACCATAAGTCCGTGTATTGAATACTGTTGCCATATCTGTTCTGGTACCCCTGCTATTCATCTTGAGGTTATTGACAAAATCCAGTGATGGTTCTGTAATGTAATCGATCCTGGCATCTCGACTTCAGTCAATTTCTCACCGACGCGACGTGGCTTCCCTCTGTCTTTTCTACAAATATTTTCATGGCAACTGCTCTGAAGAGCTATTTTACCTGGTGCCACATTTACATCAATTAAAGCGTTCTACTAGATTGGCTTTTACTGTTGAAATAATTAAATGTAACCGCCTCTTCTACTCCAAATGCTTCTTTTTAGACTCTTCCCGCCTGTGGAAGTCCCTTCTGTTCACCTGTTTCACTGATAACTACAAGTTTCAAAAATTTAAATGCAACGCCAATCGCCATCTTCTATCTGCTTGAATCTCTTTCATCTTTATCCTTTCCTCAATCTTTCTATACTCAATATTTTCTTTCATTTTTACTTTCTGTAACCCCCTGAGTACTAGTTACATTCACGTCTCGCTTGAAGTGAGATATACTTTGGAATTCAAACATTGTACTCGAAATATTTGAGTTTAAAAAACGAAATATTGCAATAACAATCAGAAGTATGAACGCAAGTTGTTCCTTTTCAAATCATGCGACCCGAATTCGAATTTACCCAGATTCGAATTGTCAGATAGGTGACAATCTTATTAGACTGGGAAGGCGGTACCAGCTTACTGCACTTTTGGAAACAGCCTGAAAAACCATGTCACAGATTGCCCCAAATCTTGTGATGGAAAATAGGGTAGGAAAACCTATTTAGAAATCCCTAGCAAGAAGTCGCAAGTCTTTTCTCGTGCTGTCGTTGTTTTAAATTCTGATCATCATACATGATGCACTTTTCTCCCGAAACTTTATCTAAGTTTTTTTCAACATAGTTAACGAGGAATGTGTTCAGAATACGAGAATAGTGGGCAATTATTTAAAGAATTTAAAGGTTGCAAATGAAAATAAATAAATTAATTAACAAGAATCTCGATTATAGTGAAACATTTCTGAAACGTGTGAGAGCGCCATGACTTCTTTTTTCCATCCTTTCCCTTCTTTAAAAAAATATTTTCTGATCTAAATTTTTCTCCTGAATTTCCGCTCACTGAGAAGAGAACGGTCTATTATTTATCTGAAATTTGGGCTGATGTACTAACTTAATAACTAACAGCAAGTACTTAACAACAAGCTTCATTGATACTGATTTTTATGTTGAGAAACATCGAAATTAAACAAAAGTAAAAAATGAGTCATAGGATTTTAAATTATATTCTATTTTTTTTATTACAAGAGCAAATATAATTGTTCTTCATTAATACAACCAAGTTTCGTTCATTAAATTACTTTTTGCTCAGTAGTGCCAGACGACAGCGTTTGATTATGTGTTTTTGTTGAAACAGTTACGCCGTGACCATTCCGATATATGTCAATGTTTCAGCCAATCAATACAAGTTTTCTAGGCAAATATACCCTCCACCATTTGGAAAACTGGCGTAACGCTATCTTCTTACACCTATTATCCGTTGTTTTTCTTCTTCTATGTGCCATGCCCATTCAGGAATTTATCGATCATGCCTCTCCTCAATTCCCTGTCCTTTGTAGCTCTTTAATAAATTTTGTCTTTTTGTTATCTCTCCTATAACCTGTTCTGCTATCCTTTTACTCACGCTCTCAGAAGCATTGTTTCCCTCACTCTCTCTTGGCCTTCAATCTGTCCCCACCGGTATCAGATTTACCAAACCACCTTTCCTCAATATGTACCACAAAATTCCAAATCCTTTTTTATGATGTTAAGTATTCTTGTTCGTTTTGTTTTTATATTCATAATAACGTCATTGTTGCTCACATGATCAGTCGATGTTTCAATATTTCCCTTACTTGAGAGTGTAGGAATTGTCACTATTATGAACATATGGAATTCCTTTGTCAGCCTTCGACACTTCTTCCTACTTTTAAATGTAGTGTCCATTCATGACGTGGGTGATAAATATCACTTTGCAATTTAATCACCTTAGTAGTTCCTAGTAATGACTGTCCTTTTACTATCTACCCCTCCCTCTTCTTACATCCATTTATAGAAAGCCGTTAGGAGAATACTCGCTTCTTCCCTGTATTCTTCTTATCTTCAGATTCCCTGTGAGTGTCAAATTTTCCTAAGGTTCTTTCCTTTATTTTCAGCTCTTTCTGTTTACAGATATAAATGTCTTTTTTTTCTTTCTATTTTCCTTAAAACGTCCCTGTTAATACGTAAACGCCCGTTAAAATATTTCCAACGCAACATCTTCTAAAACCAAAACATGTTTTGGAATTGTTGTTACATTAAGTTTCAATTTGAAGTTATTTCTGAGTTTAAATGCTTTATCTATTTATTCACTGAATTCACTTTTTCCCGTTTTGATGAAAAAAAAAGAATCACTAAATATCTTTATACTCTCGACTCTTCTTATCTTTTCTCATTTCGACGTCAAAGTGTTATTTATCGCATTTAAACAGCACGACTGTTTCGCCTTTGCTGAAATGATAAGCATTTAACCTCGATAATTGGAAAATAGATATTTTCAAGATAAAATTATTTTTTCAGGAAATCATTTCCATACATTAAAATAATATGAAGGAAACGTAAATATTAACACACGCATAATTATGACGAAATGTAACAAAAGCTTTTAATAAAGAAGGATCTTATAACAGGGAGACAAACTTAGGAAGTTTGAGAAGTGGGTCAATAAATATGGCACAAAGAATTTGAAAGATAAATTGGAATTGCCGCAGATGGAAATCCAAAGTCTTCTTAACGCAAAGGGCACCTAAATATAGGGTGACCCCAAAAAAACGGGAATTTTTGAAGTGCGTATTGCCAGGCATGAGCAAGTGCAACATTGCAAGACAGTGACCTTGAGCAAGTAAACATTTCGCCATTTTAGTAACGAGAATGAAATTCACAGTATCCCAGCTGAGATGTTGCAGCAGTCAATGAGGAATCTCAACAGCAGATTTCAAGAATGCATTCGTACAGGAGGACTCCATCTACAGGACGTAATTTTAAAAAAATGAAAATTCCATCATTGTTTCTTAAATGGCATGTTTTAAGGTTTCAATTACTATGAATTAAATTTTTTCTTCGATCACTCTTGGTTTTATTGGATTGTTAAATAATTCCCGTTTTTTGGGGTCACCCTATATATGGAAATTGTTATCGCAGCTAATCTGATTGATTATTAGTGTGTTCGATCCTTGCTGGCTACTGCATATAAAATTCGATATTAAATAACCTAGGAAGCGTTGATATGTTGTAAATTCAATCAAACATCAAATTAAAAGTACAGACCAGAATAACAGCCTCAGGAAGAAATACCAAAGTAATAATGGAAAAACATATAAACAGCTAATATTGCGTAACTTGTGAGAGAGGCAAGACTGTATACCATAAAATAAATGGTCGCATTAAATTCTGCTGATAACTGATGTTTGACGATTTAAAAATGATCTCAGAACGAACGATTGATTACTTTAATATAATTAGTGAAATCTTGTATAGGTTGGCGATTTAAACAGATTGGCAAATTCAAAGAAGGAGACCAGATATAATTATTGTGAACCAATCAAAGTAAATCTACGTAACCATCGATCTATAGCTATATCTTCTGATCATAGGCTGAATATAAAAATCATGAAAAATGCCTATAAATGACATGACCCGGATGTAGATGAATTAATAAGCAAAGAGAAAAGCATGTCAGGCTCGTAACTATGGCAACTGGTGGACTTGGAATAATCCCAAAAATTTTACTGATTAATTTTAAGGAGATTAGACAGAAAGAAGAGGCTGTCCACAATGCGGTATATATTTTTTGCACTAATGTTAAAAGAAAAAGAGGATTTGCCCTCACAATTTATATTTCCGAGAGAAGAAAAGAGAAATTATGAAAGAAAACAATAGAATCAGCCTGATTAATAATAATAATAATAATAATAAAGCTGTCAAAATACAAGGATCTTGAAATAGAAATCTAAAAAAGTGGCACATGGGAACATCAACAACCCCTGTTGTAGTTGGAGCCCTAGGATTGGATGGAAAAGATTCCAGTAGACTAATTGAAGGGATCCCTGGAAGTCCATGCCTCAAAGAGATTCAAAAGATTATTCTGACAAGTACAGCTCATACTTTACGAAGGGCTTTATCTATGTAATATTTTATTTATTTTATTTTTTTATTTTTTTATTTTTGCAGTGGAAAGTTTCATGATACCATTTCTAAACTTAGGTCCCTGGGCGGGACCCGGAAAGAAATGTGCAAACGGCAGATATCAAAGATGATGATAATAATAATAATAATAATAATAATAATAATAATAATAATAATAATAATAATAAACACAACAGGTAAGAAGATGGTGAACGCTTGGGAATTTCAGGTGTTGTAACTGCGCACGGTTGGTAGAATGAATAATGGTTCGCTGTTGGAAATCTGATAATCGAATTCCAATCCCAGCCGAGGCCGTTATATTCACTTATGCACAAATAACTTTTGGAAACTTAAGGGTCCATCTCGTCTCCCTCCAGCTTTGAGTTAATTAAAAACTTGTATCAGTAAAAATCATTATTATCCCCCGGAAATTCTTACAATCTAAAACTTTGGGGTGGGGGTTAAAGAATCAACAGAAGGTTGATAAGACGTAAACACCAATCCGTCAGAATATACCTGTATCTATATAAAAAGTAATTGGTATATGTTAGCATGTCATCTTATTTGGTTCAGTAAAGATAAAAAGAAGCGAAAGAATTGTTTAATACGAGGACCTCTTCCGAGTCGCGTGAAAATTTTGGAACATGAAGAATAATGCGACAATAATTTCCGTACAGCTGTACAGTATCCGGCGGTGTATTTTCTATAAATATTTTTTATGGGAAATGTTCTGATTGTTCTTTCCATTTTTGTAGGTCACCTTTACGAATTCAAGCGTAGTCCTAGATTGCATTTAGGTCTCGTCCGTTGAAATTGCTAGGCATAATAAGTTCTATTCCTAATAGTTTTTCTCGTAATTCTCGATTCTTATTTTGCCTACCATCTTCATAAATGTAAATGCAATATCAATCATCATGTTTGGTCTCGTGGAAATCTATTCTTTTTTTCCCTTTCTCGTCAGTAACGTTTTCTCAGTAACCCACTTGCACCTTATCGCCTTACTTGAAGTGGGAAAATATTAAAACAGCACTATAGAGAGATTAGTTATAAATCCAAGGATTAATTGCATGTGTATACAGGCCAAGGCGTGGCTGACATCTACGTATATATAGATAAAGGTGATGTAGGTTAGAGGTGACTAGTTGTCACTTAATCACTAGTAATAACAACAAGTAGAATGCACATGAGCTTGTTTATAAGATGTACACAGTAAAAGATGTTTAGAATATTTTAGAATATGTTTAAAAATATCGGCAAGTTGGACATTGAAACATAAACGGATCATTTAATTTAAGACGGAAAACCAAGTACACATGGCACAGTGGATAAAGGGGTTAGTTAGATCGAGTGACATGACACAAAGATATGAGTTCAATACCCGGTTAAGGCAGTGGAGAACTTTCAGAGGGAAATTAACAGGAGATAACTGATAACTGACTTCCATTAAACATGGTACGTGGAACTAAAACAGTCTGCCCCAGTGAGTGAAATAAAGGGTTCAGTTCGACATTCCAACCACCTAAACAAGATCGGGGCGTACAAAGGCCGAAACATAGTGATAAATATGGCGACAAAGATGAGAACAATAGTCCGAATAATGTAAATAATGTACATAATACCTCATCTCAGAAATATAGACAGATACTGAAAGGCCGAAATGTTGTAATAAATATGGCGACAAAGATGAGAACAATAGTCCGAATAATGTAAATAATGTACATAATACCTCATCTCAGAAATATAGACAGATACTGAAAGGCCGAAATGTTGTAATAAATATGGCGACAAAGATGAGGAAAATAGTCTGAATAAAGTAAATAATGTACATAATACCTCATCTCAGAAATATAGACAGATACTGACGGAAAACCAAATATGCTTATAGCAAATAAGAAAACTTGTCAAACGATGAATTTCCATCGGAACACAGAGTAAAATTGGAAAACTTTGAAAAGCTCGATAGATATCTCGACTTCCCAAGAGAAATGAATAAGAAATACGGGATATACAGATGTCAGGTGTATGCACCGTTATTGAAACAATTGGAACGTTTCCAATGAATGTATCAAAAGGTTTGAATGAAACCTGGAAACAGGAAGAATAGACGCCATCTTGAGAGCAACATTACTTAATATAGAATAGTAAGAATTGGAAAATTTATGTCGTATCATCTTTAGCGTTACTCAACAGTTAGTACAACTCTCAATGAGAGAAAATAAGAACGACATAGATTAAAAATATAACTGCAATGCAAACTTTGGTCGAATGAGTCAAAGTATGTGCCAAAACTTTGTAAAGGAATTCGGTGTCGGGAAATTGCTGGTGATACACGAAAGAAAACAGTAAATAACAAATAGCCTAAATTACCCAATACTAACGTTAGCAGGACATTGAAAAGCAAAGATTAGTGGGTGGGTTGTTTGAATTGTGAGGGGAATTGTTGTCCTCTGATCCCTAACAAGCGCTAATAGCTTTCATATTCCTGTAATCATAGAAGGGTTGAGAGCACTTCGAATTATTGTGATGGTTAGCAAGCTTTTCTCGCCAGAACAATTATGACAGAGTAGTGAGTTCGATCATCACTGGGTGTTTATGTTTTTGGCCTTGTGCCACATCTAAGCTACGCTTAGTAAATCACGTTAAGAGTTATACTGGAAAACACCGACGAACATCTGAGATTTCATTTTTTTTACTTTACAATAACATAAATAAAACAATATCAAACGAGACTGATTTATCACGATCATTATTAAACTGTTTCATTTGAGATATAATTTGTTATTTTTAACTAAAAAATTATTTCGATTATATTTTCGCATAATCTCCTTTTTAAAAACCAGTAAAAATTCAACTGAGAAAAGTCGAGGGTCATTCAATAAATAAGTTGAATTTTTCGATATAAGGACTTCTAATACAGATAGAAGCTGACTTTTTTTTTCATTTTTCAACGTAGTCTCCCAGCACTGTCACACACTTTTCCCATCTTTGCACAAGCTTCCGTATTCACTGAGCGTAAAAATCTTTTGACTGATGTCTCAGCCAGTCGCTCAAAACACTTTTGATTTCATCGTCACTTTTAAACTTCGTGCCTCTCGTGAACGCTTTCAAAAGACCAAACAGGTGAAAGTCTGAAGGGGCAAGGTCTGGGCTGTAAGGGGGATGAGAGAGCAGTCCCCAGCCCAGCTCCTTGATGGTCTGCACCGTTTGGGCTGCTGTGTGAGGCCTTGCGTTGTCATGATGCAAGATGATCCCTTCTGACTGATGACCCCTGCGTTTGTCCCAACAGATAAGCTCAAAGTCCTTGTAATGTCATCCACTGTCACCCTTCTGTCAGACTGAATGAGGTCATTGACTGATTTGATCACTTCAGGAGACCTCACTTCTGTAGGCCTCCCAGGCCTGTCTTCATCCTCAACACTGCTCCGTCCTTCTTTAAACAATTTAGCCCACTTGTAGACATTTTTTTGCTGAAACATGTGGCACCATACACATTTGACATTCTCCTATAAATTTCAACTGGTTTGCACCCTTCAGCAACCAAAAACTTGATAACTGACCGCTGTTCAATCCTGGAGCATGCTTCTTGGTCGGCCATCTTTGTTAATCGCCAAAACTCTCAAAGTTTTTTTTTAATCTGCAAAAGAAAGTAAATCCATGTGAAAAAGAAGTAAAAAAAAAGAGTAAGCTTCTATCTGTATTAGAATTCCTTATACGAGAAATTCAACTTATTTATTGAATGACCCTCGTATCTATAACATGAGACTTTATGATATTAGGCTATTTAAGCTCTTAAAAACTTGCTTGCTTTCAGAAATACATTCTCATTTTTTACCTCGCTGCTGCTGCTTTCTGATAATTGTTGCATAGATTTTCCAAATAATTTACGCAGTTTTTGCCTGTTGACTTCGATGTTTCTTACGGTTGTTAGTTTCTCCATGTCTTCTTTCCTCATTATAAATAGTACGAATTACATTTTCAGTTTCGGTCATTTCATTTACCTCAAGTATTTCTTCGTTGTAAGAATTTCTTGCCACAAATGAAGATAGATGAATATGAACATTACCTACAGTCCCGGCATCTTGTTTTCCTATGCTATTTTCTTATTAGTTAATACCACACCCAATTAATGAAAAATGATTTTCGCTATTTCTATCAGTCAAAACATTGTTAAATATAATGTATATGAAATAAGTCTGAATATCTATTGAAGTAAAAACATTAATCTATGTCAGAATTGTTTACTATGTATAGTAAAACATTCTGAATTATTTATGCCAACAGTACTACCAGATGAATCATCTTTAGTCATGGTTTTCGCCTGTGCCAGTTTGCAATGAGACACAACTTACTTCCCGCCATCTATTACAGTCTTGATCAAGATTATTTTGTTTGTGAAACTCACTTAATTCATCATTACAGAATTCTCTTATCGCTCCACCATTTTTTTTTACTTCCCTCTACGTTTTTTTACGCGACACCTAATCATCAAAACACCATTTATCCAGATTTGTATTAGATCTGTTACTATGTCCATATAGGGTTTGATACCCATGTTATCGAAAGTTTTTCTTAGTGTGTTTATTTTCACATAGACTTTCAGCTTGTGATCTGTGATAATGCGCTTCAAATAGTTTTGGAATTTTTCAATTTGAACCCAAAATTTTAGAGTCAGTTTCTCGTAATCTGAACAATATAAAAATATAATATGAAGAAATATCAGATAGAGCGTGTGTAAATATAAAATTGAACATAGAAGTCAACACTTAGAGGCGACAGGCTGTTTCATGCTAGACTCGTGACCTGACGATCACATGTAGCATGAAACAGCCTGTCATCTCTAAGTGTTGACTTCAATGTTCAATTTTATATTTAAAAAATACAATATGCATGTAAGATAAATTTTCGTTTTTATATTGATTATCACATTTGTTGTTTTCAGCATAATTTAGTAAAAGCTGACCAACCAAGTCTGATCCAGTGCAGCCTCTTGTTCATTCTTGCTAAATTGCTTGTGACAAAATGAGTCAATTGATCAATTTCTCTATCGTTTTTTTTTTCGGATGTTAAGTTTTGGCAATGTTTTAACAGTTGGCATTGATTGAAATTGCCGTCATGATTTTTAAATCAAAGCCCATTTCTTTTGCTTTATACGAAGGATGGTTAAAAATATGTGGATTTAATTTAAATCTCTCATCTGCCTATAATAGAAAATATATTATTTGTATTCCGAGAAACCGTATCTCCTGAAAGTGTGCCTAAAAAGAAAACAAAACAAAAAAACTATAACAAAAATGAAGGTACTAACCAAGAAATGCCCATGGGATTAAGATATTTCTCTTTCTCAGAACAGAAGAGAATTCCGGGAGGCTGAAGAAGTTGTCAATGGAAACATTGTGCTAAAATCAGCAGAGAAAAACGCAATAGTCAAAAATATAATATGCATAAGATTGATGCAGACGTTTCCAGTCGTGGCCATACTTCGTGCTTTCTAGAGAGACTGCAACTGAATATACGATATTTCTTTTGGTTCAGACAATGATTGAAACTGCCCTAAGCAAAATGTATAAAATCAAACTTGCAAATTATGTGCGCGAACTGCAATATCAACTTGAAATCAATATTTCTCTCTGACGCTGCAGCATCTTGAAGTCAATTGTCTTGAATGTCTCTTTCCGCATCATTCATACAGTGATTGGAATATCACATTTACGTCTCCCGAGATTACTTGAAAGATAAATTAGACGTGACGTTTGAACAGCGACTAAGTCAATGTCTACAATTCGCTGTAAAAATTGTCAATAGCGATACCAGACATTTTTTCGAAAATATTAACGCCTGGTTGATTTCAGTTTCACGGAGAATGTCGATAGGCCAAGATGCGAAGTCTTCCGTCAAATTAAAATTGAACAAGTAAGGCGACCACTAGTACAAATAGGCTTGATAACATTACTACTACTACTATTAATAATAATGGTAAATATAATAATAATAATAATAATAATAATAATAATAATAATAATAATAATAATAATAATAATAATAATAACAACTAAAGAGTGACAAAACACAGCAAAAGAGAACATATCGATCGTCTTGAGTCAAGATCGATACTACTAATCTTCAAATAAATTTATATTAAATTTGCACAAAAGCCGACGTGAATGAGCAAACCCTTGGAATTATGCAAATGATTCGTTTTTGAACATACAATGCAATTACTTAAGGAATCTAGATACCGATTTTAAGATTCAAATAGATCAACCAATTCATGCCGGGTGAACAAATATCTGGGTTTTCAGAGAGAACTGAAAAATATAAGTGAGTGTTGTAATTATTAAATCGGGCGTACAAGGAACAGTCCCACACAGATACGTTAAAAAAGTCCGAGAGGATTAAAATCGAAAAGGGAAACAACTCATCCATCTCTATGACATATATATGCTTTAAATGGAGTTTTGAAAGTGTCGATATGATAGATGTAACCGTAATTTCTGTGCAAACAGCTTCTTTTCTCGTACTTATCTTAGAACTCTCTTCCGGTGCTTTGCTTTCCAAATTTTACCTTAAAACTGTAAATAAAATGTCACCCGTTATTTACTGTCTCCATTCCCGTAATTTTATTATTAAGAATAACTCTCTTCGACAATTTTTTTTTGGCATAGTCTCTAACACTTAATAAACTCTTGCGTCTCAGTGACTATATTGACTTACACGCAGGGAAATGATTATACATACATACATACATACATATATATATATATATATTTATATATATATATATATATATATATATATATATATATATATATATATATATATATATATATATATATATATATATATATATTCTCAATCCAATGTATATCGTATATTTTAATTGAGGTTTAACTTAAAAGTCTTTATTCAAGGGTACTAACAAGCGTGTAAATAATTTATAAACAAAGGTTAATTTATGAAAGAATCGTCTGGTTTTCACTGATAAATTGATAAACGAAGAAAGTAACACAAAAATCAGAAAAAATATATAATTTTCCTTACATAATTCAATTATAATCTCGGTTATCAGTCATGTCGGTCTTGTCGAGCAAGGAAACTTTTTTCCAATTATTTATAACAATCGATATTCGATCTGTTCCTGAAATAAGAGAATGACAAAAGATCTTGTAAAATCTGTGATACAAAAATTTAATAAAATTTGGGGTATGCAATTGATATCTACGAAGAGCTTCGAAAAATTCAAAGTAACCAGGGAAAGACTTTTCTTGCTTCACCAACAGCAAATGAATGCCGGCAAAAGAAATTGAACAATAAGGCTAGTCCATCATGATGTAAATAATATTACACTTTTCTGAGCGTTCTAATGAGTTAATAAAGCAATAATGTCAAATATTTGAGAGACATGTTTATACCAATAATTATATCGTATTTATATCCATTCATCTCGAGATAATGAGATAGAGAGATAGAGAGAGAGTGTTCGAACGAGATATATGAAGCGACGGCTGACATATTTAGGCTGCCGTAAATTTGCTTCACTGTGACTTTTCTATAAACATTTTCATTGTAATTCTTCCAATGAACCTTTCGCTATGCTAACCATAAATTATAAATTTAGGCACAGTTCTAGATTGGTGGCAATCTCTCATCATTCAAATGGCGAGATATAACCGAATTTTTTTGCTAACAGTTTCATTTTTGTGTGCTTTTTGTCTACGTAACACTCCTCGGCTACTTACTTTACAGCCAATTTTGATCTTTAAAAATTTAAATGCAATGTCAATCATCATCTACTGTCATCTTGATTCCTCTTCTTTTATTGTTCCCGGTACTTAAAGTTTTTATTTTTCTTATATTTCTGAACATAAAGTAACGACCTAAGTCGTAATGGATTTGTTGCCTTGCTCAGCGTAAAATAATCTATCTATGTATCTATGTATCTATGTATCTATCTATCTATCTATCTATCTATCTATATATATATATATATATATATATATATATATATATATATATATATATATATATATATATATATATTTACTTAGCTAAGGCCGACATAGAGAACCTTGTGGAAAGACAGTATATAAGAAGATTGTGTTTCGCCAATCTCCCATGGTTTCAGTTTCGTTTTATATTTATATCTATCTATCTATCTATCTATCTATCTATCTATCTATCTATCTATATACATACATACATATATATATATATACATATCTATCTATCTATATATATATTTATATATACATACATACATATATATATACATATATATATAGATATAGATATATAGATAGATAGATAGATAGATAGAGAGAGAGAGAGAGAGAGAGAGAGAGAGAGAGATAAAGACTTTTAAGTATATAAATGAGTTTACATATACGAGGAGAAGAGAGCACTTATTCCAAATGTACACAAGTATGCAGAAAAACAACTAGATGCTACCAGTTACAACCTGT
>OZ038490.1:118611046-118638546 GCA_964036315.1 Acanthosepion esculentum | reverse complement strand
GGGTGGTGTTCGTACCAATTTCTTCGAGTTTCCTTCCCGTAGGAGTTGCAAATTTCCCAGTGCAGATATTGGCCCACTCTTATTATTATTATTATTATTATTATTATTATTATTATTATTATTATTATTATTATTATTGTTGTTGTTATTGTTACATATCCTTTGGTGATTTTTCATCTTCACTTTTTTTATAACGATTGATTTGGTAAATCTTACAGTTAAATTTAGATTTAGAATTATTTTTTGTTGGTTTTCATTTTTTTGTTGTCTTTGTTAAATTATTACAATTAGGATTTTAACTCTTCTTCCTTTTTCTTCTTCTCCTCCTCCTCCTTCTTGTTCTTCTTGTTCTTGTTCTTCTTGTTCTTCTTGTTCTTCTTGTTCTTGTTCTTCTTCTTCTTCTTCTTCTTCTTCTTCTTCTTCTTCTTCTTCTTCTTCTTCTTATTATTATTATTATTATTATTATTATTATTATTATTATTATTATTGAGATTCTTCTGTTCATGTTTATTATCAATTGATCAATATGAATTAATTATTACTCCGATTCATGTTATCTTTCAGAATCTTTCTTATCACAACGTTTTTACTTTGTTTAGTAACGCCTTAATTATTTACGTTTTGCACGTCTTTCTTAATGTAGTAATTATGATTTTCATCCGACATATTAATGATTTTATTAAAAACAAAAAGAAATCTGCTCTTTTTAATGTTATTTTCCCAGAACTCATTCTTTTTAATCGCCTTGGTGCAAATATATTGCGCGTGTTGCGTGAGCGGCTACAATCCAATGAAACCGTTAGTTAAAAAAGAATATATTTAAAAATATAGCTATATTATAAAGTAAAAGAAACGTAGATAAAAAGCAAATTGATTTTTCTTTCAAAGGAAAATTACAACGAAACGCTCAGAAATTAGAAATTAAAAAATTATTGCATTTTTATAACATTAATAACAATCTGTTTTTCTTTATTATTTCAATTTTTGCTTCACTTGTAAATTTCATTTTCGCTTTCATGATTTCTTTTATGTTGTCGTTTTATTCCTGTCTGCGCATTCAATCAACAATTGCTTACTATTTACTTTCTTATATTCTATTGCACTATTTAAGAACAGCAGTTCCGTATTGGTTTCAGCTCGATTCTACTTATTTTATTAAACATTGTTACAGTTTTCTTTTCTATTTATTATTTCCCGAATCGTTATAATATTCAATTCATCATTTTCCCTGAAGATGTTTTGACTTCTTTCTTCCTCTTCCATCCCTTATATTTCCACCCTTTTAGTTTCTTTCTTTCTTTCTTTTTCCTTCTTTCTTTCTTTCTTTCTTTTTTCCTTCTTTCTTTCCATCTTTCTTTCTTTCTTTCTTTCTTTTTTTCCTTCTTTCTTTCCATCTTTCTTTCTTTCTTTCTTAGTTTCTTTCTTTTTTTTTACTTTCCATCTTTTTTCTTTCTTTCTTTACATCTTTCCATCTTTCTTTCTTTCCATCATTCCATCTTTCTTTCTTTCTTTCCATCTTTCTTTCTTTCTTTCTTTCTTTCCATCTTTCCATCTTTCTTTCTTTCCATCATTCCATCTTTCTTTCTTTCTTTCTTTCTTTCCATATTTCCATCTTTCTATCTCTCTTTCTTTCTTTCTTACTTTCTTAGTTTCTTTCTTACTTTCTTAGTTTCTTTCTTTTTTCTTTCTTTCTTTCCATCTTTCTTCCTTTCTTTCTTTCTTTCCATCTTTCTTTCTTTCTTTGCACTTTTACGTCTCCTCCTTTTTAATTTTCCATTTTCCTCTTTTAATTCTTTCCATATTTCACACCCTTCCTTCTTTCAATCAACATTCATTTCTCTGTTTAACCTTTCCTATCATCACTCATTTTATGCGACACATTTCGAGTTTACCAAATGTTTTTTTTATTTTCGTTTCTTTCATTTCGTCTGCATCCTAACGACTTAAATCACGTCTAGTTTCCCTTAAAACCTTTTCCACGTGCGTTCTCATGCATTAACAATTTTCTAGCCACCTTTTTCGATGGCTTTCAGTAAATATGTGAACAAATTCGAATATGTCTGCTCGTGTGAACATATGTTGAATCTATAATGTAACAATGTCTCAGATTCTGTCATATATTGCTTAACGAGTTAGTCTCACAAACAATTACTTGTATATTACCTATGTCTCATACATAAATAAATGTGCCAGACTTGTAGAAGTTTTATAGAAATCAATGTAGACGCCTGCTATAGAAGATGAAGTTAGATTAAATATCCAATGATAGTTTGAAGTTCGGTTATATTCCACAAGCTTTATCAATCTTTTCTAGACTAGGTGAAAGTTAGGAAAAAACAAATCCTTATACTCTGCTTCTCACAGTCGTCGGTTGTCACACGACTGGCTTAATATGGAAGATCCAATTAAGGATAAATCTGGCCACTGTCAGGTTGGGATCGCTATCCACCAACCATCACTTTTGAAATCAATTGTCCGGGAGCATGTTTTCCCAGAACGTTTTGTCATAGGAAATAAGTTTATAATTTGATATATATCAACACAGCTTGTCATTTGAGTCGCTAACCTTAAAGAAAACATAATTAAAGTCAGCAAAATTGCATATTAAGAATTGTATAAAATAAAATGTACTTTAATACACACACAAATATTTTATTGCAAGCAAGGCGACATCACCACTAGAACGCAGGCAGTTATAGGGAGTGAAGGGGAATGAGAAGAGTGAAAATGGGGAGGATTGAGTAAATGGCAAAAAAGGAACAAGCATTAAAAAGACGAATGTTGTCGATTGACGTTTCATTTAAATTTTTGAAGATTGTTTTTATCAGGGAAGCAAGACATTGGAAAGGTTTTCCGCAGATATGAAGTGTGAGAAAAAACTGTTAGAGGAGAAATTACATACGGTAGGTCAGAAGTAAGGCGGTGATACCTAGTTGCCAGTTGGATCACAAAGAAAAAAAAACTCGTCCGAGCAGTTAGCATGAAATTATTTATAGAAAAGGCTGAGGGAAGTCACGTCACGTCGGTGAGAAAGTGACTGGAGATCAGGACCGATTGTGCTGCATACGTATAGAGAGATCGACAGATAGCTCGATAGATATGAAAAATTTATATCTGAAATCTCTCTCTCACACACACACACACACACACACACACACACACACACACACACACACACACACATATATATATATATATATATATATATATATATATATATATATATATCTGGGGGGCTCTCCTGTCGTATTCGACGTATGAGGGACAAGCAGCTCAGTTCCTAGGAACCGACATCTCAGACACCAGCACAAATGATTTGATTATAGTCTTTGTGCAGAACCAACCAAGGGCCGATACCTCGTGTACTACGTGCGACAAGGTATCCAAACGACCCTCCGCGAGTTTTGAATTGAAAGTTGTCCTTCTCCTAGACCAGTTGCCATTCAAGGTTATAGAAGCTTGTGTGTCCTGCTATTTACCTATACCTGGATGGAGAAGATATATATGAGTGTGAGCGTGTGTACAAGAGACTCTAATGAAAATGAATAACAAGTACATTGCACTAATACATTACACAAGACGCATCACTTGTTTTAAGCAACGCCTGTTCAGACACCTCCATTAGCTTGGATAAAATTACGAGCGGACATTCGGATAACTATATTTATTCACGATCCGAATTCAGTAAAATATTACATTTGAATAAGAAGTTGGTTAAATGTTGTTATTAACTTGCTGTTACGTAGCGAGGCTCTTGGTGTTATGGTCACTCTACTGGATAAAAGTTCGTGAATAAATTGGTGGCATAGTAATTGTTAGTTCAATTCATTCGCCGGGTTATACCCATCCATACCCCCGTGTGAACAAGACAAGCAATAACTGTGCAATAAAAGTAACACGTGTAGAAGGCTAGAGACCGCAACATTAAAAAAGGCAAAAAAAATTGGCATAATGAAGATGAAAGCATTAGTCCGAATGTAAATACGTATTCATTTTGCCTGTGACATCTTTTCTGGTGAGTTCGAACATTGCATTCTGCTGTGAGGATTTAAGCCTTTAAAACTCAAATTATCTGTCTATATCTCTGAGATGAGGTATTATGATTACTTGCGTTATTTACATTATTATTCGGAGTATTATCCTCTAGTTCATTGTCATATTCACAACGTTTCGTCTGTTGTACACTGTGGTATTATTCAGGTGACTGAAATTTCGAACAGGACCCTTTATTTCGTCTACCCTGAAGGACAAATGGCTCAGTGGATAAAAACGTTGGTTACATCCAGTGACTAGACACAAAGAGTTGTAAGTTCAGTACCAGTCCACAGCAGTAGTGAACCCAAACTCAGAGAGATGAGATTAAAGGAAAAAACTGCAACACCCTGAAGAGTCCTGGCTCGAGGAACTAGAATAATCTACCCTGGTGGGCGAAATAAAGGATTCGGTTCGAAATTCCAATCACCCTGATGAAGGCCGGAGAGTAAAACGGCCGAAACGTTGTGAATATGGCAATGGAGATGATAATAAGAGTTTGAATAATGTAAATCATTCAAGTAGCTCAAATTATGTTATGTGTCCTCTGTTTGCATAGGAAATCGGATAATCCGACATCACACTGGAATGTTATAAGGTAACCAAAAAAAGTTCTGTCTGTTTTTTTATTAGTCATTGAATGTAGTTGAAATATATACGAAATGCGGGTAGCAATTGTTTTCAAATTCGAGCAGCCGGAAGTAGGAACATCAGACGTTATGAAAAACACGCGCACCGTGCTCGGCCATCAGTTATAAGCCGGACAGCTGTGAGAAGGATGGAATTGTCTACAGATCTCGTTCGGGGCTGTTTGCTTTACGACTTCAAAGTGGGCTTATCAGCAGCTGCATGAAGTCGCCGCATATGTCAAGCGTTTGGGGATAGTGCTGTGGATGAACGTACTGCAAGGCGTTGGTTTCGAAAATTCAAGTCGGGAGATTTGTCTCTCCATGATGAGCCTCGCAGTGGACGACCACAGGTCTTGAATGACTGAGTCCTGAAGGTGGTCAGTAGTCTAACGTGTGGTGAACTTGCAAGACAGTTCAACGTTTCCGATGAAACAGTCAGACTTTACCTGCACCGCCTAGGTAAGACGTACAAACTGAGCAAGTGGGTTCCGCAAACGCTGTTGGAGGTCCACAAGTGACAACGAGTGGCAGCCTGTGTATCGCTGCTTTCTCGCCACCGTACCGCATCCTTATTCAATCGAGTGCTTACCAGTGATGAAAAGTGGGTTCTCTCCGAAACTCCCAAGCGTTCCAGACATTGGTTGTCTCCTCAGAATGTTGTCCCTCACACCGCAAGACCACCTATGCACCCACGCAAAATTATGCTTTGTTTCTGGTGGACAGGTCGTCAAGTGGTTTATTATGAACTGCTACCAACGGGCCAACGGTCACTGGAGACCTATACTCACAGCAATTGAAAGCAATTGATTGCGCCAGAAGGAGCCAGCACTGGTGAATGGCAAAGGTGCTTTTCCTCCATGACAACGCCAGGCCGCATGTCGCGCGAGTGGTCAGGGATAGCATACAGCAACTTGGGTGCGAGACTTTGTGCCATCCACCTTATTCACCTGACCTTGCGCCATCCGATTACCACCTCTTCCACTCCATGGATAATCATCTTCGTGGGAAATCTTTCACCAATGAAGCAGACTTGCGCAAAGCCCTCACGGACTTCTTTGTGTCAACCCCACCCTCGAGTTCTACCGCAAGGGCATTGAACAGCTGGAGACACGTTGGCAGAATGTGCTGGATGCCAATGGCGATTACTTTGAAGAATAAATGTAAGTTGCACATACTGTGAAGCGTTTTCTTTTTTTCCTTTAAAAACGGACAGAAAATTTTTGGTTACCTTGTATATGCCGGAAAATAGGTTGCTTTTTTCTTTTTTCTTTTTTTTCTTGGAGATTGTTTATCGTTTGTAGTCTGAATACTAGGGTTGTTCATACATCATTTGGCATTCAAAATCTGCAACTTGCCAAACATGAAAATGGCGGCAAAAGTTTCCGTTACTGATACACATGTTAAAAAACATTAAATTTTTATAGAACATGGATGCACTTCCGGTCGGAGACTTGTTTATGCGAACGTTTCTATGCATGAGACGTTTTACGTATATTTATTCAATCGACTTCAAATGAACCTCACTTTCTCACTATCTCTCCTCCTGCTCATTATCTCACCTTTTACACTGTCCCCTCTTTCCTTCTCCTTTCCCTTTCTTACCATTCACGGCTTCCTTTTTTTTATTTCTCCATCATTTTCACCCCTCTTCCTTTATAACTTTATCTCCTCTCTTTTTCTCTCTTCTTGTATTTTCTCTCCCTCCTCATCCCTCCAACTATTTTTCGTTGTTTTATTCATAATAAAATTTCATTTCTCTTTTTCTAGATACGTGTGTTAGTGTTTTTTCTCCTGTCTCCTCCCAGCCACTCCCGAAACTTTATTCACCGCCCCAACCACATCCAAACCATCTTAAATTTATAGTTAATTATGTTCATTACAATTACAGTCGTCATCAATTTCATTTTTGCCAGCTTCGATCTAAAATCTTTCTCCTTTTGTCCATAATTTTGTTTGTCTGGATTTTGATTTACTCTTTTCTGCTTTTTTATTTGAATTATTGTTTTAGATTTCGTGATGTTTACCTTCGTCTCTTTCGCCTGTTAACCATGATAACCAGCCGTCAGAATAAAAGCAGAAAACTATTACAAGCGAATATTACAAAGGAATAGATTCATGAAAAAATAGATAGACACTCTATCAGATTTTATTATACATGTCTATATTCTCACAATAAAATTGGTATTAACCAATCGTTGGAAGTAAGATTCTCCAGATATACGTCAATTTATATAAGCAATATATCGTGTGTGTTTCAGCTCTTAAAATGTTTCTTTATTAAAAAAACTTTGATTGCATTTTAGGATTGTCAGTTTTGCAAAGAGTAACATAAAATTTAACTATAAATAAGTCCAAAAGATATACATAATAGAAATATATTTAATGAGCAGAGTATTACACATGTGCAATTATCGTAATTATCCATGTATAATACGCCTTCATTCATTATACCCGCACCTACAATTGTGCTGAAAGTGTAGAAACATGCTTCTACTTACGCATAATAAATACCTTTTGTATAGTAATCAGACCTATAAGTTGTAGCTCTCCAATTTCATTACGACCAGCGTTTTCTACTCTTATTAAGAAAATGATTTTAAACATGGAATAATATTATTCTAATTTAGTTTTACGATAATTCTTATTTTATTTTTCATTTGTAAATATTGTCAGGTACATATGATTGTATTTGACATCTTTATGGGGTCGCAATCGCCGAATGTTAGATTGAAATTGTCGTATGTTTGTGGTGAGTATTCACTTCGCAACTGAAATCGACCTGTGAAACGTCAATTTTTTAAAAGATTTTTTGTAGCTCTGCATAATACGCACCCCTAATTTTGCTTATTATTTTTTAGATAAAATGCATATTATACCTGGAGACTTAGGTTAATATGTTATTATTTTACATGGTAATATAGACTGTCTCAATTTCTGAGATGAGGTAGTGTAACTATTTATACTATTTATTGTTATGGTCCACTATCCTCGCACCACTGTTATGGTCCAATATCCTCGTCGCCACTGTTATGGTCCAAGGTTAGGACCAAGGAAGAACAACACGAACACAAGAGTAGGAATAACAAAGATATATTAAACAGAATAATAATAATACGAGAAGTTGAATGTGTTAGTATGACTGTCAGTCTGGTTTAGAGTGAACTATTATTGTCTCGACTCGTTCCACTTCGTTCTATCGTCTCTCTTGAGAGGCGCAGTCTTTATAGTGTCAAGAAGAGTTCATTGTCGTTACAGGTAAGATCCCATAACATTTATATTGTTTGGACTGTTGTCCTCATCTTTATTATCATATTTATTACGTTTCGGTCGTTGTACGCTCTTCTTCAAGAAGGCCGGATCGTACAACAGCCGAAACGTTATGAATTAGTAATATCGAATCTTTAACATTTCATACTGTTTTTTTCATTTTTCCATTATTGATTTTGATAAATTTTCAATCTTTTCGACATTCATGTCACTGCCTAAATTTGAATTGTTTCTTCTTAGCGTGAATATTTTTTTAGATTTCTATACACGTCTATTTAAATGATCGACCAGAATTCTCATAGTTGACGAATATTTGCAGAGGATAAATAACTTTTTATTATATTGGATATTTTGAGATCTTTTTTTCTTTTATATAGACAAGTGTCAGTTACAGAATGTAAAAGTGTATTGTCTTGTATGAATAGACACCTTACCTTAAAGTTTGTTTTTCCGCTGACGTGTATAAGACAAAAATATATTGTCCAAGATATTACAGTCATTCTATAAAACACCATCAACTTTGAAAACACATCTAAAACAAGTGAAAACATTTTGCGCATTTCAACGTGTTAGGAAGTTGTGTTGGCTGAGGATATTAATGAAGAAGTCAACCCAACCATCAGAATAATCCAACGTTGCTTAAACCTGTAGCAGAAAAAATTATAATTGACACATCTGTTTCCATATGTTTACTCATTCAACGTACACATTTCATTTTATGGTTCTGATTCAAAAATGAAAGTTTAGTTGATTTCATAGCTTTGACTAGCGTTCTTAATATATCACAATTTTGTATCGGTGTTTAAATTCAGAACAAATCAAATCATTTTTTAACTTCTTTAAATGTTTTTATTGGTCAATCCAATTACCTTGTTTATTACCTTTTTAATTTTTCTCAAATTTATTTTGTGACATTTAATTTGTTTTCTAGTCCTCTTATTAAATGCTTTCTGATATTGTCAACGTTGTTTTCCCTAACTTTACAATATATGATTTCCCTTTTAATTATATTTTTTCTCTTAAAAGGCGATGTCAGTATTTATATATCGGAAATTAAAAAATATCTATAGTTATATATTTCTATGTATCTATTTACAATATGATAAACGACCTCCAGATGTGATATAGCGTTGAAAACAAGGAACATAAGATGAACAAAGCGATTTTAAATCATGGCGGCGTTAGAGTTTGTCTTTTCGAAAATAATGAACCCAATTCTTACAATAGATCATGAAATGGATTACTCATTGTTGCTGTTAGGCTTACCCAGTAAGACCTGTTGTCTGTCAGTTCTTTCTCAGTTACATGTTTGATTTACTCATTGATTATTTGACATCGACTCACCAATCATTGAATGATATGGATTTTTCTTTAATTTTTAATTCTCTTCCATTTTTCTTTGATGGGTAGAAACTTCTTCCTCTGGCTGAGATAAACTGTTCATTATCCCCTATCTCGTTGGATCGGTGTTCAAACCTAGCCAACTGCCAGGTTTACCCTACCGTACCGAACACATAACCCCACCGTTTGAAGTTTTCCATTAAGTAAGTCAATATATATACATACATACATACATCCATACACACACACACACACACACACACACACACACACACACACACACACACACATATATATATATATATATATATATATATATATATATATATATATATATATATTAGAAAAGAAAACAGTTGGAAGAACAAACTTGGCAAAAGACCTAAATGCCCTTAAACAAGATATAATCAGGAACAAGGGCAGGAAGAAGAAAAAAATGAAGAAATAGAAGGAAAATAGCTAAAGGCAAACACCTACGTACTCTCTAAAGAAAAGTGCTCTACGCCTACATTATATGGAGAGACCAAAACACTCTTTGTAACATTAATTCCAATAAAATGCATCCCTAATCCTAATCCGAGTTTCACGCTCACGCACTTTTTAGATGATCTGAATGTTTAAGATGTTTGAAGCACGTGTAAAACTCGGGTTACGACTAGAGACATTCATTCATAAATACATACATACATACTGATATATATATATATATATATATATATATATATATATATATATATATATATATATATATATATATATATATATATATATATATATATGTATATATATATCTACATTTACTTATTTCCCTTTTTCAGTGAGAGATTGAAACTTACGGTCATATCACATTGAATTAACCTTCTGTTACTTTCCCGGAAAGTAAGCATCATCGACCCTGGCCAATACTTAGATGGTCGACCGAATGGGAGTACCACTTGGATTTGAAGGTGTAATTGATAACGACTTGTCATTGGAAATTGGAGAGTTCCACTTTGATTCGATATATTTTCGTGCGCAAAATTACCTCTGATAAGGCTATAAATCTACGTCTTTTTCAAAACTATGGGTTAATTAGTAGGACCTGTATCAGCAAATGATACATTTCACCTAATAATTTTTAGTATCTAAAATTATTTTAAGCCTTTAAAGAACTGCAAGAGGTAAATAAACTGTAAAACACAAATAAATCAACAACCAAACACACACACACACACACACACACACACACATATATATATATATATATATATATATATATATATATATATATATATATATTTGCATGTTTCATTAAATAATATAGACAAGTTTTGTCTATTTCTTTTAAGTAAGTTCCTTTCGTATTGAATGATAAGCTTAATCATATAATCGTTGAAAGACGAAAGGAAAACATCATATTGATATATGTTTGAATCCAATCTAAGCTTTCGGCTTACATAAGCCATTATCAAAGATGACAATTTTAATAAATCAAACAACACATATACGAAACCACAATAATGACCCGCCGTTGCTGTTTGAATAAGCTCAAAGTGAAGACAAACTCTTATTTACGAGCCAAGGAAGCGAAAAACATGTCGTAGCTCGTGACGTCACACATGACCAATCTCCTCCAGCTGGTACGAGGTAGTTTAGTTTATCGTAGATGTCCAGTTTGTTTCAACGATAATGTGATTAAGCTTATCAGACAATACGAAAGGAACTTACTTAAAATAAAAAAATAAAACTTGTCTATATTATTTAATGAAACATGCATTAATGAAATATTGCTGCCGAAATATATATATATATATATATACATATATATATATATATATATATATATATATATATATATATATATATATATATATATATATTACGCGAATCATTAATACGAAAAGCAGATAATGAAGTTAATGATATAAATGGCAAGAATCACTCTCGCAAAAAATCTTTAATAATAAAATAGATTAAATAAAATAAATAATAATAAAAGACCTGATAAAACCGGAATTTATAAACAAGGATCATACCATTCATTAACGGATTCGAGGTTAATGTATTTTATTATTAAAAATTGTTTGCGAGAGTGATTCTTGCCATTTATATCATTAACTTCGTTATCTGCTTTTCGTATGAATGATTCGCGTAATATAAATTGAACCTGCACCACATAATTTATATATATATATATATATATATATATATATATATATATATATATGTATATATATATATATATATAACAAAACCAACGAATCAATATATATATATATATATATATATATATATATATATATGTGTGTGTGTAAATAAATGACAATAAGAAAACAGTAATTGCTGACGCGTTTCGTCCTAATGCGGACTTTTTCAAAGCAAGTAACGAAATGATTTTAATCAAACAAAGAAAATTAATAAAAACAAAAAACAGAGTGTTCTTAGCAACGGGAATGTAGGAAACGCTATTTTCGTATTTTTAACTGAAAATGACGTCAGTTAATGTCACGTGTGGAGAATATTTCATTAATCTTTGTTGATGGATTCAACCATTTTCTTTTGATTTTAATATGTTTTTGTGTACATTTGTTTGTGAGAGCAGTAATTTTGTTAGAAAAGGTGAAATAGGGAAAAAACCTGGGCGTAGATTAATATTTGGGTATTGGTCGATTGCGGCACTCTCTAGGATTTTCCTTCTGAGTGAGTTATTTTCTTTTTTTATAAGTATAGAGTTTTTAAAATCAAAATTATGGTTGAATTTATTCCTATGTATTACTAAGGCATTATTTAAGTTGTTTATTCTAAGGTCTCTTTTGTGTTCATTGATACGTTTTTTTTATGTATATATATATATATATATATATATATATATATATATATATATATATGTATATAGCCTACCTTAAAACTATATTTTTATGATATATATCATATATTTATTACACACAGACATATATATATATGTGTGTGTGTGTGTGTGTGTGTGTGTGTGTATGAGTTAGTGAGCGTTTCACTTGGTTTCGATTGTTTTGATAAATTCTAGTTGGAATTAACCCAAAATAAACTATTTTCGATCAAGGTTAATTACTTCTACGAATGAGTCATTTCTCTTCTTAACCAGCTGGAAATTGTAGGTAGCCTCGAAATATATTTACAGAATGATTTGCTCAGATTAACCTATGAAAAGGACCAATAGAAATATCGAAAATCATTATGCTCCAATCATATATATATAGCTAAACTAAACTACTGAATATTAAATAAATGAGGGAAATTTTAAAAGAACATACATGTGCAAGATGAAAGACAATGCAGGATTACGGGAAATGTACATTTTTCACTCAATGATTTATCGCAAATTCTTCAGCGGAAACAAAAATCTATTAATTTTGTAGGCAGATGTGACAGTGTAAATGTATCAACATATATGAGTTTGACACTTTGAAAATGAGTGTTAAGGAAAAGCGTTATTTTATTTCTCTGTGTCAATCGGAAGGTCATAAATTTCGCCTAGTTGTATGCTCGGGGTGGGGGGTGCTGTAAAAAAAGACGTTAATTAAATAAAGAGAGACTTCCATCGAAGAGAATAAAATGAAAAGGAATAAGATTGAGACGAAAAAGATGAATTGAGAGATGAAATGTTTAGAACCAGCACTGTGATTTTAACAGGAAATGCGATATCAAAATCGAAAGTCATATTTAGGATAGCGAAAGATGCTAAACAAAGTATTAAGACACGGGAAAAGACTAGCAAAATTTGTGCAATGTCGTTGCTCCTATGTGGCAGTTATTGCTGGACAATCTTCACAGAGATGAAGACGATATATTAAAGGTCGGGTGGACCGTGGAAAGAAACGAATAACCTACCTAACGAACTTGTGTAAATGGTTGTAATGAACACGGATTAGTAGAGATAGCAATAAGACAAAACTTACTAAGAACTAAAAGTATAGGAAGGAGTTGAAAACTTTGATCGCCCATCTCCTGAAGAGAAACGGCACAGAGAAGAAATGTACTTACATTTTACTTGATTTCTCATCGGGATATTGTCCGTGTCGTCATTTCTAAGTCAGTGATCGTTTTCAGAGGTTCGAACACTTTTAATCTCAATGAAGAATGTTAAACCCTACAGGAATTTGATGACCTAAGGATCCTGAGTTTTCCAGTGAAGTGTAGCAAGATATCTTTTGGAAACTTTACTTCAATTTAATTTAAAAATATAATAATAATAATTGATAATATAGTATTCTATAGAAAATAAATGAACACCGTACTGTAATATTTATCATATTTTCATTTAACAAGGTTTTTTTTTTAAGTCGATGACCGTAAACTACCTGGTAGGCCTACATTCTTACAGTACATTTGGCTAGCCATAACGGTAAAGTTAAGCTCCTTTAGACTGACTCATGTAGCCTTGTGTCTTTATTTCTGTAGCTTCATGAACAGCAGAGCGTCATGTGTGGAGCTTAAAATCTACTAATATCTTATAGGAATGAAGAATTAACTATGCTTTTTTTTCCTTTCCCCAGTTTATGTTCACCTTTGTTTGCACGTGTATAAAATATATGTAGGATGATGCCCAGTACGGCAATATTTGACTACGGTAGGCCTACTAGTATTGCTAAAAAGCTGCGGCCGCATTATACACGAGCAAGATGAAAAAAATCAGGTTGTTCAGAAAAACAAAATCAAGGAGCTCACTATATATGTAATCGGCTTATACAGGAGTATATACGATATGTTGCCTCTTTTCTGAATATTTTAAGGAAGAGTTTTTTATGGGTAAAGCGATGATAAACTATTAAACTGACTATATGTAAGGCAAGGATGTGTCTTTTCACCGGACTTATTCCAAATATACAGCGAGGCAATTCTGAGAGAAGTGAATATCCTACCGGGATTCATCATTGTCGGCCACAATCTTAAGAACACAAGAGACGCAGATGACACAGTCCTGATAGCAGACACGGAAAAGAAACTACAAAACCTCCTACAGAAGGTAGCGAGGGAGAGCGAGAAAAGCGGATTTAGCATAAATTAGAAAAAGACAGAATGCATGGTCATCAGTAAAAGGATGAGCCCAAAATGCAATTTGAAGGTCGGGGACACTACAATGAAGCAGGTATGACAGTTATATGCTCGGGGTGGGGGTAAAAAAGACTTTAATTAAATAAAGAGAGACTCTCATCGAAGCGAATAAAATGAAAATGAATAAGATTGAGACGAAAAAGTTATATATGCAATGAATTGAGAGATGAAATGTTTAGAACCAGCACTGTGATTTTAACAGGAAACGCGATATCAAAATCGGAAGTCAAATTAGGATAGCGAAAGATGCTAAACAAAGTATTAGGACACGGGAAAAGACTAGCAGAATTTGTGCAATATCGTTGCTCCTATGTGGCAGTGAATGCTGGACAATCTCCACAGAGATGAAGACGATATATTAAAGGTCGGGTGGACCGTGGAGTGAAACGGGACGTGTTTTGACGGAGGACGATAATGCCATCTGAAGACAGATTGGGATGGCCAAAGACGCATTCCAAAAGCTGGACAGAGTATTGTGAGACAGGAGAATTTGTTTGGTGACAAAGAAAAGAGTACTGAGTTGCTACGTGACATCTGACCTCCGATAAGGCAGCGAATGTTGGACGGTCTACTCAAAGACGAAGTAAAGACTCGAGGCAGCGAGGATGTGGTTCTACAGAAGGATACTAAGGATACCATGGAGCGAGCATGTGAGCAACGATGAGGTTTTGGAGAGGATACAAACATTGGGGAAACCTATACTTAACATAAGGAAACGACAGATGCAATTTCTGGGACACCTAATGAGAGAGGAAGGCCTGGAGAAACTGATACTCACAGGTCAAATAGAAAGAAAAAAGAGACAAGGGAAAGCAATGCATCACATACCTGGCGGGCTTAAGCAAGTGGATGGCAGAACGTGGACTTTGGGAGTTGGCAGAGGCACGAAAGTTATTGAAAGCCACAAGAGAATGGGAAAGGGGAGAGCCATGATCATCTACGTTCTGAAAGGACACGGCACATGAAAAACATCGTCATCTTGTCTGTTCTCCAAAATAGGACGAGTTAGTTTTTTTGTTGTTTTTTTTCTATTTTGATATTGATTTTATATAGAGAGGGGAAATATAATTGTCCTTCCGAATATAAACTTTTTTCCTTTCAAAACAGGTTATTCCTATTTCTTCCGTGAATTGGTGACATGCAGCCTCTTCTCAATTGGCAACTAACCTGTTTTCACGATATAGACCGTCTATTAAATAGTGTAAAATTATAAATAAAAATGCTATTGCACGTTTTACGAAATGTCTATTGAATAGTTTTCGATTACATTGATCGTAATAACTTTTCTTTCTTAAAGATGAATCAAAATAAATAAAATGAGTAGATAAATTGAAAAATAAATAAAAAAAATTCCTTGCACTGTATTTGCAAAACGAAGTAAAGTACAGAATACGGAGCTGCTTTACGAATTTCTTTATTAGGCTTTCTTTTTTTAATAGGAAAATACAGCAAAACATTTAGGAATTAATTAGATATATTTAGAAATGGTGCAATATTGATATTATATCTATCTGAAGCTGGTTGACACAAACCTATTACATGCGCTAAACGCTTGAAATAGCATTTCGGTACATTTTCTTCCTTAGCGTTTCTTTCCTTTAATGGCCAGATCATTGGAAAGGAAACTGATCGTTAATGTAAGCAATATAGGGGTTGAGCACTTTTCTTTACTGAATGGATAGATATTTGCTTTTAACTCTTATTTTTCTGTTTCCCTGTCAAGTATAATCTCCAACTATTCAAATATAACGTCAATCGACATCTCCAGTTGCCTTTATATATCCACTATCCTTCTCCACATCCTTTCCTCTAGCACTTCTATCTGCTCTCGCTCGAAATCTTCTGTAATCCCTTACGTGTAACCGGCCTTGCTTGGGGTCAAAAACTTAAAAAAAAAAAAAAAAAATTCTTATTTTTCTGTTTTCTTTCCCTGTTCGAGATTTACTCTTATTTAATGTGTTATGTCTTTTGGCAAAAGTTATACATTAGTTGCAACAACGTACTTTTTCTTTAACACACAAAAACATATTTTTAAACATTTAAAATACTATGAAACGTTAAAATCTGTTTTTATCTAAATTGCTAAAGCTATACCACCCCTCTTCTTCCTCCAAAAACCCTATGTACATCTCTTATCTCTTTACTATCCCTTTTTTTCTTTTTCCCCTTTTTTCTCCTTTTCCTTTTCCCATATCATTTCCGTGAAGTTGACCGATTAAATAGGTCAATGTCTGATCCTTACCCCCTCCTTCCTCAATATAAAGTATTATAATAAAAATAAATATAAAAATAAATTTTAAAACTGTTCTTTCCCTGTCTAAACTCGACCAATTCTCTCACACTGTTCCTCACCACCTTCTATGTTAACTTATATAAGCTTAATACTGCCCGTCAAAAGTGTGAATTTTAAATTCATTTTTCGTTCCACGTTTTGAAAGTGAATTCTGAAGATCCAGAGAAAATAAAATTCTCTGGTGAAATAAATTATTACATTGGAGCCTTAAAGTGGTCTGTTTTTCTTTAAATTAAATTATTCGCTCATACTTAACATTGAGTTCTCAGGATTTCATCCTCTATTTGATTATTCATACGGATTACCAAGATTTTCGTTACTTATGTATATATATATATATATATATATATATATATATATATATATATATATATATATATATGTGTATGTATGTATGTGTGTGTGTGTGTATGTATGTGTGTATGTATGCATGTATTTATGTGTCGTGTGTTGCGTTTTTGATGTCTGCAAGACCTTTTCGAACAATGTCATTGTTTGTTCTATCTTCAAATAATGATCCGTGTGATCGGCGACTAAACTGGACATCCCATCAGGCTTGCCTCGTGAATTGAGTGGCTAGGCATCGAGCAGAATTTAAAATTTTCTCAGTCAGATAAACCCAATATTTGGTTCAACCACCATTCAAAGTATACTCACCAATGCATATCTGTGCGTTAAGCTGTTATGTTGTACGGTTTACTAACATATACATACCCGCGGGGACATAAAAATACCTAGGTTGGCATGAAGGCTAAATTTAAGCCAGCTGGAAGTCAGGCCATGCTATCAATGGAACAAGTAACTGCGACGACTAAGCAGTTCACCCAGCGGGTCTTTCCAGCTTGATACCTAGGAAGATTAAAAAAGAAAACTTGTCAAAAGCCGGAATAAATGCTTACTTGGGATCAACAGCAATCTAGAACGGGGGTAGAGGTTTAGAATTAGCTCGGAGGACACTATGCTCATTGGGACACCGTAACTTTTATTTTGGTATCCAACTAAAAAAGAAAACTAGCGTAAAAAGATGGTAATAATTACATTTTTGCCTGGGAGACAAGCTTAGATTTTCTATCTATCTATCTATCTATCTAACTATCTATCTATCTATCTATGTATCTTTGTCTATTCGTATCTATCTATCAATCTATCTATCTATCTATCTTTGTCTATTCGTATCTATCTATCAATCTATCTATCTATCTATCTATCTTTGTCTATTCGTATCTATCTATCTTTCTATCTATCTATCTATCTATCTATCTATCTATCTATCTATCTATCTTTGTCTATTCGTATCTATCTATCTATCTATCTATCTATCTTTGTCTATTCGTATCTATCTTCGTCTATTCGTATCTATCTATCTATCTATCTATCTTTGTCTATTCTTATCTATCTTTGTCTATTCGTATCTATCTTTGTCTATTCGTATCTATCTATCTATCTATATTTGTCTATTCTTAACTATATATGTCTATTCGTATCTATCTATCTATCTATCTATCTTTGTCTATTCGTATCTATCTATCTATCTATCTATCTCATTTGCATTCCCACTTTAATTACTTGGCTAAGTCATTTTTCTAACACTCTAGCCGTCAATACATTCATATGCTTCTAAAAGAGAATATCATTCTTTGATATCCTTATCTAAACAGTTATACCTCTCGATATCAGCCTGCGTATCTCTTCCTATGTACTTAACTCTGTCGATGCAACAGCCTCTTTTTTTTTCTCTCGGCAATCACTCAAGAAGCCAAATCTCATTTCTAACTGCTTCCCACTCTTCAGCCATTGTTCTTCCTACGCGACACCTTCAGCCATTTTTAATCCTTCAACTGCCAGGATCTATTTCATTGACTGCCTGTTTCGTTGTAATTCTGTCAGTTCATCTCAGTTTAACGGCTTTTCGTTCTTCGCCAGTCTTGTATCTTCAGCTTTCATAGAGGCCCAACACTGTACACTCTGATATAACGATCTACAGCTAAATCGAACGCATCGCATAATCATTTATATACATGCGCCAATCTTCATAAGAACACGCTTATACACACACACACACACACACACACACATATATATATATATATACATATACCGTGTCTCAACATATATATATATGTGTATGTTTGTGTATATAGCGTCTTTCAATATATATATATATATATATATATATATATATATATATATATAGAGAGAGAGAGAGAGAGAGAGAGAGAGAGACAGACAGAGAGAGACACAGAGAGAGAGAGAAAGAGAGAGAGAGAGAGAGGCATGGTGGATTGAGCAATCGGAGACCCGAGTTCGAATTCCAGTCGAATCAATTACATTCACTTACATCTTAATACCATTGGGAAAGGTGAGAATCCTCTTATTCTCCCTCCAGCTATGGGTAAATAGCGGGAAAGACTGGCTTCTTACAACTGGTCTAGGAGAAGGACAACTCTGAATTCAAAACCTGTGGAAGGTTGTTTGGGGACCTTGTGGCATGTAGCGCACCAGCTCTCTATATTTGGCCCTTCAAAAAGTGTGGATGGTTCCGCACAAAACCTTTACCACCATAGTTAAATCTCATGTCGGTTCCTAGGAACTGATCTGCTTGACCCTCTTACGTTGAATTCGACAGGAGAGTCAAGATTACGTGAGTTTAATATACATACATACATAAAAATATATATGCATGCATGTATGTGTTCGAGGGTACTTGTCTACTAGTGAGGTTAGCCAATCCCTATTGAAGACGCTCGCTCAGGCACATTTGTGTTTGCTCAACACCCACAGAGCCCACTTTTAGTTTATACTGCAACTATGCGGAGCAGACCTTTGTTATAATGATGACTTGCGACTTCGTCCTAGCTCAGCTATCGACAGCCCCCAAGAGTTCCGTCTACCCAATTTTGTACGGGCGCGTGGCCGAGAGATTAGAAAGTTCGCATTCTGACCATGAGACCCGGGTTCGAATTTCACCATGGTCAACTTGCCAGGAAGGCAACATCCTGATGTTATCGGACTGGATCGAAGTCTATCCCGGCGTGCGGCACTTTTGGAATGTGCCTGAAAAACCACAACACGATTTGACCCAAGACTTGTGATATATATATATATATATATATATATATATAGCGTGTCTCAGAAATACTTTTGCAAAATTTGGGGGTGAGTTTCTCACACCAAAACAAGGACAAAAGTTCATATAAACCTAAGTCCGAAAATCACTCGTTTTTGAGTTATTAAGTCTAAAGAGAGTTTACAGTAGATGGCACTGTGTTGACATTTAGACTAGGATGTATTTGTCATTCGTGTACATTTGTGGCTAGTCAGTGTTCAATGTTTAACCTGTGTAGTCGTGAGTTACCTGAGACGTGCTCCTTTTAACAATGGCAAGATATTCATATCGTAAGCAGTCAGATATTATTATTACAATAAACATAGTTATGCTCTCGAGAATGGTAATGGAGGCGAGAGTGCACGGCTGTATTAGATTGCGTTTCCTGGCCGAATGTAGCCGAGTTATCCAACATTTGATGCTGTTTATTGTCTTGTTGCTAAGACAGGATCTGTGTCACCATATGCTATGGATCATGGAAGACCGACATCTTCTCGCACGCCTGACCACGAAGAACACATTCAACAGGCTGCCGGGGAGTTTGCAAGTATCAGCGCACGTCAAGTGGCCCTAGCATGTCGTACATTTCATTGTAACGCTTGGAAGTTACTTCAATTGAAGCTCCTGTATGCCTATCATTTGCAACGTGTGCAGGGTCTTTTGCCCTCTGATCACTCACCACGGGAGAACTTTTGCCGATCGATTATTACACGAACAGCTGATCCGTTGTTTGTCTCTTCAGTCTTGTTTACAGATGATGCAAAATTTGGAAGAGATGGAATACCACATTTACACAACCATCATTTGTAGGCGGATCGGAATCCCCATGATACGATACAAGCTAGAAACCAGTATCAGTTTACAATTAATATATGGGCTAGAATTGTAGCACTTTAACTTATAGTTATACCATATTTTCATTCGGTTTTTCCAGTTACGAGTCCTTTTTTAAAGCTGATCGTTTTGCTTAGTTCTTTTTTCGTAACAGATTTAATGTTTAGTATAGAGCTTAGAAAAAATTCGCTGTGTGAGATAGGCAAGAAGTAAGGCATGTAGCAACATCAGCACGGCAAAGGGTACTCCTTTAAAGGCAAGGAAGGGCAAAAATATTTTAAGTCAAGTGATAGCGATTGCTGTATGAGTCATACGATTTTTGAATCAAGCACGGGCAACGAGGGGCCATGCTGCTACTATATATATATATATATATATATATATCGTGAACTGTTTTATTAATTTCAACGATTGAGGATCCGATAACGCACAGTTTTTATGTTTGTGTCGTATGTGTCACTTCAGTCCCGAAACTGACCGGCACACAAGTCTACATTTTGTGCAACAGCGAGGATAGTGATAGCGATTGCTGTATGAGTCGTACGATTTTTTAATCAAGGCCACGCCATGCTGCTAGTATATATATATATATATATATATATATATATATATATATATATATATATATATATATATATATATATATGAAGTAAAATGGGGTGATATGAAAGAATGAAGAGAAGGACGAAGAATTATATCAAGGCATGTGGAGATTTCGACTGATATTGCATTTGAATAATTTTTAGTTTATATCGATGAGGGAAGCAAGCAAGAGTTCCACACAGGGGAAATGCGAGACATGAAGCTATTGGAGTACGAGGTATGTGCACATTTAACCGTTTCGACAGTGAATGGGAGGGACTGAGACTGAGACTAGTAGCACGCTTAAATTGATGCAGTTTGAGAATCAGTGAAACTACCTCTTCCGAACAGTTACCGTGAAAGTATTTGTACAAAAGACAGAGGGAAGCAATGGCACGTCTGTGAGAAAGTGAATGCAGACGAGATGCCAGATCAGGACCGATCACATTGCATAACCGTCTCTGGATTTTTTCGACGACCTTGAGACGAACATCAGGAGCACCGAACTATATATTGCATGCAAGGGCGAATGGTTTATTTATATATTTAAAGGATGGACTCAGGTGAGAAAAACTTTATGTTGTCACAACTTTCCTTATATCACATTAATAATATTCTACATTCTATATTATATATATATATATATATATATATATATATATATATATATATATATATATATATATATTCTTACTCCGTTCTACCTGGATTCTATCCGCTTGGAAATTTATTATATATATATATATATATATATATATATATATATATATATATATTTGCGTGTGTGTGTATGTATGTATACATATTTATATATTTTATATATATATATATGTGTGTGTGTGTATATTTACCAATAATATTATATATATATATATATATAATATATATATATATATATAGAGAGAGAGAGGGGGGAGAGATAGCGAGGAGAGAAATAGACACATTGGTACATAGATAGACAAGTTCACTGATATTTGCCACTGCTATGTAATTACACATGTATATTCCTATCTTACTCTTGCATTTTTTAGATCTCCAGCAGCTAACATTTTTTTCCTAACGATTGTTAACCTACATCACCCATCCAGTATTCTCTCTTTTTCCCGACCTTCCATCACCTTTTTTTTTTGCCTCGGAACATGGAAGAACGTGTCTGAAGACAGACGTGCTCTAAGACTCGTCACTCCGCCATTTACTGTACCGTGCCTGCTGCTACCATTGTGTGATGGAAATGACATCTACTTTGCTTTCCTGTTTGTTTCACTTTTTCTTGCGCTGTGAATCTCTGCCAAAATTTCTTGTGTTTTTGCCTCTCTCGATATGTGATGTCTTCAGTCGATTACACCCAAAGCTTGAATATGATATTAAGATCAAGGAAACACACCCGTTTTTTTCTTAGGGCAATCTACTTTTATTATCTTGGCTACGACAAAAACATTTAATAGCACCGGCTATATATATATATATATATATATATATATATATATATATATATATATATATATATATATATATATATATATGTATATATATATGTATATATATATGTATATATATATATATATATATATATATATATATATATATATAAATATATATATGTGTGTATGTGTATGTATGCATGTATGTAAAATATTTAGTACGTGAAAAGAATAATACGTATAAAATATTACATACATTAATTTCCCATTCCTGTCAAGATCTTAGAAGTCTTTATCCACATGATGCCTCTTATAGTATTCGGATATATTTAATTTTGAAATGTAGCGTTTCAAAAAATGGCAGGATGTAGCCAACAAAATTTGACTGCGATAACGACAACATTTAGAACTTGATTAAATTAGGCGGTCGAAAGTACGTGAACCAAAGCAGTACAATATCAGTTTAGGTTTCGCTATAAAACAACTTAGAACTTTTAGAAAAACACGATAAAATTAAAAAAATCAAACTCTGTCGCTTAAATTGCCAATCTAGTTTAAGGATATAAATATTATATAATTTAAACGACTTCCGCTTTGACAATTGTTAATGTTGCACTCATTTTACGCTGTTTCGTATATGTGTGTTACAGAGTTTTTATTCGATTAATATCATAGGCTACAAATTATACAGTAAATAATAAATATTTTATTACAAAATACAAACTATTATGTCATCCCATAAGTTCTGTCCGAATTGTAACTTTTTGTTAAAATGAACGAAATTTAAAGAGTATTTTATAATGTCTAATGAAGCTGAACATTATTTTTATGTTTAGATGCATTTAAACTGATCAAATTTTATTTCAGATAACAATAAAATTAAATTTTGTTTGATTAAAACCCTGCTAATATGGAAGTACCCAAGAATCATTTGAGGCACATAATGCTTTATGAGTTCAAGAAAGGAAACTCAGCAGCCGAAGCGGCTAGAAACATTGACTCAGTTTATGGAGAGGAATGTGTGAATGAAAGAACTTGCAGAAGATGGTTTGCAAAATTCAGAGGTGGAGATTTCACCCTTGAAGATGAAGATGGAACCGGAGGTCCAGTTGAGTTTGATGAAAAGTTTCTTGAAGCAGCCCTTGAAGAAAATCCTGCTTTATCAGTTGAGGAATTGGCAGTGGTTCTCAGTTCAAACCATACAACTCTTCATCGTCATCTTCAACAACTTGGAAAAGTTCCTTAACTTAGAAAGTGGGTGCCTCATGAATCGTCTGAAAACAACCTCAAATCCCGAGTTGACATCTGCTCTTCTCTCCATTCTCGCCAACTTGGTTCACCTTTTTTTGGATAGACTTGTGACTGGCGATGAAAAATGGTTGTTTTATCGAAATGTTAAGCGTCGTAGACAGTGGCTTGGTAAAGGAGAAGGACCCCAGCCACAGCCGAGAAGTGAACTTCATGGGCAAAAGGTTCTTCTTTCAATCTGGTGGGATTGCCAAGGAATAATCCACTTTGAATTCTTACCACCTAATGCAACAATTAATGCTCAAACATCCTGTCAGCAATTAGAGCGTTTGAACCAAGCTTTGAGGAAAAAAAGACCTGCTCTAGTGAATCGAAAACTGGTGATGTTTCAACAGGACAATGCGCGACGACAAACAGCAAGAATCACATCACAAAAGATCGAAGAACTTGGTTGGGAGAAAATTCCTCATCCACCTTATTCTCCCGATCTTGCTCCTTCAGACTACCATTTGTTTCGTAGCTTACAGAATCATTTGGAAGAAACAGCTTTTGTAACACAGGAAGAGGTTAAAACTGACATTTGTGAGTTCTTCGAATCAAAGCCAAAAGGATTTTACAGTAATGGAATTAGTAAGCTTGTTAATAGCTGAAAGGAAGTCATAGATAATCAGGGAAAATACATTGTTGATTGAATCTGTAATTAAATGTAACATTTGGTCACTTGTTTCAAAATTCAAAATTCGGACAGAACTTATGGGATGAGCTGATAACTCGCCTACAAAAACACCTGATAATTATGCAGCAACCCAATAAAATAAATAGAAGAAAAAGAATTTAAACTGATTATAAAAAATAATAAAGAAAGCCTGAAATTACAAATGAAGGAAATAAAAATAAATCAAAATTAGAAGATAAAAAAATAAAGTGCTCTTTAGTAAAGAGAATAAATCGAAAAGAGAATTAAAAACATATAAAAATGGTATGGAATTGTGAAAAACATGAAAAAGTGTTCGAATGTTTTTATTAGAATTCTGAAAAGATAACGGTCAGATGAAGCAAGGTGGAATATCATTATATATGGTCAGCGACATAATAAATATGAGGGCAATTGTTCGTGTGTAAAAGAATTTGACAAACTATCCCCGTAGATTGAATAAAGAATTCACTTAGAATTCCCTGAAAATAACTTTCGAATTAAAGACTTTATCTAATCTACGGGGTTCTTGTTTCTTTGACCCTGTAGATTAGATAAATGCTTTAATTCGAAATTCCCTTAATGTTAACAGGATCGGTGATACTACTTTCAAAAGTCTGTGATGATAAAAAATACGAAGGCATTTGTTTGAGCATAAATAATATCGAAAATTTAAGAGAATTTGACGATAAAATGAATTACTTTACCTAAAACGTAATTCCTAAAATATTCTTCAAAATAGCAACCATGTGAACTTATAAATAATATCAGTATTGCTCAATAAGATAATAGCTCAATTCTGTAGTACATTCTTTTGGAGCGTGATGTTTACATTCCCAGAACAACTTTTGGTAATGCGTAAAAAGGCGGACATTTGATTGGATGAGGCTGTGATCTTTAATTTATATAGGCAATTCTGCCAAAAATTGAAATTACCGTAATTGACCATGTATAATTTTCTAAAAATTAATAAACAAAATCAGGGGTGCGTATTAAGCAAAGTTACCAAAAACATTTAAAAAATTGCCTCAAAATAAAAGAATATTATTCTATGTTTAAAACCATTTTTTTTAAATAAGAGTAGGTAACGTTGACCGTAATGAAATTGGAAAGGTAAAATTTATAAGGTTTGATTGCCAAACAAGGGGTGCGTAATATGTAGAATTATTTCCCGTACTTTCAGCACAATTTTATGTGTGCGTATTATGGATGAAGGCGCATTATACATGTGGAATAACGGTAGACAGAGAAAAGAAAGCACGATCGTCAGCAAAATATACAGTCCAATGTGTGAGTTCCATATTTGGGACGTCAAAAACAATTTGTTACAAAAATGTTACTATCTGGATAGTACTGGAACAACGGGTGGTAAATGTGACCCAGAGATCGAAAGGGCCCGAGAGTAGCAGGACGCGTGTTTCAGTATTAATTGATAGGAAACTATCAATAAGAAAAAAAATGAAAAGAAAACTGAGCTTCAATGTAATATCATGTTCCCTATATAGTAATGAACGCTGGATATTATCCTAACAATGACAATCAAAGAGAGACAGCCGAAATGTTTTGGATACATGAGAAAGGTGGACCCGGAAAATTAAGTACACAAGAGATCTTGGAACATCTACAAAGAATGAGTAACCAACTTGTGGGAATGAATTGCTGACTATGGATGAAGATGGATGGTGTAACAGTAAAGGTTAATTAGAATAACAAAAAGACAGCAGGTTAGGGGAATCCATGATGGGCCAAGTCCTGAAATGACTTAGAAGAGAAAGAGGGGGAGGGGGATGAAGAAAAAGAAGAAATACGGAAACTCCACAGTCAATTTTAATCTCAAAAGATAATGATATTCATATAAAATTCCTGTTATAAAATTTAAAAAAATTACAAAAAGTGAAAATTTTAAGAAAATCAAATCCCCCACAAAGTCAAAAATAGAAATAAAAATGAAAGGGTCATAGAGAAATGTGAGAGACAAAGAGTGAAGCAAAAAGACAGAAATAAAACCAAAAAGAATGGGAAGCAAAGAAGACGTAGTAGAAAAAGAAGAAGAAAAATGCTTACTATAACATCAAACGCATTTTTCGAAACTAAACAGCTCAAAAACCAACAATAGCTCACTAACCAAATATTCCATAAACGAAATGAGTTCAGAGATGAGAGAAGGAAAGAAAAGTAACAAGAAAATGAAAATTGCCTAAAAATAAGGAACAGACTTATTAACCAAAACAAGAACACTAACGTGCGTGCGCACACACACATATGTGTGTATACATGCGTGTGTGTGTGTGCACTCATGTACACTCCTACTCACATATGTCATTCTTTTCTTCACCCATCTTAACTAACTTTGCCTCACTTGGCTGATTGACATTCCATACCAGCAAAAAATAAGCTGTACATTTTACATACAAAACTAACAACTACCCTCCTTATATATCTATGACATGGATTCTAGGGATACAGCATTCGCACGCATGGACTCACACATACTCTCTCTCTCTCTCTCTTACACACACAAATAAACGTACACAGATAAACATATATGTGTCTGTGTCTGTATTGGATGAGCACACCATGGTACTTGATCCGATTTGAGCGAGTCTTTCAACATTCTTGGATCAAGCCAAGTCAGTCATCTGTAACTATTGATCACCTGTCGGTCGATATATCATTGGTTTACCATCTATATCTTCCAAATCCCCGACCATTCTTGCAAGAAGAACCGGTGCTGCGAACCTGAAGTTGGATCGTGCCGAGTCGAAATTCTCTCGTTCCTGCACGGCAGGAACTCAGATTTATACTACAAAAGACTCGAAGCGATGTCTATAGTAAAAAGCAATATCATTCCTCTTTGCCTCATTCGTAATGCAATTGAGCGCTGCTAACAGACTTGGTATTCATTCTAATACATTCCCCTTATGCAGTCAAAAAACATTCATGCCTCCTCCACTGCATCTCACAAGAGTACTTCAATCCGAAA
>OZ038490.1:118593546-118608546 GCA_964036315.1 Acanthosepion esculentum | reverse complement strand
TACCTAGTTTTTCGTAAACTATATATATATATATATATATATATATATATATATATATATATATATATATATATATATGTGTGTGTGTGTGATAGGCAATTGAATGTTTATGTGTCAGAATTGTATGTGATGCGATTCGTCCTCTATAAGGTTTTTATCTGACTACAGTAATGTTTTATATCTATATATATATATATATATATATATATATATATGTGTGTGTGTGTGTGTGTGTGTGTGTGTGTGTGTGTGTATATATATTTGTCTGTGTGTGCGTGCGTGTGTATTTGCAGGAAGTGACGGCGAAGATATGAGCGAAAATTCGGTTATAATTACGCGAGAAGAAACACTGAATATGTAGAAAGCTAAATTAAAAAATGTTCTATTAATTTTTTATTTTACACAGAATTTGTCTTTTTTATTTAAATGTCTAACAAAGTTTGGATATATAGTAATTTATGTATCATATATACATATATATATATATATATATATATATATATATATATATATATATATATATATATATATATATTAAAAAAATTATCCTAAGAAAGGCGATGATGCCATTAAGACGCTAGCTGTTTGCTGGTAAAGAGAAAAAATTGAAAAGCCCTCGAAGGAACCAGAAATCCAATCCTAATCAAGAAACAAGGGATAAACCTTTTCTCATGTTGAAAAAATCGAGAAGGTGGGTGGACTGGGCGGTAGGAGAATCTATTTACACATATATGTTCATTTTGTTTTTCTTAAGTGAAAATACATGACTTTCCTTGCGCACGTAAGAAACGTGATGTTATAACATTTCGAAATTGATAGTGTATTAAATGAATGCGATGGAGAAATCTAAACCTATGGACACTTTTTCCGACACTGTTATTCGTCCAAAAAGCAATTCTTTTAAGTGAAATAAAAAATGAAATATAAAACGCGTAAGATATCTGCTGTCCATCATTTTTAATAAAAATGCGTCAAAGTTGTATTGCTCCCCAAATAGTCATTATGTATCAGCCAGAAAAACATCGATGCATTCATGTGTTTTTACTAAGCAGAAATACATAGCGTATTATTTCAACTAAGGGAAAGTTGAAACAACGTGTTTGGCAAGAGAATCTTTTTCTACCTTTTTCATATTTATTTTTCCGACAAATTTCTGCCTTTGCTTTTGACATGAAAAAAGAATGTGTAAAAGCTTCCATGAAAAAAAGCCTTGCATCAATGAATATTTGTCCATAACTCTGTAACTTTGCCTAACTTTGCTTATAACATTGTAAGTTTAACTACTTGATTAGAACACCTTTTTCTTTTCCAACTTCTTCAAATCACCATTATTTTCTTTACTCCATTTTGAAAGCAAAAGCAAAAGAACAATTACTACTCTGGACATGCTCCCTTTGATTGACTCTTGAAACTCATTTCTTTGCGCAGCTGCCCACAGGAGATATAAATGCAGTGAGCTTTTGTATTCACTTGGAACATAACATATATAAACGCCACCGAATAAAGTGTCTACTATAGCTTACTACTTAGTGATGAAGACATTTATGCCACTTTTCTCATATAGTAAGTTTCATCTTCACAAACTATTTGATTTGTGCAAAACTAACCATAATTACAAATGTTGGCTCTTGGTTCAAATAGTTTCGTATTTGCACGTCAGTTTGTAAGCAGAAAGATGAAATATTTAAACTGAAAGTGATATAACTATTTTGTTGGACTCCATAATTTTTATTTATTTAAATTATACCAAATGAAAATAATATAAATATGAATTATGGAATTCAATATTATAAAAATACATTTTAGAAGAAAATATATAATATACCGATAAGGTTAATGATTTATTGCCTTGTCAAGAACTGAAATATTTAAACTTTTTTGGAACATTCCAAGTCCTAATCCACTTTAAGCAAGGGATTCAAATATTCACACTTTCTTTTTCCTTCTATTGGTATTCAATTGCTCTAAATGGCATAATTGTCAAGTAAATATTTTTAGTAATTCATTTTGAAAGCGCTTGCTCTATATAGAAGATTATCTTCTAGAGAACAAGCATTTATAAGAATTACCCCTCGGATTATGTCCAAAGATTTCATTCGTTTGAAATCCGTTCTTAATTTGAAGTTCAATGTTGAAAAATATTCAATACTTTCCCTCCCAGCAAACATATTTTATTACATTGACATTCTACCCTGATCGAGTGGAATAAATAAATACATTTACTTAATATATTTTCGCTGAAGTGCCTGTCATTCATGTGCAGAGTGGCGTAAAAACAAGTACTTCCAAGTAATGTAATCCTGCTAAAGTCTCATAATCGGCATCATAATATCGCAGTATCATTTCTACTATAAATATACCTTGTAACATACTAACATTAGTCAATATCTATAAGTAGGTCCTGTCACACACTAGCATAATGTTACAATCGTCCACAGGAAAACTTGTGTATCACGATGTTATTTAATGCACAATTAATTAATTCGAAATCCGTTATTTATAAAGATTCAGAAAGAAATTTTAACGGACTTCAGAAGTAAATTGACGTTTTCTAAGCATAGTTATGAATTCATTGAAACCAAATATTTTCCATTGTCCACCGTCTTGAAAGTGGACTACGTAAAACATTTATTATTCGAGATAAGATTTTCAAAGGACGAAAAAGCAATTTGTTTAATTCCCTGGATTAGAATGCCAGTATCAAATCGAATCTAAAACTGTCAAAACATTTGTAATTTTTTGCAAGAGTTATTTCCTTAGCGAGGCTGTCCGCTTGATATTGCTAATAAGCTCACCGAGTGCTCTTTATGTTCGCCTTGTGCCAAAATAGAATGAGCTAATTAAACAAAAACTGTAATCCCATTATTAGTTATGTAGAGAAAGATCCGGTTTTAGTACCGTTCGCATTGCGTCTTCGACTTCCGTCGTCATTTTTATGTTGATTTGTAAATATATCAAACTTCCCATACTTAGATAGATTAGTTCTACTCGATCGAACTACCATAAAACGTTTGTTTGTTCGATTAGTTCTAAAATGTGCAATAAGTACGTTCCATCTTATCACATAGACAGTTCTCTGGATATTCTCACATGGCCTAGTGGGAGTGATATTTGCCCATATCCCATTTACAGTAATGCTCGATTCTGGAGTCAAGACAGAGGACACATCTCGAATACTATGCTTCAAAATAATTCCTTGCTCAGTCTTCCCACTCTCATCGGGCTGTAATAAGTCTTTCTTAGATATTACCCGTCAAAATAATATATATATATATATATATATATATATATATATATATATATATATATATATATATATATATATATAATAAGAAAGGCTCGATTGCTAATATTCCAAGGTTATCATTTATTACATTATAAATTATAACCATTGCTTATTAGTGATCGAGCCTTTTTTATTATATTTTTACTCTGTCCTGGACATTTCTTTCTACCTGGATTCTATGCTCTTGGGAATTGATATATATATATATATATATATATATATATATATATATATATATATATATATATATATATATATATATATATATATATATATATTTCTGTATTTAGGCAGCAATCCTTCTTTCATGCACATTTCATTGAATACGACTGACATGGTTCTTTTATTTAGTTTTTTATACAATTTCTCATGCGGTATAATTTTTTTTCGGATGATAAATTATATAAAAACTGTCCGAATATTCTTTTTATCCGAGTGTTTTCGTCTATACATTTACCCATTTTCAAGGATTAAATATTTTAACTGTTAAATAAGAAATAGTTTGTTATATGTATGTTTTATAAAGTTTTTTCATTTTTAAAAACACAGTCAAGGTGTTGTGTCCATGTTCAAAGTTAATATTAAGTATTGTTTTTTTTTGTTTTTTTATTATTAAGGCTTCCATTATTTTTAACATTTTTTTGCATGTAGATGATGCTATTATATTAGTGTAGTCAACAAGCATGTTACAAATAGTGTCAGGTAGGTCGACATTTCTTATTTAACATTTAAAATATTTAATCCTTGAAAATGGCTAAATGTATATCCGAAAGCGCTCGGATAAAAAGAACATTCGGACAGTTTTTATATAATTTATCATCCGAAAAAAATTATTAGATCACATGAGAAATTGTATAAACGTGAATACGTTATTGAAAGCTTTTTCTCGGCATGGAGCTTTCTTGAAAATGCCCATCTCATCTCAAAAAATAATTTAAAAAAACAGGTATTACTGGGTTTCATATTTTAAGCAGCAGATATTATTTTGGCATTTGTCAGTCTCGAGAGATTTTGGAGTTGTGCTCGAGATTATATTTCAGACGCAGCTTCTTTCAAGTCTTGAGAGATTTCTTCGAGAATAACAGTTTTTTCCCCAATACTACACAAATCAAATTCGATGCTAATATCACTGTCAGCCATTCTTTCTTTGCCTTTTCATCCATGACTATTGTGCAACTAGTACTACGAACTGGAAGAGGCTTTTCTACACTGTCTCCCTCCATGAAGAATCCTTTGAAGACTAAAGCTTCCCTAGTGTCAGTTTCGATGCATAGAATCCTTAGCTATCCCTTAAAGCTCATTTTGTAAAGTAGTTGGGTATGACTTGTGTGTCGGGGACGATTAACTAAGCCAAATCTCCCTACAGAAGATCATTGCATATTCAACAGTCTTCTATTTTCAGGGCGTGTCTGTCGCTAAGCAGCCATCTTTGATTTAAGTGAATGATATTGTTAGGAATTTTATCTTCTCAAGGAATTTTCATGACGTGTAGGAGGTAATATATGGGAAGAGTAGTGATTTGAAAAATAATCTTTATCTTTAATACAATACGGGTAAGTTAGGTGCAAAACAACTAGTCGAAATGATAACGTTAAAACATAAAATAATAACTTATTCTGATAAACAGTTATATTCAAAATAAAATATGGAAAGATTAATGTTTTTTATTGATATAAATTTACATCATCTTCAGAGCAGTGTTTCTGTAGATATTTGTAATGTTTCTACGAATTTACAACAATCAATGACACCTGGCTTAGACCTAAATGTCTTCCTTCCCTATATTCTTCTTTGTTACGCAGTTCATTATTTGTTTGAGAGATTGTGGTTTGTCATAATTGTTTTTGCCATTGCCCAGGAAGTTGTCATCTCTACAGTGATTTTAATTGGCCGGTGACTCTTCAAAGGGGGCATAAGAGAAGGAAGGTTCTCCCCATCGGACTTATTCAAATTTACAGCAAGGTGATCCTGAGAGATTCGAAAGTTCTACCTGCATTTATTATTGGGAGACACAATGTTAAAGACATAAGATAAAGACATGACTGTTTATTGAATGGGAATTTCAGGAACTCCTATAGAATTTTATAAAAGAAATTGCGAAGAAAGGACCAAAGATTAATTGTAAAACGACGATAATCTATGGTTATCAGCACGAGAAACAGTCCAGGTTGAAAGCTACGATGTGGAAATTTAAAATCAAACAAATACGAACATTTAAGTATCTGGGGATTGTTTTAAGAGGGGGGGGGGCTGAAATATGTGAAACCGAAATTCAAAAGCTCATTGGAATAGTCAGATGATGCCTTGTATAAGTTAATCACAGTATTAAGGAACAGGTACATTTCGTTAGAAATAAAGAAAAGTTTGCTGACATGTTATTCATAATCAGTTCTATATAGCATTAAATGTTCGGCAATCTCCTCAGAAATGAAGACATAACTTCAGGCAATAGAATATGTCGTTCTACAGAAGCATACTGAGAATACCATGAACATTTGAGTAATAAAGCTGTTTAAATATAATTGAAACTAAAAGATCACTAGAGAGGATGAGAAATATGTCAATCACATGACCTACTGAACGACAGAGGAACAGACTAAAGCAGGATCGATCTTTATTCAGGAGATTGTGACATGGATAGCAAAGCACGGACTGGAATAGATAGTGAAAAAACCAAGCTTACTAAGGGATACAAATAATAGGAAGTTGTGGAGAGCTATGAATGCTCACGTCCTGAAAAGTTACGGCACATCAAAGGAGTGAAAGTATCATAATTAATGTAATCTCATTGATGGAAAACTTGTTGAAGTCCAGTATGTTATATCATAATTTATCATAATTGTTAGATTTTCAAATTATACTATTATAAAGTATCAACAATAGTTGCTTCCCTTTATACATTGATAAATTTAGTTAATTCCTAGCTGTGATCAAAATTCCAAGGTAGTTACCACGTTCTGATAATTTAAATTTAATGCTATATAAATATTAGAACCAGAACAAAACAACTGCACCTTTATGAATATCACAATCACAGATTAATAGCAAAACAGGTATTTATAATAATTTAAGGTTTTAAAATTTTTACGAAAATTATAAAAATGGTGTAAGAATATGTTGATTAGATAAGATATGAGACTTTACCTATTTGGCATAAATGATACTAACAGCATTTTCATATTTACAATTCTTTTGCTTATTTCAAAATCACAAGCAGTTCTAAACCCTTAGGGATAAAATAGAGATAATCCATATCACAGAAGTTGTCAAAATCGGAAAAAGGAGGAGATTGAGTAATTCGTTTAAGAGTGAGACTCCCACACTGACTGGCCCTGTGCCATATTTTGTTTGAATGAAAACAATAATATATCCGAAGGCAAAACCATCTTTACATGCGTGTTATCCTTTATTATACTCAGTCCTAGGAAGCCATTTCCCCAAGCAGTATCTCTCCCAACGGGGATGGTTAGATTTAATCCCAGTCCTCGAGGCGTCCCAATAGGAAAAAGGCCGACGGAGTTGAGCATTGGTTTTCCGAGTCGCATGTGACTTCCATTTTAAATTTGGTATTTTGCCAAGTGTCGTGTCACAGTTTTATGTTATATTTGCATCAACCAAGACACGCGCGCGCACACACACACACACACACACACACACACACACACACACACACACACACACACACACACACACACACACACACACACTAGGGTAGACAATTTGTTATTTATACGTAATTAATAAACTGTGTTTGAAACGGACATATTCACAAATGATCATTATAAATTAGATAAAAAAACTTTATTCGGCAATATTGTTTGATTTTATATAATAAATTAGATTGAATATATTACAGGGGTAAATATTCACTGGGAAAAGGTCTATGGGTAATGTCTTTAAATTATCTTTATTTGCACTTAGGATTTTAATTTTCTTTTCGTTGCGTTGCAAAGACACACGTACATAGACAAGCATTTATGTAGACACAAGCACGTATTGTCTTTATCTGTTTTCCCTTCTTCAAGGCTCTCTCCTCCCTCCCCCTTTGTCTGACTGTCTGTTTGTCTGTCTCTCTCTCTCACACGCACCAAACTATTCACTTTCTTAGAAACACGTAATTATTCTTCTTCTCTGTACCGTGTTCCTTCAGGACGTGGGCGATTAAGGCTATCCTTATATTGCTTTCCTTTGTAGAACTTATTAAATTTTATCCTTTTACTAATTCTAATTTCTGCTAATCTTTTACACAGACTCCTTAGACAATACGCTTCTGTTCTTTGTCCATTATGTTAACAAAGCAAAGAGTACTGAGCTGTCCTACTTTAGGGCATCGAATATTGGACAGTCTCTTCAAAGATGAAGAAGAGACTTGAGGCGGCGGAAGTATGGTTCCACAGAAGGATGCTAAGGACATCATGGACCGAACGTGTGAGCAACGATGAGGTTGTGGAGAGGATGCAAACAAGAAGGAAGCTTATACTTAACATCAGGAAGAGGCAGCTGAAATTTCTGGGACACGTAATGAGAAAGGAGGGCTTGGAGAATCTGATACTCACAAGACGAATAGTGGGAAAGAGAGACAAGGGAAATCAACGCGTGAGATACCTAGCAAATGGATGAGAGAACATGGTATTTGGGAAGTAGTAAAGTGAGTAAACCTATTGAGAGCTACAAGGGATAGGAGAAAGTGGAGAGACATGATCACCAACGTCCTGAATAATATGGCACATAAAAAGTAAAAGAGCTTCAATAATGAGGAAAGATGGCTTAGAGAATGTGAAAAAAAATGTCATGGATATTTAGAAAGACAAATCTTTGTAATTGGTTTCTTTGTTTTACAAACCATAAAAATATTCTCCTCTCTTAAAAAAAAACGAATAATTTTTTCTCTCTCTATTTCTAATTTCTGCTTTTGTTAATCTATCTCTTAAATCACAATAAAAGCAAACAATCATTTTATTTCTTCAAACATTTTTCCATATTTCACTTTCTTTTCCCCCCTTTTCAAATGTCAACATCTCATTTTATTCTCTCATGCAAAGTTACAGTCTATATTTCTCTGCTGCATTTTCTCTCTGAAAACTTTTCATATTCTGCTGTGTTTTTTACTTCCTTCTCTCTACGCTTTTCTCTGCCTTTCTTTCTCTTTGTCTTTGTCTTTCTCTCTCTTTCGGCGCATGCGTACTTATGTGTGTGTTCCTATTAAGCACACAGACGTTATCTACCGGAACAAAGCGAAAAATCTGCTGTTTTCCTTTCTATTTTCGACTGTCTATTCATTCGGCATTCCTGCTGCGAGACCCACCAATTAAACCCACTAAAAGTCAAGCAAAAATAAACGGTTAGTATTTATGGGGTGCCCAGGAGGAAAGTGGCGCTCTCACCAGTCGGGAATGTAGGTTCGGAAAGCAATGGTCAGTTGGACGTGATAAAAACAACGGAGGTGGTCAGTAATCAGATAAAACCAAAAAGAACATTCAGCTTCTAATCGGACATCCGTCTCCCTGTTATGAGCTTTTCCTTTTATATCTACCTTTGCGAGATTGCCTCACTTCTTCGATTAAAAAGAATACGTATTCTGCCAATAACATACCTGTTCTGTCCGTTACGGATCAAAGCCTCTCCTGTTTTGTCTCCTTCCATTTACCTACCAACCCGCTTCTAGATTATTTCACTGACAGCCGCGATCACATTCTTTTGTAATCTTATCGATTAACTCTTTTTATAATCTAATTCAATCGTACAAGCAACGGAAACCTTATATTCTGTGATAACTGTAACTATGCTTTCTTCTGTAAATAAACTATATCTACCTAGCTTACTACCTACCTACCTACATACCCGATGTCTTAGTAGGTGAATAACGATTGACTACTTTTTCAAATCTGTTTACCACGAAAAGTTCTATAAATTTTCAAACCAAACAACGCATTGTCTGAAAACTCGATGCTTTTAATTTTTCTACAGTGAAAAAAGATTACTATAGAGATTCCATCACTATCCAAGAATAGTCCTTTTTTACGAATAATTTCAAGCCGAAATGGTATAACCAAAAAAAAATGTTCATAATGTATATGAGAAAAATGACCCTTTGTCTAATTTTTGATGAGGTGAAGACTGCTTTAAGTATTTTAGAAAAGCATGACGTTTAAAAGACTACATACGATGCGGTGAGGTTTACAGAAAGTTTCGACAGATAAGTAAAAAGTGAAACGTAGAAAATGAGTGAGGAAAATTTGTCAAATATTCTGTCTTCATTAAAACATTATTCATCAACCACAGTAGATGATAAGATTCGACCTTCAAAATTATGGAATGTGAACAAATATTTTAGAATCTAGGTAACAAAAAATCACATATAAATTAATGAAAAATATACTTTTGTTTTATGCCATTTCGGATAGCGAGGATAACTTATTGATGGAGGTCGTCCGTAAAATCGAAGATCTGTGAAATGGAGATAACCATTCTTAACTATAAACGCCTTTATAATTATAAAATGGTTCTAACAGTATTAGCAACTTCATATTTTAACACGATTTAAAATATATACTTATTTGAAGATAAATATTTATAAAAGAAATACTTATTTGAAGGTAAAAGTTTATTTGCGAGAATATTGTATTACCTATGTCGGCAGTTAGAATGAAAGCAGATTTGTTCTGTGCAGATTTAAAAAAACTGTAGTCGTTTGTCCGAAATCTTTGCGCGTTTGTATCTTTAAAATGGATCATGAGATTCTATGATGCACTGGCAAAATTAAGTCATCATTTTGCAGTGGGAATCAGTACTTTAAATAGTAAATATTTATTGGCTCCTGGAATGTTTGTCTCGCAAAAAAAAATTGGCGGATTCATGTGAGTCCGGGTAAAATAAAACAGAAAAAAATGAGTTCAAAACAAACGGAAATTATATACCTGTATTAACAAAATAATCGCATGCGTACACAAACGTAATGAAATGAAAATATATTTAATCTAGCTATAAGAATGTGCATTGTATGAGTGAGCGTGAAATAAACGTGTGCGATAGACTCGTGAGTGTGGGCGTATGTAATCGGTACGTAATACCGAAATGTTCCTTGAATGTCCTGCACTGCAATGTAAGTGTGATACGTTCAATTTAAGGATACCATCTCGTTGACCAGTGTCCTGTATATAGAGTAGCGATGAAATCATACCAGTTTTGTTTTGGCTGTATTAAATGATACCAGTCAGTTTTTTCACATTGGGGAAATAAGGACAGGTCAGAGGATAGATCAGCTGTCGGGCAAGGGTCATTAAGATATATGGAGCGGCATCGATAAACTGTGGCACCATCTACATATATATTTACTAAGGATATGAGAGTTCAATCGATTAATTACAATATTTTATTTCTTGAAGTTTCAGTAAGTTATGTAATAACTTGTAATTCCGTTAAAATGCTTAATTATTTTGGTACAATGTAAGAGTGATATATGTTTCAATTTAATTTTATATATGATAGAAAAATGCCCCGTAGATTAATGGTACACAAAGTCAATAAATGCTCTCAATTGTTTTAAGAACAAAAAGAAAACGAATAATGTGGTTAACAAATTGCGATGATGTACATTTTCACTGTATCATTAACATCTGAGACAATACTTCTTCGGGCGCGATTATATGGTGTGGCGATGAAATGATACGAGTTTAATTTTGGTTGTATTGAATGATACCAGTCAGTTTATTTTTCATTCCGCTATGAGGGACAGGTCAGAGGACAGATCAGCTGACAAGCACTGGTCATCAAGATATCTGGAGGGGCACCGATAAACTGTGGCATCATCTGCATATATATTTAAAAGAATATATAAAAGAATGAAGAGACTACAAAGTGAGATGCTGTAAATTATCATTGTATCATTAATATCAGAGACAACACCTCTTCTTCGGGCGTGGTTATCCACGCTACACTCTCAGACTTAATGGACAATTTTGGACATTTAAATATTTAACGCATATATTCCTCCTTCTGTCTCTTTGATTTTACATTATAGCCAAAAACACAAGAGAGACTAGATTGCTTGTCTGAATAAATCATACAGTAATATCAAAAGGGGATTGCCAGCATTCGTGTTTTTCCATTTCCATTCATGTTAATTTGACTTACTTTAGATTTATCTAACGTTTACTATCGATTTGTCAGTAATCAGATTGATAAGAGGAAGATAAGATACGGCCCTTCATGCTCAGTGAAATTGAACTTTACGAATATTCTAATTAAAACTGCAAATCATATATGTGCTCTATGTTGAGATATTGTAATATATTGTAAATATATTGGAGGGATATTGTAAATATATTGTAAATATATTTTAGGAAATTACAAAGTTCTGCTGAAGCATTACTCGCCTAATCAAAATCCTAAGAAGACACTACAACCGCACTTTAACTGATACGAGGATTGCATCAGTCCTTAGTGGGACATACCCAAGCAAATCTCTTGTTCTGAACGGGATCTCTATCTATAAAAGGCAGGATGTGCGTGTGTGTGTGTGTAACGAATGTACGGCCGCAATTTTCGATGGATTTGCACCAAAGTTGACATGCACATGCTCCAAGTTAGCGTTAAGACCACGACCGATTTGAATTTCCCAACTACCATCGATAGTGGAAATAATGGATTTGTTCATGCTTCTACGGCAGTATTCATGTAGTTTGCGGCCATTTTCTACTGGCCAGAGTGAGAGCCTAAAACTGGCTGCCACGAATAGGCAGGAAGATTCCATTGGCCAGCGTGAGAGCCAACAGCTGACTGACACGAATGTTAACTAGAGTGCTAGCATGCAAAAAAAATCGATAGCTGCATTCGTCACAAGTGGGCAAAATTTAAATCTGCATGGCACTTTACTCCAATTGGCTCATTCGCTTGCTTAAACTCAACGTTGATTCTGATTCCGCAGAACTGGTTTGGGTGTGAAAAAGTATTTGTTGTTAACATTCTTTTTTTATTCGGTTTTTCCAGTGACGAGTCCTTTTTTAAAGCTGATCGTTTTGTGTTCATTTTGTTTAGTTCTTTTTTCGTAACTGATTTAATGTTTAGTATAGAGCTTAGAATAATTTCGCAGTGTGAGATAGGCAAGAAGTAAGGCATGTAGCAACATCAGCACGGCAAAGGGCACTCCTTTAAAGGCAAGGAAGGGCATAAATATTTTAAGTCAAGTGATATCGATTGCTGTATGAGTCGTACGATTTTTTAATCAAGCACGGGCAACAACGGGTCATGCTGCTAGTATATATATATATATATATATATATATATATATATATATATATATATATATATATATATCATGAACTGTTTTATTAATTTCAACGATTGAGGATCCGATAACTCACAGTTTTTATGTTTGTGTCGTATGTGACACTACAGTCCCGAAACTGACCGGCACACAAGTCTACATTTTGTGCAACAGCGAGGATCTCGGGATATAGCAGTAAGGATATTTCCTGACGCTTTTCTCCGTTGTCCCCCCGTCTCTTAACCGGTCAATACGTAGAAACAAACGCACATAAAACACTACCATACTGATATGCGTGTGCACTCATACTAAGATGACTGTTGAATAATAGATAGATAAAAGTCAACATTTATCTCATTCATTTTATTGAATCAATTGCCAGTTGTGCTTCAAATAATGTTAATTCGCTATGTCGTGCCTGAAATTTTTAACGGCAGAATTTCCTTTTATATTTAATAAATCTACACTATTTACATTGTTCGGACTATTGTCCTCATCTTTGTCGCTATATTTATCACAACGTTTCGGCCGTTGTACGCTCCGGCCTTCTTCAGGTGGTTGGAATGTCGAACTGAACTATTTATTTAGCTGGCTGAAGTAGACTGTTCTAGTTCCACGTGCCATGGTATTGAACTCACAGGTCTTTGGGTCCTGTCACTGGATCTAACCAACACCTTTATCCACTGTGCCACGTCTCCTTTTTGTTCTTAGACATGGCACGTGGAACTAGAACAGTCTACCCCATCAATCGAAATAAAAGCTTCAGTTCGACATTCCAAGCATCTGAAGTAGGCCGGAAAAAATAGTCCGAATAATTAAATAGTGTACATAATATCTCATCTCAGAAATATAGACAGTTAATAAATCTACCATTTTTCCAGGCATTGGATATTGCTGTCATATTTGGTTTGGTCATACCGCTCTATATCTCTAGATTCCCGACAAGATCCAAAGAAGTGTTTGTAATATTATTGGTCCAGACCTGGCATCTCGAATTCAATCACTTTCCCACCGCCGTTAAGGGGCTTTACTTTGTTTTTCTATAAATGTCTTCGGAGTAGTTGTTCTAATGAGCAATGCGCCTTTGTAATTTGATCGCCTGAATTTAAGAGTATTATACAACTGACAACTAGATTCCATCATTTCGCTGTTTAAATAGATAATTGTAACCGTAAGTCCTATTGTAATAGTTTCTTTTCTCACCTGTGAAAATCATTTCCATTTTTTTGCTTCCTTGTCACGAAAATATAATTTTGCATCAATTGGCATCTTCTGTTTTCTTGAAAACTGTTCTTTTGTTGCCATTTCTTCTATTGCCCCTTAGTAGCATTATTGCATTACTTGTGGTGAAATGATTGAAACAGTTCCACATTGCCGCTTTTAAATAGACAAACCAGTCTCTATGGAACTAGTATTATAAAGATTAATGAAATTTCATATATCCATTTCATACTCGCACTTGGTCTGTAAAATATCTGTGGAAATACTTCTATGCAATGCATCCCTTCTAGACATGGGCAAGCTCTACAAAAATTCCCTATCCCTTGTGAACTCTAGATGTTTTTCTCACTTTGCTAAGGCTCCCGTCCTCATCTTGGCATCCATTCACAACAAACTTGTCAAGTAGGTAGATTTTTGCCCTTACATGTGCTCTGTGAGTGTTACTTTCCCAAGCCTTCTTTCTCATTATTCCCAAGGAATTTCAACTTCTGTGTATAAGGGTTAATTTTGTATCCATTTTTGAAGATTCCTTTTCGGCCACACGTTCCGTTCATGAACTTCTCAGTATCAGATAAACACATTTCTGTTGTCTCCAGTTTTCTCTTCATCCAAGGGGAGATAATTCAGCTCTTACTGCCATGTAAGTGGATAAATATCACAAATAGCCCAGCAGTATTCTTTTCTGCTTCTCAACATTTGGGAAATAGTTATGTTTACAAACGATCTCCATTATAACATTTCAACTCGTCCGTTTAAAGAAGTTCCAATTTAACTCATAATTTAAACAGATTTTATGAAAATATTTATATAATCATAAGAATTCATAAAACTTTCTTTAAAGACTTAGGAATATTATTTAAAACCGTCCATTGTAACATCGTTAAATATTTTAAATATTATTGTTCGTTCCATATGTAAATACAGATATACGTTGTCCAAAAGGAATAATCCTCAACACTTGTAATAAGAAAGAATGAAAAAACAGTTGCTAGATTTGCTGATACTCATTTTGCCCACTAACAACACCCTCTCCACGACCGGCCGCCCCGTCTCACGGCTTTGGCTTAAATTATGTCTATTATGTTTTATAAGTTTTTTACATACGTTTGTAAGTTTATAAGTTCCATGTTTTTATAAGTTTGTGATATTTTTTTACTGTGATGATTACTTCTCTGTAAAGATTTCTTTTTCACAGGGGCTGTTGCGATCTCAGACATACTCGAATACG
>OZ038490.1:118553546-118591046 GCA_964036315.1 Acanthosepion esculentum | reverse complement strand
ATTTTGCAGTTCACGGAAAACATTCGCCAACTGATTTACAGTAATGCCTGATATCACATTAGTTATATTAGCTATACTTAAAACTAGGTACATTAAACTTTATAACATTTTTTACAGATTATTTCTATCGCAAATACAAATAAACTTTATGGAACTTTATGGACACCCTACATATATATATATATATATATATATATATATATATATATATATATATATATATATATATATATACCGTTTCAAAAATAATATGCGATTATGATAAAATGAGTGACTTTGTAACAATGATAAAAAAAAGAAACATAAAATGTGAACGGATTTTTTCCAAATTCACTCATTTTCTTTCTTTTATAAACCAGAGCACACAAATACATACACATGCAATTAACTTTTTACTCTTATATTTGATAAAGATCAAAATGGGCGAAATCCATTATCGGATATTTTTTCAAAACATACTTTCATGAACGTTTTCTTCCAATTGTCTTTAATGTAGAACTCTGTCAGGATTATTTACCCAAATGTATAACATATACATATACATACACACACACATACACACACACACACATATATATGTGAGTGTGAGCGTGTGTTTGAAGAAGGCACATCATTTTATACAAACCTTTGTATTTTCATTGTCTAATCATATACTGACGGTTTGCTTCCAGTATAATTTATCGATTATTCTAATCTCTTTCACAATAATATTTCGAACGTTTTTGACTCATACTGACAGCAAACATTTCGATATGGTGTAACGTCGAATATAGAAGTATCGGAAATGTATATATATATACATTTTTATATACCAAAACAATCTTAGAAAAATCACTGATAAACTAGTCAACATTTTGCTGTGATAATTTTTGTCCTTTAGTATGTCATCAGACTAAAGTGATGTTTACGTTGACGCGACTAAGAATACACACAATGGAGAAATAATGCCGAAATTTTAAGCTTTAAATTAATTATATTTTTCAGTATCTGTCTATATTTCTGAGATGAGGTATTATGCACATTATTTACATTATTCGGACTATTGTCCTTATCTTTGTCGCCATATTTATTACAACGTTTCGGCCGTTGTACGCTCCGGACTTCTTCAGGTTGTTGGGAACTAAGCAGAAAATTCAAAACAGTTTGGAGATCTAAAATTCAAATCATTCTATTGAAACTCTTTAGCAAGATGTATTTATTCTCAGGCCAACTTCGTAAAGAAATGTAACACAAGGTCGGAGTTTGACGGGGTATTTCTGAAATCCGTGCAAAAATTGCAGTTTCCTTTTCGGGAGGCCTCAGGTGCTGGGTATTGAACACAGCCTCCTCCCGAATGAGATGTATTGATTGGGGTCGTGGGATGGCTCCTTTCGGGAAGAGCAAATAATTATTTATCAACAAAATATTGTAAGAAAACTAACGTCTAACATTCAGTGGATCCGCTAAGAATCAGAGAGTTCTCTAAACCAGCTGTCTGTTATTATTCATACAACTGTAAATAAACATAGCAGTCTACAAAAACGGTCTAAACTTAGCAATATTATTCTTTCTGAATAGGTAGCAAATGTCCTTAAAAGCTGAAAACAAATTCCATTTACTTTTCAGACACTTGGCAGGCCTTTATGATATTAACGTGGCCCTCTTGACTAGAAATAACATATTTGCCTCTTGTTCTCTAACTGATAAAGCGCTTCTGATTCATATTTGTGCGAGAATGATCAAGTGTTCTGCCTGAATTTTTCATGACTTTCCAACTGGCCATTTTCAGTCGAGTAATTCTTCAATCTAAAAATAAATATGTGCGCTTAATCAGCTTTCGAGGAAGCGTGTCGCCGGCGAAATGTCAGCGGAAAAGAACAAAATGAAATGAAACACTTATCTGCAAGCGAATACAGTTACTCACATGTAGCGGTTAATAATTGAGCGGGTTTTCATCGAAAATGAACACTCATTTACGCAAGAAGACATCAATATTAATTCCATCTTACACACACACAGACACACACACAGACACACAGACACACACACACAGACACACAGACACACACACACATATATAGCAATAGAGTAGGATAAATCAAATAACTATAATTTAGCAACCGTATATACGTCCTAGCGTGCATACACGGGTAAGCAAATAAATATTTACCAAATTTACTTTAAGGTGTAAACATAACAGTGCTCGACGTAGTTAGATAGAGCTAAGAAATATATAATGATAAATATACATATACCTACGTTTGGGATGCGACTTAAATTTCATCATTTACCAACACATCAGATACGAGAAAAAACTAAATAATAACTAAATTTTCTTCTTAAATCATCAGTTATTTCTCGTGCCTGATGTGTTGGTAAAGCAACGAAACTTAAGTCACACACTAAACGTAGGTATATATATATATATATATATATATATATATATATATATATATATATATATATATATATATATATATATACCCAAGTTTAGGATTGGTATATACGGAGTGAATTCCAATAACCATCAATTACTCCAGAAGTGTTGAAACAAAATGGCTATTTTTGTCGTGATTTTATAACATATTTATGTTGTAATATTCAAATAAATAATTATATATATATATATATATATATATATATATATATATATATATATATATATATATATGTTTATATATATATATATATATATATATATATATATATATATATATATATATATAGGCTGACCCAAAACAACGGGAACTATTTAACAATCCAATAAAACCAAGAGTGATGGAAGAAAAATATTTAATTCATAGTAATTGAAACCGTAAAACATGCCATTTAAGAAACAATGATGGAATTTTCATTTTAAAAAAATTACGTCCTGTAGATGGCGTCCACCTGTACGAATGCATTCTTGAAATCTGCTGTTGAGATTCCTCATTGACTGCTGCAACATCTCAGCTGGGATACTGTGAGTTTCAGTCTCGTTGCTAAAATGGCGAAATGTTTACTTGCTCAAGGTCACTGTCTCGCAGTGTTGCCACTTGCTCATGTCTGGCAATACGCACTTCAAAAATTCCCGTTTTTTTGGGTCACCCTATATATATATATACAGAAGTTACAGAAGATTTGGAGAGAGACCAGATAGGGGTGATAGAGGAAAGGATGAGGAGAAGGATAGTGGATAGATCAAGGCAACTGGAGATGTCGATTGACATTACATTTGAATAGTTGGAGATTATAGTAGTCAGGGAAAATGGAATAAGGAAGGGAGTTCCACGGGCGAGAGGTGCGAGATATGAAGCTATTGGAGTAGAAGAGACGGCTACATTTAATCGTTTCAACAGTGAATGGGTGAGAGTGGGTTGCCAGCCTCGTAGGACGCTTGAATTCATGAAGTCTGGGAACCAGCGAAAGCAGCTCATCGGAGCAATTACCATGAAAGTATTTGTAAAAAAGACAGAGAGAGACGACGGCGCGTCTGTGAGAGAGCGACTGCAGACGAGATGCCAGATCAAGGCCAATTACATTGCATATCCGTCTCTGGAACTTATCAAGAACCCCGAGGCAAACAGAAGGGTCTCCAGACCATATATGGCAGAAATACTCCATGCAAGGGCGAATGGTTGAATGGTTGATTTGTAGATTAGATTGATATACGTTTCCTACTTGTTCTTTATTTTCCTTTATTATCTTGTCAGATTCCTATCCATACTTGATCTACACTTGATTTTTAACACATACGTACATATATATATACACATATGTGTGTGTGTGTGTGTGTGTGTGTGTGTGTGTGTGACAAATAAAATAAAAAATTCAATAAATCCACACGTCAGGATTTTAGATAGTTAAAATGATTTCGTTTATGGATAACTTATTACCTTATATTTCCTAAAAGACGTTACTTATTTTGCTTGAGAAGACGATATGTTTTCGTTTCAATTATTTTAACTGCCGACTGGAATCTAATTTTGTAGGGCGAACCATAATCTTTCTTCACGCGCTCTATCTTCAATGACCAGAACACCATAGATATGAACGACTGTATTCCCAGACGGCTGGATGCAGAAAACCAACAAGAAGCTAAAATAGCGACCTCGTTAAATCCATGATTGAAATATGTCTACTAATCTCATTATAGAACGAAGACTGTCGCCATGACAAACTGAATCTTTTATCCTTACGCCATGATGTTAAGGCCCCTCCATTCGTGAATACTCGGAAGTTGGAAAAGTGCAATAAAGTGCTTATATATCTCCTGAATCATGGCTTCTCAGGGGCTATGTTATTTCTGGGCAACTAGGTTTTAGCATCAAACGTGTACCCAAGATTCGCTGAAATTAAACAAAGCTAATTTTCCTGATTTATGGGCAGCAAACTTCTAGCGCGGAACAGGACCTTCCAGACTACATAGCTTTTTGGAGCAGGTTATCACCAAGATCTGCAACAACATTATTATCTTCAAGTCTGCCAACTAGGATGTTTTGTTCCATATGCCAAAATATTTTGCACTTAAAATCTATGTAAATTTTGTTGAGGCACTAATCGAAAATAATGGAAGCCATATTGAATTAATTAATTATCTTAACTATATATAAATTTTATTATTATCCTTTTATATTGTATTATTATTACGACCATATCATGGTTAAAACACTAGTTCCCGTACGATCACTGAAGTTAAGCAAAAAAAAAAATCTAAAAATATTTCCTGGCCTTAAATAATCTGAAAAGGGTTGATAATCCATAAAAAAAACGAATCAATCTAATAAGCAATGAGATTCGAAATTTTTTTTAAATCGTAAATTCCTTCACTGGAATGCTGTATGTACACAATTAATATTCACCAATGAATTTAGGTAACTGTTGAAAAATGTTTCGGAAAATGCTTTTCTTTTATAATCATGTTGATACATATATAAAATTATGTGTGTATGTACCTATGAATGTGTATGCATATGCAGGATATGCGTGTGTTTAATATTACTGGAATTTACTTATGCAAATGTACGCATATCTGGAGCATCTTCATTCAGTACTATATGTGGTTTTATGCTCTCCCGCGCGCGTGTGTGTGTGTGTTTGTCCCTGTGAAAGCGAGAGGAAGAGAGAGAGTTTCTACAATTAAACAGATTTTTAATTCGACTATACGGACATATGTTCGGACTATGCTTTCTCGTGTTGCTTCATATGTCTGTACCACTGTTATTTATAACCGGGCGCCGAATAAGTCTGCTGATTGCCAAGGTTCTTGGAAGCTTCTACAAATGATAGTTCCCATGACTTCCCTACTGCCAGGCCCTCTGGGTTATGGCCAACCATCTTACACGACTAAAACGTTTGGCAAGAGGCGATGCTACGCTTCGCTGGGCGATCGTCCTTTCAGCTTCTGATCACCGTTCGACGCGCCTTCAGAGTATTGACAGCTGAATGTAAACTCAAATAGGTGTGTGCCTTCCTTTGCAGTCGTGTTCACATGTTTGGGTCTCAGCGTGTAAATACCAGAGAGGGTCGAGTAAAATTCTATCCCTATAGCTGTTCAATTTTGTACGTCTACATATGTGGAACACCCTGACAACAAATCAATGTGTGCATCCATACGAGCCATATTGATGTCACTGTATTTACTCATGCGTCTGTCTATCTGTATATGTGCTTTACAACTGAGACACACAAACTCCCAAACTGTTTTGATCAATACGTAGAGTTGTGTCAGCTTTTGTCTTTGTTTGTATGATAAGCTGAATAAATAGAAATAAGTCACCGGATTTCAATGTTTGCCAAACTTAACAAACTATGAAACAAACTGTGGAGAAAGTATGCAGAAGAATGAGCAGCGCCATGCTTCCTGTTAGGTAAGCTCAGCCTGTCTAGAAAATGAGTATTCGATGTTCTAGCTTTGATGTTTGAAACCCAAAATCTGATTTCTTACTTTATGTGCGTGTAAGTCTAGGACGTAGGCGATCATGGCCTTCCACGTCTTCCTCTCTCTTGCACCTTTTAATAAGTTTTGTGTTTTTGTTATTTCTCCTAAACCCTGTTTTACCATCCATTTGCTCAAGACCATCAAGTAAGTTAATGTGCTGCTTTCCTCTGGCCCTCTCTTCCTTAATTTGCCCTGTGAGTATCAGATTTTCCAAGATTTCCTTCCTCATTATGTGCCCTATAAACTTCAACCTTCTTCCTGATGCTAATTATAAGTTCCCTTTCTGCTCATTTTTTTAAAACCTCATAATTGGTCACATGTTTGGTCCATGGCATCCTTAACATCTTTCTGTAGAACAGAATTCATGTCGCTTCAAGTCTCCTTTGAATCCTTGAGGAGATTGTCTTTAATTTGGTACCATACAGTAAGACAGATATCACATAACAGTTCAACACACTTTTCTTTGTCTTTACCGAAATTGTTCTGTCTCTTAATACTTTGCTTAGATTTAGGAAGGCATCTTTGCCATCCAAATACATCTTCGGATCTCAATGTCGCACTTTCCATCCACTGTTAGAACACTTCCCAGATATTTAAATTTTTGTACTTGTTTGATTTTAGTATCCACGTTGAAATATGTAAATATATTTTAGGCATTAACAAAACAAAGCATTTAAATTTACGAGCAAAATCGGTCTGTATATCTATTTATTTGTACAAAGGTAAGGCGTATGCACACTGTTGAAATTAAGACGTTTAAAATAAGTCCAATTCTGAATCTGTTAAGTAGTGCATAATTCTATATTCTTGTGTATATGTTCGGGTTATAGACAAGGAAATGTAATAGCCTCATATCGATACAAGTCATCTTAGAACTCTATTTTTATCAAATGGAATAACATCCATTGTGTATATGTCAGAGTATGTTTAACTAAGACGCATGAACAAAACACTAGGTTTTTCTCTTTCTCTGGGTCCGTAAACGTGTTTAATATTAACAGTATACAAAAATAAATGAAAAAAAAATCGATATGCAATCTTTTTAATGATAGATAACGTAAATTTCATAGTCTTCATAATTATTTAACACCGTGTAAGACTTGGATGACAACCAAATAATTCAACTGCTGACCTCGACTTTCTACCCACTTACACATCACGCATAGTAATTTGCATAAAAATAGGTAATACATGCATGATAGCATTTTCTATGAGAATTACCTGGCCGCGTTTTTCTAAATGTACTAAGAGCTGTACGAGATTAACGAGTTATACGAGACTGTATGAGATTGTCGTCACCCATTGACAATAACAACATGGTGACTAAGTCAGTGTAGAGTACTAGTTATTCTCCCAATACTTTCGACTAATGAAATATAACAGTTCAATGAAACCATAATGAGGCTCATTATCAAAATATTCGGAAAAAAAAACATCTCCATTATAATTTTATTGGCAACAAGCAATTAAATTGGATCGTACAAAATATAATATTGTTGAAAACATAACGAGGTAGAAGTATATATATATATATATATATATATATATATATATATATATATATATATATATATATATATATATATATATATATATAATATTAGTGGTCAATATATATATATATATATATATATATATATATATATATATATATATATATAACAATTCCCAAGAGGATGGAATTCAGGTAGAACTCAATGTCCAGAACAGACCAAGAATATAATATAAAAGGCTCAAACACTAATATTCCATGGTTATAATTTATTACATTGGAATCGTAATCACGATACAAATCATCAGATCTACAAATTTAAAAAATATTTGAAGGTCTGATGAATTGGATCGAGATTACGATTCCAATGTAATAAATTATAACCATGGAATATTAGTGTTTGAGCCTTTTATATTATATTATATTATGCATACATATATATATATATTTATATTTATATATATATATATATATGTGTGTGTGTGTGTGTGTGTGTGTGTGTGTCTGTGTGTGTGTGTGTCTGTGTAATGAATGGTGAAATACACATATTGCGTGTGTTGAAGGTTGAAAAGTTCCGCTGCATATAGAAAATCTGAAATTTCTTTTTTATGGCTATTCCATGCTGAACAAAATATAATTATTACATGATATCTTATATGATGTGGTACTAATCTTTAGCTGATGAACGCATATATGACCACCATTTTAACTGCTTCTACAAATGAATGTAAACAGTAAACACGGTTTTATTTTATAGAATTAAGCCACCTTTACGGGCACGAATATTTTCTAAGTAAGAGAAGTGAATGTGATAAATTATAGACTACAGAACATTTTCGTTGCGAGTATGAACAAAACAAATGCACTTTTAGTGGCAAAGAATGTAATTAACTTCGCGTCGATAGTACGGAACTTTAAAAAAATGGGATTCTGCATGCCGAGTTCAAATTCCGGCCTGGGTTAGTTGAGTTCACTATCGAGTAAATGCTCTAAGGAAAAGCAAAGAATAATATAATCGCTACTCCCGTATAAGTTAAATAGTGGAATAAACTACAATCCCTAGCCTTGGTTAACAAAGAGTATACGAGAAGGAAAACACTAAAGTTAAAACCGGTGAGGTGTGAGACCATCAAATCAATCGGGTAGAAAATGGCCCGCTACAGAAAAATTAGTAGCAACATCTAGCATGTAGATACTGAGACCCTATTTTCTACTGAGGAATCTAATCGCTCTGTCGAGAAAGACGGGGCGACCTATCTATCTATCTATCTATCTAATATAATATAAGAACGGCTATTTTCATTCCAAGAAATATTCGAATTATAGAACGTATTTTTCATGAACAATATGGCTGTATAACAATTTCTGATATATTCCAGTCTTGTTCCTTTGGCATTGTAAAACTGGAGGAGTTGTGATATATATATATATATATATATATATATATATATATATATATATATATATATAAATATATATAAAAATATATATATATATATATATATAAATATATATATATATATATATATATATTTTTATATATATATATATATATATATATATATTTTTATATATATATATATATACACATATATATATATATATATACATATATATATTTATATATATATATATATATATATATATATATATATATATATATATGTATATTAAAATATGTGTAATTTGGCAGCAACTTTTCTTTTAAACATGTTGTGTTGAATGTCAAAGACAACATAATTCTGCATATTCTCTTTTGAATTTTCTCATATTTTCTAATGAGACTTTTTATTTGAAAATTATATATATTTAAAAAAATGATTCTACATATATATAAGACATTGTTAAAAATTTTGACCCTGAAGATGAACAATGATTTTCGAAAGTACTCGGTTATCTTACGGACAATATTTATTTCGATATAATTTTCAAAATATGCGTGTGTGTGTGTGTCGTTTTCCATTCCATTTAGAAAGGATCCCCATACTGATAATGGTGATGTTTTACACAACTTCTAAAAATTATGTTCAACTTAAATGTTGAATTAAATGACACACATGCTTCATACGCACTTCGTCTCTGATGTCCTTTTACCAAACTTGCTATACGTAATAATGTCATAAAATTATGGCTTAATGTGAGGATATCAAGAATAAACTCACTCTTTAATTTCCTTTTAAGTCTTGATTTTTGTTCTTCTTTCATGGCCAATACACTTAATTTTATTTAATTTTATCAGTTAATCTTCATCGTAAGTCAATAAACTCTAAGAGGTTTTTAATTTTTAATATTAATCTTGTCTTAACGACAATAAAGTCTACATTTATTGTCAATTAAAGAGAGATTAGATGATTTACAGACACCCTGTATGACCATGATCGAGGGTTTGAATGTGCTGCCGTTGTTCACATTGTTGATCATGCTAGATAACACGCTCTCTCCCAGAAACTGTAACTAAGGTCTGCTCAGCATAGTTGCAGTATAAACCACAGGTGGGCTCTGTGGGTATTGAACAAACACACATGTGCAAGAGCGAGGGTTTGCAAAAGGGATTGTCTAGCCACCCTAATATATATATATATATATATATATATATATATATATATATATATATATATATATATATTGGTCGTGTTATTTCCATAATGCAATTCTTCGACACACTCACTGTTCCTATCTTCCACCGAGGCAAGGAATTTAGACCTCAACCGTAGTTGTGTAAATGATAGCAAACAGATTGTTATTAGAAAAAAATAGTCCCAATATAAGTGAATGAATGCATATAACAAAACAAAGCTTTGTGTTTGGCTCATACGGAGAAGTAGAGTTTCAGCGGTTATTTTCACGTGGACATAACGGTAGTCAGCAGGCTAAAACTGGACAATCCCTGTCGAAATTATTGACAATTGAAGTGGAAATAAATGTCTATTTAAACCCTTTTGGATTAATATCTCACAATCTGGAAATTGTTATCTCAAGTATATTCTCCTCCTATTGCCATAAAGTCATATATCTGAACGTTTGCCTGAATAAGAATGATTAATCACCTAATATCAGTGACCTCTAAGACTGGAAAGAGTTTGATCCTCACGAGGAGCTATTCGTCCAATATAGCTGAGATAGACCAAGCAAATGTCTGGCAATTGAATAATTATTAACAATTTGTTAGTACATTTCATCTTCCTTGGTTGTTCCGTAATTTTCTCGTTATTCCAGACAAGCGTAATAAATAGATGAGAGCTTTGCAAGGAAATAATTCAATTAAGCTTGCAAACCAATATTTCTGTAGAAGTTTTCTTCCTTACTGATTGCTTCACACATTTAACCATGTAAGTTTTGAAGCGAGAACGAATTGCCCTATAAACCAATGCTATCTATAAGTATAACGTCGCCGATTCAGAAGATCAAAGAAGAAATAATTTAAATTTTTAAAGAATTTTCATATTTGTTATCAGTTTCCATACTGTGAATAATTGACGCTTTGTTCGAATAAAAAGATTCGAAGACATAGAACTATGCGATGATGCCCACAGATAATCTGAAAAACGTAATTTGTGTTTAATCAGGTTTCATTGTTCACAGAACCCGCTAACTCCAAATCTCTCTCTCTTTTTTACTCTCTAACTCTTACATATACTTTTATCTGCCTATATATAAAATTATGTGACTTCCGTCTGTCCATCCGTCACAACCTCTAAAATAGACATACATTGACCGATCGAAACTACATTTTTGAGGGAAGTTCAAACAAGTAAGGGGAGGCAAAGTACTGTTGGTTTTACTAGCGTGCGTAGCTTAGTACAGGTTTTCATTATTTTTTTTTTTTTTTTGATAAAGTATTTTCTTTATTGTTTAACATAACAAATACTCCCACTATTTTAAAAACAATTTAATTTTTAAAATGACAAATGATTATTTTATAACAATGCAATGTTGTATTTGCATAACTTTTTTTTCAAAAGTTTCTATATTCTGATAGAATATAATGCACATTTGGAAATTTTGACAAAAATATCAGCGATAACTTCAACAATACTTACTGTTGTGAGGATTTTAACACGTGTCAGTTTTGCAAAACCTTTCTAGTCAGTTAAAATTGAGGAAGTTTTTGATTAATTTCATCTTGGGACATTTTTGAAACATTATAATATAATGGCAGCGGTTGCAAAACTAAGATTTTGGAAAGACAGACAAGTCTGCCTGAAAACAGAATCAGACGGTTCTTTCCTTTAACCTCCTAAATGTTTTTGAATGCCTACGAACTGTGGATATTAACAGCAGAACTACTGCGAATAATCCAAGCTTTAGAAATGAAGATATATGAAACATCATGGAAATAGAAACAGGTCCATTGTAATACTTCATATTCACAGTCAAGAAAGTTGAAATTGATCAACCAACAATCTTTCCCCATCCACCCTACTAGACACCACGTTAGGCAAATATACAATAGGCAAACAGAGGGGTAATGGGCTGACAGCATCACTGAGTGTGCTAGAAAAACCTTCGCATAAACTCAGATATTAAATCGCAGCGGATGGAGCTAGTTACACCGTTGTGCAAAATAATTAAAACAAAACGCCTAATTTCGTTATTAATTACTTTTTTCGTATTTTTCCAATGAAAAATATCCATTCCACGAAGTCTTTCCTTGCAGATTGACCACAGATTCTCGATTGGATTTAAATAAGGAAAGTTTCCGAGCCAGTCGCTAGTACTTTGATTTGCTCACTGGTAAGGCTTGCCATTGTGTTCGCGCAGCATTACAATTTTTCGTGCCTATATTTCTGAGATGAGGTATTATGCACATTATTTACATTATTTGGACCATTGTCCTCATCTTTGTCGCCATATTTATTACAACGTTTCGGCCATTCAGTATCTGTCTATATTTCTGAGATGAGGTATTATGTACACTATTTACATTATTCGGACAATTGTCCTCATCTTTGTTGCCATATTTATTACAACATTCACGGCCTTTCAGTACCTGTATATATTTCTGAGATGAGGTATTATGTACATTATTTACATTATTCGGACTATTGTGCTCATCTTTGTCGCTATATTTATTACAACGTTTCGGCCATTGTACGCTCCTTCCTTCTTCGGGTGGTTGGAATGTCGTACTGAACCCTTTATTTTGCTCTCTGGTGTAGACTGTTCTCGTTCCACGTGCCATGTTTAATGGATTTCAGTTATCAGTTATCTCCTGTTAATTTTCCCTCTGAAATTTTTCCACTACCTTAACTGAGTATTGAACTTACACTCTTTTGGGTCCTGTCACTGGATCTAACCAACGCCTTTATCCTTGAGGACACACGGCACAGTGGATGCAGCTGCTGCTGTTGATGCTTGTCACGCTTGACTGGATTCAACGCTGCTTCTCTTTGTATACGGTATTGTTAGCATCGGGATGATTAGCTTAAATGTTCCAAGTTTTAGACTTCTGATTGTCACAAGGAACAAGAGCCTAGTGGCTTCATGCGTTCTTAGCACATTTCGTAACATAGTAACTAGGAGTTCAATCCCGTATGGAATAACCTGAAGAATGCATAAGCGTTGAGGTATATAACGACGAAGATGAGACCTGTTTTCATTGTTATTATCGAGGAGATCGATTTATTTTAAGGAAATCAAATACAATGGATTCGGCTGGAATTTGAACTCGGCACGCCATACTAACTTTCCACACGTTAGCCGCTACACGAAAAGCACATCCATCTCCTACCGATGGAATAATTTTCTTTTCTTTTCTTTCTATTATTTTGCTTATATAGTTAAATTTTATGATCATATAATTGAAATATATATATTTATTTATTCTGTTTTATATTGATTAACTTTTATTTAGTTTGTTAATCTGTGCGAAATAATTCATATTTATCAATTCGTCGTCACTGTTCCTATCACATCTCCTCTGTAAATTCCAATTTCATATTCTCATTTCACAATACTGTTGCAGTAATCCACCTCTTGTGTCTGTGCCATCACAATAACGCAATACCGAATGGAGTACAGGGGCCCCGAGTGTCTGCCAGGTCTCAGCTATCAGCCTTATTTACGACGAGGGAGATCACGCAGCGTGCGATATTATCGCGAGATCATTTTATCAGGAGACGCTCAGTTTATCTGTCCGAAGATAACGCTGCTATATCGGAAGTTGTCCCTTGTGACATCCGTCATGTTCCATATCGCTCAATGGGTACCAATTTACAGTGATTTCTTGCGTGGAGGAAGCAGAGATTATACGCGTGTGAGCATATTGTGTACGGTTGTATTCAAGTGTGTTCTGATGTCTTATTCTATATTGACAGTTCGATTAGGCCTGTACATGCAGTGGCATATTGCAAACTAAGTGTGTAAATTTTAAGTTTATACGCATCACCATGGTGTAATCCTTAGCGAGCCTGTCTGAAATACATAGTCGTATATAACGTGTTAGTTCATCACAAGTTGCCAATTCCTGTGACCTTGTGTCACACTATGATAACATTCATTCTTTTTCGTCTGGATTTCTGTAATGAGAAGTTATTAGTAATTACATTTGGATTATTGTCCTCAACAGCAATGATGTGAACTTTCCTTCTTGTGAACAAGTTAAATCAGATGTTTTTCCTATTTTCTTCAGGTAAAAAAAGGCAACAATTTTGAGAACAGGTTTTATAGAACAGCCCTTAAAGTACAAGCTTATTTTAGAAATATATATGTCTGTATTTGTGTATGTCATATATTCCAAGTACTTTTGACCATTGATGTTCGCTTTAAAGGGAGGAATAAAAAAACACACAGTGGAATTAGAAATATTCTGACATGATATTGAAATGCCTCATTCGGCAACAAAAGAGACTCACTAAAATGTGTAACAGACACAATATTTCCTCTGTGCGTTCTATTTGAGGGAACATTTTGAAAAGAAGGTTTGGTGCCTAAAAACACTATGCGTAATAATAATAATAATAATAATAATAATAATAATAATAATAACAATAATAAAAACAACATTGATAAAAAAGCTAATCGCCCAGACCTCGGGATCAAAGACTACAAGAACAGAATGTGCTGCTGATTGACATGGCACTCCCTGCAGATTGTAGTGGATCTTTGAAGATTGTCAAAAAAATAATCAAAATGCAAGGATCTTGAACAGGAAATATAAAAATGTGACACGTGAGCACATAAATAATTCCAGTTGTAGTTGGCGTCTTTGGGTTGATTGGAAAATGTCCCAATAGACTCTGTGAAAGGATTCCTGGTAGTTCATGCCTTAAAGAAATACGAAAAAATGTATTCACAATTACAACTCACACATACATTTGCCAAAAAAAACGATCAGGGGAAGATGGCATGAAGCCATTTCTGAACTTAGGTCTCTGGTTGGGACCCAGAAGGAAATGTGTATAGAACAGAAACCGAAGAAAATAATAATAATGATAATAATAATAATAATAATAATAATAGTTAAAGAAAACAGAACCTAAGTTTCTAAGAAAGTGTAATTGCGTTTCCCCTATTTTACACTCGTAAGACAGGTTTTGCCGTCATAAATTGTTGACTTTGTGTATTGCTGTGAAAAGCTGATGATTTTCAGAATCATTTCGATCGAGGAGATATTGGAGATCTTTAAAAACTTCAAAAATCCAAGGTAAACATGTTGATTTAGAACACTAGCTCGGAGAATGAATAATATATCGGTTTTTACAGTATTTACTTATATAACATATACATCTACACACATATATATATATATATATATATATATATATATATATATATATATATATATATATATATATATATATATATATATATCACCCACGCGTGGCATGACTGAGTTTCAAGCACGAAGCAATTTTCAGGTGCTGAGTATGAACTGTATGAGTATGAGGTCATACTCAGCACATGATGATTGCGACGTCTATGGAACTCAGTGCTGACGGTGAGTAATAATACATATATTTATTAATATACATTAATAACTCTGTTATATTATATCGAGTATTGGTTTATTAAAACCAACACTATTAAAAAAAACAACGATATAGGGATAAAGTAGAAAGAGTGATATGGTTTAAGAAGGAAGAATTGGTAGATAGGTATGTTTACATTTTAATGTTTGTGTGAATTTAATGCCATTGTATTCATATATATATATATATATATATATACATATACATATATATATATATATACATATACATATATATATATATATATATATACATATATATATATATATATATATATATATATATATATATATATATAAGTGAACATAGAAGTCAACACATCGTGGCCCGATGATTGCATCTAGCATGAAACAGACTGTCGCCTCGAAGTGTTGACTTCTATGTTCACTTTTATATTTACACACGCTCTATCTCTGATATTGAGCACTTTATCCCATAAATATAGCACATCTTAAGACTATATTTCTTCATATATATATATATATATATATATATATATATATATATATATATATATATATATGCACAACATACATATAAAGATATTCAAATATATTCTCATGTATACGTATATGAAGAAATGTGAATCATATGTACATACATTTAAGTATTTACAGTGGTATACATAAGTGTGTGTGTTTACATATGTATACCTTTTCACATACGTATTCCAACGATTATAAAAGTATATATTTTTATTTTGAGTGAGATTTGCTGTTTTTTTCTCTTTTACTCTGTCAATTTCTCATTCGTCTTTCTCTCTCCGTATTTTTCACCTTTTCACTCTCTATATCCCCCTCTCTCCCACCCTCCTACATTTCCTTCCCTCTCTCTTTCTCTCACTCTAACCTTTTTCATTCTTTCACCCCCCCTTATTCATTTCTATTAGCTTCACGCGTCTTTCTCTGCCTTTCGTTATTCTAGTTTATGTTATCTATATTTTTTTCCAAACTCAACTTTTCACTCGCCAGACGTAAGCAATCGATTTCCCACTCTGGATGGCCTAATGAAATATTAAACAAGTTTCTACTTCTCGATTTTTCGCTGCCAGGTAAAATATTTCCAAAACGAAAAGAAGTCTGATTCAATTAATTAAACAAAGTTTAGCGTTTTCAAAAAAAAAATAAAATAAAATTACTCAAGGGAAGACAAGAAAATTAAATAAGTAAAAGAAATATTGAAATATAAACTCAGTTGTGCTTTTGTTGCGTTTACGATTTGAATAGAATTGGCAAATACGGCGAATCTCGAAACCGTCTCTGGGGATGTGATGCCAGAAAATATGTACGATTTCCTCACGAAAGTATAATAAACGTCTTTTACCATAAGAGAATGGGGAGATGCTTCTTTTACTTGGTCAAAGACTAAAGATCAAACGAAAAGAATACATTTCAATAGGTATATATATATATATATATATATATATATATATATATATATATATATATATATATATATATATATATATATATATATATATATATGTATGTATGTATGTATGTATGTATATAACTACTGACAACATGAAACTGGTAAAACATACACATAGTCCTGTTTGTCTGTATACCTGTAGTGAATATCTAAATACTTTTCTCCTGCTACCAACACGTTTATACACACATTTCTGCTTCTAAGCGCAAAGTACATATACATGTGTGTGTGTCTGCAACTGTGTTTTAGCGCATGTATATGTCTAAATTAATGTTTCTCCGCATATTTACATATGTGTTTAGAAGTATTTATACCTATTTATGAGTGAATAGATGTGTATCTATATACGTATAAATACAAGAGACAATAAAATACTATATAGATTGATCATAACATTTCTATAAGTAATTTGCGGTATTAAAAAGTTTTACTATATACTATACCTTCCAAAGCCAGTTAGTAATATAAGCAATCTACGTATGTTTATGAATATATACATAATATATATTTCTGTATATATATACATATATATATATATATACATATTATATATATATACATAAACATACGTATATACATATGTGTGTATGTATGTGTCACGTTTTTGTGTTAAAAAGTTATATATTTATGCGGATTTATTTGAATATACTTATAAATTGATATAGTTGCGGATATATATATATATATATATATATATATATATATATATATATATATATATATATATATATATATACACACACACACACACATATATATATATATATATATATATATATATGTCAGGTTTTAAGAAGAAAGAATGAGAACAACGTATAGAATAACCGACAGAAAAACTGAAATAGATAAAGAAAGAAAGCAAAGTAAGAAGGAAAGGTGGAAAAGGCAAAGAAAGTAAACAAAACTGCTAAAAATAAAGGGAAAAAGAAAAGGAAATTAAAAACGGAAGAAACCTGGAACAACAATGAAAGAAAAAAGGGCAAAAAGAAAGAAGTTAAAAAACTGAAGAAAGGAAATAAAAAATAAAAGAAATTGGAGGGAAATGAAAAATAAGGAGAATAAAAGGAGAGAAAAGTCGAAACAAAATGAACGAAAGAAAGAAAACACAAAACCCTTAGAAAGAAAGAAAGAAAGAAAGAAATAGCAAGAAGGCAAAAGGAAGAAGAAAGAATGTACGAAACGCCTATATATAAATAGAGAAAGAAAACTGAAATAGGTAGTGAGAGAAAAAAACGAATAAACGAAAGATACAGAAACGTAAATTCAAGAAAACCAGCAAGAAAAATGAAGAAAAAAAAAAAAAAAAAAGAAAAAATAATGCAGTGAAAATGAAAGACAAGAGGGTGTAATTATGAAAGGGTTTGAAATAAAGTGGGGGAGAGAAAAAGAAAAAGGAGAGAAAAACGGATATAAATAAAGAAAGTAAAGCGACATTAAGAGGAAGTCAAACAGCAAGAGATGGGAAGGGTGAAGAAGGAAGTGGGGAAAAAAGAAACTAGGTTGGCGGAAGGAAAATAGGAAGATGAAAAGAGAGACGTGACTCGTTTGCGATGCAAAAATCACGTGCGACTTTTTATTGTTCATTTAGAATTATCAACAAGATTTTTTTTTCTTTAATTCTAAAAATGGCTTCAATAAATAACCGAGAATTATGAGAGTTGAAAAAATGTCACACATTTGCTGTCTACTCATGATTCTCTTAACAATTTAGTCTCCTGCTTCATATAGATTTGCTATTATTTTTGTCTCCAATTTCTGGCATTTTCTTTTATTTAAAAAAAAATATTTTCACGCTTCTGGCTTTTAATGATTTAATCCATATTGCAAAGGTAAAAGAATAAAAAAAGACACTAGCGAAAGATTCTAATAAGCTGAACAAAAAAGCATCATGTAATTTTGCCAAGTTTTGCTTTGAACGAATAAACGAAAGAAGAAAAATTATTTGAAATTATTACTTTAGTTTTTGGTTAGCTTAAATTGTTTATTTCTCTGTGTTCATAATATATACATACACACACACAATTATATATATAAATATATATATATATATATATATATATATATATATATATATATATATATATATATATATATATATAGTGTAACCCGGATATAAGAGAGTTGTCGGCACCGGTGAAGAAGTATCTTATATCCGGGTTTCTCTTATATCCGGGTTTGGTCTATTATATATACATTAACACAGGCTCTAATTTGGGACCAGAGAAAATCTATCTTATATCAGGGTTTCTCTTATATCCGGGTTACACTGTTTCTATATTCTATATCATCACTTGATAAGACACCAGAAGTGTTGAAACAAAATGGCTATTTTTGTCGTGATTTTATAACATATTTATGTTGTAATATTCAAATAAATAATTATATATATATATATATATATATATATATATATATATATATATATATATTGATTTCAGACACCTATACTCGGATACCTAAATCATGCAATATGTGCACATAACTAAAACCCATCTCCACTTACTGTAAACTTGTTCTAAATAAAAGCAAATAGTGGCTTGACCTGATTGGTTTCAATATCATTAGCTCAACATCAATGATTCAGGATAATATTTATTTGTATTCCTTGTCATTTATAGGAAATACTTTAATAGTAATGGCTAAAAACTAGACCGAAAGTTCATTCGTAACTCATCTTTTCTGACTAAGCCTATATAATTTTGTTACATGTCAAAATTAGTTCTATTTTTTTTCCAAATGGAACCGTCCCACACATATAATGCGTAATGAGATTTATTTTTGTTCTGCAGTATTTGTCAGATTCCAACAAGGTTAATATACCGAAATTTCTAGAGGAATTCGCAGAAATTTCTTGAGGAATTCATAGAATTTACGAAGGAAAGAAGTTGACGAAAACAAGAAAGCAAGTAAAAAAAAAAAACTCGAAAGGATGTTCAACATCAAAAAAAAGGAGTAAAAAAGAGTAATAACGAAACTTAATGAATAGAAGATAGAAAACACGAAACCCTGAAAAAATAAATAAATAAAGAACGAAAGAAAGAACGAAAAAAGAAAATAAGAGGAAGAAGGCAAAATGAAAGAGAAAGAAAGACAAAAGGAATATATATATATATATATATATATATATATATATATATATATATATATATATATATATATATATATACAGAGAGCGAGAGAGAGAGAGAGAGAGAAAGAAAGAAAGCAGACATCTGTAGCGCGAAAAACGAATAAACGAAAGATATAGAAGCGAAAGTTTAAGAAAGCAGGTAAGAAAATGAAGAAAATAATGACAGCAAGAATGTATGGAATATGCAAAACAAGAGCGTGTAAGGTTTTAAAATAAAGAGGAAAAAGAAAACTCATTTTGTCTGATTGGGGCATCACGTCATAGAAATCTGAAAATACTTTGATGACTCAGTCCTAGCGATATAATTTTATAAAATCAGAGTTGAAAAGTCAAAGAACGATCATCAAATGAATATTGTAATTTCGCTCTGTATCCCAGGCAAATACGCAACATGAATATATATTTGTCTATATAGCGCATCCAGACATACGCACAAACCACCCCCTGTTTGCCTACATACACACAGACACATATACACACATTCATTTTTAAAGTCTCGCATAGTACGTCGAATAATCCAAGACTCTATATTTCCGGGATTGAAATTTATGAGGAAACATAAATTTACTATACTTTGTGAATGTACCGTTTAATGAAAATACAAGAGAAGATAACTCATTGAACAGATTCCGTCTGCTAACTATCAGGCTTGCCGCGAGGTTTTTAACGTTGTGTTGCAATGGTTTTGTGATATTTACGATAGATGAACAAATCAAAAACGTGCCTATATTAAATTGAGGGAAACTCGGTAGGTCCGTTATTTAGAGCCTCTAAGTATTCGTAAAGCCATTTGAGGGTCGATGCAAGATGCTGATCAGTTATATTTAACTATTACCAGAAAATGAGGAAAATACTACTTGAAATACTTCAGAACAATCGCCGCAAACAATCTAACTCTCTCCCACATGCTTGGACACAAGGGTATAGATGAAAGTTAAACGGAATCGAAGTCGAGATGAAAAGACCTTCAGGAAGAAAACTTTGTCATGTCAGGTATAGCGAAGGTGCTTCAATCGTTGGGTACATTCCTAACGATACTAAGTTAAAGGGGAATAATGTTAAATTAAATAATATAGGAATTATGTTATTTATTCAGTATCATTTTTATGCCTAGAACTGGAAATGCTGAATATTTCCTCCTAGGTAGGCAAGGAAAATATCATAATGTTATTTAATTCTGAATTCTGAGAAAATTGCACATCACTGTAAATATACAACACTTTCAGATTTATACTCCTATCTATCACATTTAAGCCTAAAAGGAAGAAAACAGCTTGTACGAATGTGCCCGACAGAATAGTCAAAACGGGATAATTAATTTTAAATGGTAGATTATATATTTCATCGCCTTAATTTTACATATATATATATATATATATATATATATATATATATATATATATATATATATATATATATATATATATATATATATATATATATATATATATATATATTTGAATTGGACAAAGTCCGACAATTTATTTAAAGACATTTATGATATGTTTAACGTTCTTTTCATAGATACATTTGCTTAAATACTTGTATCTATAAAAAGAACGTTAAACATATCATAAATGTCTTTAAATAAATTGTCGGACTTTGTCCAATTCAAAATATATGACGTCATTTGTTTACATTTGATACGCTAGAGCAGATATGAATAGAAGAGATTCATGGAAGATTTAAGTTTAAAGATAGTAAAATCGACTTTGCTAACCAGACGCTTCTCTGTTACGCGAAATGACGCTTCCGTATAAGATCCAGGTTCGATTCCTGTCGGAGAACGAAAATTTTCTATGAAAATTTCTCGGACATTCAGGCCGGTAAATGTTATTTAATACTGTTTATTATAAAACAGAGCATTTGCTTAAATACTTGTATCTATAAAAAGAACGTTAAACATATCATAAATGTCTGTATATATAAATTATATATATGTTTAATTCTTCTTTTTTTCCTTTCTCATATTTATATATATACGTGTGTGTGTATTATATTTAATAGATATGATTATATGCAGGAACTATAAATATTCAACTTAAGTGGATATTAAAAATAAGAAAACACGAGAAATAATGCTAATATTAGGTTCATAAATTTAATATATTTAAGTGTAATTCTCCTTGAAGCAATCCATGCATATGCAGTTGTACATTCTTTGACCCATACCATTTTCCACTTATGTTTTTGTCGAGATGTAGGCATACAAACATAGTTTCTTACCGCATTTTATTTTGCAGACAAAGACTCCAGGAAATGGCATAGCATCATAAATACTAGAATAGATAATTGGTCATTTGACTCGAATCATAAAAGAATAATATCTGTATGGTTAAAAAAAAATTGAATCTTCACTTGAGGATATGTGTTGATCTCCACTGAACATCAGTTAGCGTTTAAGTTAAATCTCCATTATATATATCGGCGGCCAGAGTTAAGGAGTGATATGGTCGCAGAAATTGCCTGACACTTATGACTAGGTGTTCTTTGTTCTTTAGCTCATCGCAGAGTCATCTTGCCAGACATTTGTTTTTTCCAGGAGACACGCGCGTCACCAAAGGCAGCACTAACTCCTCATTACACAAATGTAGTCCTATGCGTTGAGTTCGAGACCCTCACTAACAAATTCTAGAGATCTTTTCTTATCGGAATGATCAGATTCAGTTTTAGGGGCTTCCATACCTTCATATTCACCATTAGACACCGCCAACTCTTTACGAATCCACTACACTGAGCTCAGATTGACAACCAAACTCTCTGAAATGATCGTCGTGGACATTCCGGAGCGACTGCCAAGCAGTACAGATAGCCGTTGACAAATTTCTGGCGGAGTGAATTGCATCACGGGGCTCATCATCTCACAGATTTTGCCCAACTTACTCTACTGTACTGTGCAGTCGACAAAATAAAATAAAACAACAAACATGCGCGAAATTAAAAGTATAAAATGTTGACAATTTACCCATCGCACTCTCTATCTCTCTCTTTCTTTCTCTATCTCTCTCTGTATATATATACATAAATATATATACATATGTGTGTGTATGTATATATATATATATATATATATATATATATATATATATATATATATATATATATATATATACATGAAGGCATACTGAAAAGGTTCTTTGCCCCTTTAAGAAAATATCGTATTGTCCATATTCACCCCGAATGTGGCAAAATGTTTCTCAACCTATTTTTTAACCTCTCAGAAGAAGATTTTGATCTTTTGTCATAGAAATACTGATTTAGTCAATTGGCGCAGACTGTTTCATAGTTTACATAACAGGAGGTCGTTTATTTATTGATTTGCGTTAAATTTCTTCTACGTTAATCTAGGCTTTTTAAGTATAACATATCTATCTTAGCTGATTATAACTAGCTTAATAAGTAAGCTCCACTCGACTTTTACATAGGTATATACGTGCAATTCCTTTGGAAGAGAACTACCTTACTTAGTGCCATAAAGATTCCAATGTTTCTTTCTTTTTAACAACGTCGCTCTGTATATCGAGTGCGTTTGGTGACTGGAATAATCGAATCGTATAAATATCTATCTAAATATATCACAGGTGAACACAGGCACTCACACGCAAAAGCGCGCACACACTCATACGCACACATAATATATATATATATATATATATATATATATATATATATATATATATATATATATATATATATATGCATATGAATCATGTCATGCATCTATTTCCACATTCTCAATATGGCTAAATGATTGGCGTCTCTTGTCTGAAGATCTCTTCTGGCATGGACAAATGTACAAAGATAGCCAAACAGCACCTGAAGGAAATTTGGATTCCTCTCAAAGGACCATAATTATTTCTCCCCTCTCCAAGACCTTTGCAAATGCCAAGACTATGGCAGTATCGATTCAGCTCCTATGATGGCACTGATCATCATTATCAAGAGAAGAAGTTTCATATTCGAGAGAGAATAATAAGATCGATAATTGACCTGTCTTTTCCAATAAGCGACTACAGCCTCTACTACACAAAACAGGGGTACAATCCCTAGCCATTAACTTAGACACAGATTCGATTGCTTGTCTGTACTTTCAAACAATTATTCTAGTGTTATCAAGTTTTCGAAGTTTTATGTGTGCATCCTATTATTAAAGTTGTTTATTTATTGACATTTATTTATATTTATAGCAGATATTTCCAAAGATTATTTATTCCAATTCAATGCTCACATTTGAACTTAGGAATTGTGGCGTTGTTAAACGAGTACATTGCGCCAGTCTACCTTACGGCAGAAACAAACATATTTTAATTACTGATAATCAAGTGGGAAATATACAATTTATTTCATAAACTAAAGAGATCAATATATACCCTGACGTGAAAAAAATGACAGTATGTATAGTTAATAGTAGGTGGCCCCATAATATCATGCCCACATCGAAATGCCAAGACTTATATCCATTCAGTTCTGATATTGTATTAATCAGCGTGAACACCGACTAAGCTGATCTGGCCAATGCAACGGGAATTCTGAGAATTCGAACATGATTGTGTCATTCGCATGAGATATTGCATTACTGTTATTGTATAGAGAACGGAGCTCTCTTGATCTATGCTGTATGCTGGGAATACCTGATGGAAGGTATTTCCAGCACTGGGGACAGCGTGACTGGAGGCCTCTGTCTAGTAATGTACGCATTATCAAGGGACATTTAAGCAAATGTCATTCACATTCAATATAGGAGGTACTCGTCGCTTATTCAGGAGGTCAACACAGCGTTCTCGAGTTGACAGTACGGTCAACAAAGTACCGGGTTGGATGATTGTAGTTCTATGATAATACGTTGCTCTGCTTCCAGAGTATTTCCACAGATTCAAGGGCTCGGCAAGCCAATAATTTTGGATTATTCCAGCAAGATCATGTACCGTTTCATTGTGTGTAATTGGCCCAGAATTGTCTTGATCATTCTGGATAGGTTTATTCGTGTACGCTACATTGTGTACATAGAAACATCAGAGAAAGATGTCCATCTATAAGGACGACATGTCGCAACATTCCTCCAGAGCTTTTCAATTGAGGAATCGATACCTCGTGGAATTGCTACACTTCAGCGAGCTAGAGCGGGTCCTACACAATATTAGTCATCTATTTCGTATTTGATATTATTATTATTATTATTATTATTATTATATATATATATGTATATATCTATATATATATATATATATATATATATATATATATATATATATATATAGTTAGAACTATACAGCCAGACAAACCTACCATAGTTTCAACTAAACGTATCTGCTCTACTCACTGTATTGAGCACTTTATTTATTTTTTTTGCGTACTCGTATCGTTTTTTTTTTCTTTGGGCCTTGGACTTGCATGCTAGACGATTATTTTCGGCTAACGTACATGTTCTTTGTTCTTTCTTTTTTTTTTATACCGTTTTGTTCCCTTTGGTATTGGTTTGATTATTTGCAAATCAAGACACCGAAGGTTTTCCAATCGAGTAGTATAGTGTCTTATACTTATAAGACTTCTACTACTACTACTAATATATATATATTATACACAATATATATATATATATATATATATATATATATATATATATATATATATATATATATATTGTGTATAATATATATATATATATATATGTGTGTGTGTGTGCGCTGGTTGTGTTTGTATATCTACAAATAAATATATGAAAAATGTACCAAAATGATTGTCGCCTTTTCTATGACATTTTCTCAGAGTAGCATTTAGCTTATGTCATTAATGTATAAAATATTATGTGCTTTGAAAAGGAAACCTTTTGCTTTGAATAATAAATATTGGTTATAATAAATACTGGTTGTAACTTATTTTTCATCATTACTCTATATGTTTATATATAATATGATATAGAGCAGAAGTTCTCATTTCCGAACGTCAGAGTAGTTCAGCTATGAGGACGTGTTCCGATATAATGTAGCATGTGTCATATAACTTAATAAAATACAAGAAATTATCACAATATTCGAAAAATTAACTGTCTCACGATAGTAAATATTAATTTGCAATGTTTAATGCACAGTAAGTTTTATTTTCAATTGTATTTTTTATTTCTTTTCTCATTTTGCTTACTTTTTGTTGTTAGTTAGTTTTTTAAGGAAGGCATTTTTGCAAATTACGTGCACTTGTACATTCTGTACTACTGAACAAATATTTTTTCTCCATGAATTTGATAAAAATGTCTGTGCCACACTTTTTAAATTAAAGGAACACAACTCTCTAACATTTAAATATCTCATCTACAAAATAAATGAAAAAATGTCTGTTTATCACACACTTTCAATTAAAGGGACACAACTCATCAGCTTTTAAATAGTTCAACTTCTATATAATAAATGCCAATGTCAGTGTGTCACACTTTTTCAATTAAAATGACACAACTCTCAATGGATCTTCTTCTTCAATATAATAAATGCCACTGTCACTGTGTCACACTTTTTCAGCTAAGGGGACACAACTCTCTAACTTTCAATAGCTCATGTTACAGAAATTTGGATTCCCAAGTTTTGATTACAGCGATTGTTTTCGGCAATTTTTTACGTGAAATTTTGCGAGAAATTTTTTGTACGATAACAATTTTTTAAACTTGGACATAATTTGGGAATGATTGAAATTAATTGTGAAAAGAAAATAATTGTTTGCACGTAAAGTAAGGACCTACGCACGTAAATTTAGGGGCGACAGAGAATTATCATTGAACTTTGCAAAAGTAAGTTTAACTATTAATGCAATTCTTAAATGCATCGATCAATTTTGAGTTCTTCTGCAGTTTATTGTTGCCTATCGCATACGGCAGAAGTATGCCTCGCAGTAAAAAATCACCGTCAACAGAGGGCCAGATTGCAATCAAAAGAGCCAATGCTGTAGCGAGATGAGAAGTTCTGTGCAAATGAGAACCCAGGTCAAACAGCAATGAGGAGAGTTTCCAATGTTGAGAATATGCAAAGTCTTAGGGACTCTCAAACTCCTGAACAAGCCGTAAACCCAATGAAGAGCCCCCAGCAGGAGCCTGCTTAAATGCCACCCGATAGTCATTCATAATTTCACTATTATTGAAGAATTTAGTTCTTCTTCTATTTCTTGATAATCCAAATCATTTTGAAGCGATTCTCCCGTTGAAATCATTAGATTCTTCATTTATTCATTCTCTTAAGTAATCCGAAGTGAGAGGATTCAGTGGATCATCTTCCAATTATACCTTTCGTTCAGATTCTGCTATCTTTGTTAATTTGCAAATTCAACAAGTTAATTTTTTTTAAATTTTTGTTTTAAATTCTGACGTAACGTGAAAGAATTCCTTTTCGATTTTCTTCCCATTGAAACTTATTTTGTGCAACGCATTATGGGTTGAGGAATTTCAAGTTACTAACAATTATCTGCAAAGTATATGATGGATAAATTGTTGTCTAAATTACGCCAAAATGAAAATCTGGAATCTCATTATAACAGATACCTTTACCAAAATTCCACAAAAATGTCTTGAAATACTAAAGAGTAGATTTATTGAATAAAATAGCTATTAGCTTCAACCTCAGCCTCTAGACAATTTTGGAATCTCCTGCAACTCTTCTGGACGGTCACCTTGTTTAAGTTGTTGAATACTACCATAATCCATGCTTTCAATTCATCTTTGGTGTTACAATGTTTTGTTGGTATCTAACTCAACTGCGATCCATATATAATAATAAAGAACTGCTGTAACTTCGTAATCAGCATTAGACTCATCTAACTCTTTCCTAATCCTCTGCACTGTCCTCAGATTGACAGCTGTCCTCAGATTGACACCCGAACACGCTGAAAAGTTCGTACTGGAAATTCCGACGCGAATGCCAATCAGAACAGTATGCCGTTTCCAAATTTCTGACTGAGTGAATTGCGACTTGTAGCTCATTTTCACAAAGACGGTGGCCAACTGACTCTACTGTGCAGACAAAAAAGTAAAAGCAAACAACGCGCATGCGCGAAATTAAAAATATAAAATGGCGGTAATTTACCCATCAAACCCTGTATATTAATGTATTGTCATGTTCTTTAGAATAAACGTCTAAATGCGCAAATAGTCATCACGTTAATATGTGAAAATCTGTTTCTATCGCTAGCGATTTCTCTGCATATGTATAAACCGAGAGAACGCATATCTGTGAAATTCTCTAGCTATCTTTTAGCATGATTCTTAGCAGATGTTCGCATACAAGTATAGGAACTGACAAAAGATACTAAGCACTAGTTGCGTGTAGGCGTTTTTGCCTGGTTATCAATCTAATTCATTTGTCTTCTGGAGACTTTGTTAGGCTGAGCAGATGTAACAAAGACTGGTGAAATGTTTTATGCTCATGTCGACTCTCTTCTTTTCCTTTTTGAATGTGTGACATTTGATAGCAAAAACAGCGATCATTTCTAGACACGTTTACACCCTGAATATTTAGGGTTGATATCTGAGAGGACGTTTCACTCTGGTGTTTTGGCAGGGCCTCTCTGTTGAAAGTCCAAGAATAACGGGCAAAACATATTTAAAATTACAAATCCTAAGCGAATGTATTTGCATCTCTAAATTTTCTATGTAAATATGTAGAATATATGTCAAAAGTTTTAGTTTAATTTTAAAAATCTTCTTTCCCTCTTCCACCCTCTGTCGCTCTCTCTCTCTCTCTCTCTCTCTCTCTCTCTGACTATATATATATATATATATATATATATATATATATATATATATATATATATATATATATATATGTATATATATACACACACATATACACATACGCTCATATATATATATATATATATATATATATATATATATATATATATATATATATATATATATATATATATATAACAATCCACACTCTTGCACAATCTGTAGACTTCTTTGCAAATCACTGGCAGGACTGAAATGTCACTTGCGACTTACACACAGGGTTGAATAAGCACAGTTGTCGGAACTTCGTACGTTGAAACCGACGGGAGAGTCCATCATATATATATATATATGCACACATATATACACATACGCGCATATATATATATATATATATATATATATATATATATATATATATATATATATATATATATATATGTATGTATGTATGTGCTACTGTTCAAATGTTTGAGGTAAACCCTGATATATTTTATATTCGTCCAAAACATAATTGTTTTGTACATTATATAAGAGAAAATTAGTATAAATGTAAAAAAACTGAGATATGATTTGTATTTTAAATTTTAACATGACAAAAAAAAATAATAATTCATGATTAAATTTTGCTCGTGTCAAAATATCCTCCCTTCTCTCCAAGTATAGACGGAAATTCGAACTCGGCTCTCTGAGCAATCTGAGAGCCGAGTTCGAATTCTAGTCGAATACATTGCTTTCACTTAAGGGCTAATATTCTTGGGAAAGGTATGAACCCTCTTTCCCCCCACTGTGGGTAAATAGCAGGACAGACCGGGTTCTATAGCCTTGGATAGTAACTGGTCTACCGAAGAAAGAAATGGCAACGTACTCCGGGAAAAATCTGCCTCGTCAATCATGAATTGAAAGATACATGATCGTCTAAGCGTGTATAATGCATGGCACGTAACTGACTGATATGTTTGATAAATAATTCCATTATTTTTTTTTAATGACTCGACGTGATCTTTTTCTTTCTTTTTTTTTTCTCACTCTTCTGGCACGTTCATACTATGATCAGGATCATTTGTGTGTCGTCAACATTTAAACTGTAGTGTATATACATATATAAATGGACACTTTGTTCAAGCTAGAGCAGAGTCACCACAAAATTATCTGAAGATTGCCCTCAAACATGAAACAGACCGTCGCCATTCTTATGTCTACACACGCTCTCTCTCCTATACTGAGCAATCTTACTTATAAATAGATTACACCTTAATACTCTATTTTATCATGTGTGTGTGTGTGTGTGTGTGTGTGTGTGTAACAATTTCAGATATATTATATCGCTAAAAGAACTGTATGGATAAAGGCAAAAAAAATGGCTTAGCCCACGCGTTTCGTCCTATGACGTATATATTATCAGCTAATAAGTTTTTGATTTGCAATTAATCATACGAGATTTCATACTCTCATGTAACCCTTGATTTTCTGTCTTTTATTTCACCGTTAAAACTATGTTTAAATCCTATTTTCAAGCTGGACATAATAATTTTTCGCCTGTCTTGAAACCGAAAAGTTAACCTATTCCAGCCACAACCATACGAGCAAAGAAATGATAAAAATAAATTTTATTTGGCTACCTTTTATGAAAAGAAAATCTCATAAAAAGAATAATTATAATGTTCCATTCCTCCAAGTACAGCAATTTCGTCTGGATAAGCTATTGTATTGATTAGCAAACGGTTGCTAAAAATCTATATACGATGTCCATAGATAAATGCATTATCATTTTATAATAAAGCAGCCCCATTCCGATCAAAATGATTGAAAAAACAATCGTGAATATCGTAGCCCAGATGAATAATGAAAATATATCGCCTTATAACATCAGAAGAAATATCAGAAAAATATCGATTGGTAATCGATGAAGAACGCATGCGGTTAACCGGATGATTTCTTTCGTCGATAACGTCTGCAGAAAAGATTCTTGCTGTCGAAGTTTATTTTACCCTCTCTGTATGTTTATGGCTGAAAGAGAGGCTCTCTCTCTCTGTGTGTGTGTGTGTGTGTGTGTGTGTGTTTGCTTATTTCAATGTGTGTGTTTGTTATTGCTGTTTCTGAACAGTACTTGTCTGAAAACGATATTACAAGAAGACTAGTCGCCGAGTGGCCAGAATGTTAGTCACTTTTAACCATGAGTTACTATCCGAATATAAGGCATAGTCGATTTGTGAAGGAATGTGAAATCTTGAAAATATCGACATGGAGAGACAGAGTTAGGACATTCCTTAAATCCACACCATGGGTTGACACAAACTTTGTGAATGCGACTGGGTAGACCAAACTTTTCCGAAGCCTTCGATGTTTGTGTGAGCAAGAAGTCACCAGTTATCCCAGCGAATGTTTCGAGCGTATTTGATAACTAGTGCCGCAAAATTATGTGCTCCCGCCCTGAAACTATAACCAAGGTCCGCTGAGAATAGCTGCTGCCTAAATCAGTGATTGCCTCAGTACGTATTGAAGGCATGTGCATCAAGGGAATAGCTAACCACCCTAGCAGAAAAGCATCTTCAAAAAGGCGTAGCCAGCTATTACAAGAAATGCTCGAATGTAGGTTGATTATTAAGGTCCAAATTCCACGAAGTTTTGTGTAGAGGGTCATGTATATTTATGCATATACATAAATAAATACACCGAAAAAGGTTTATCTTAAGTATATGTGTCTGCTGTATGGGAATGGGTGGCTATTCTCGACCTAAATGAAATGGTTCCATTGAAACGAATTTTAAGTTGTATCAACATAGAATAAAAACAGACCCATTATAATATTCAAACACAATTCGTATTACAAACGCACATATATTTAAACTCTGATTGAAGGAAAATCACCTGGTAGACGATAAGCTATACATACACCAAGACGCGTTCAGAGAATAAAAAAATTAAAAGAATATCGAAGAGAAATAAAATAAATTTTGATATACAAAAATCGATATTGTGCGTAAAGCCGTTCATATGATTAAGGGAATGTTTAAAAAAAATATGTACAACGCCTCAAAGAATGAAATAAAAAATATAGCCAAGACCAATATTTATCCGCGTCGATGAAAACTAGCGAATAAGAATTGAATAAAATACTGTCTTGTCCTGACAAAATACATTTTAAGTAAAAATGATCGCCATTTTATTTGCAATATATTCAAAGAACGACGTTGGTTTGTTGAAAGTAAATCATCTGCGACGAGAAATTACAAAATCATGCAGAAATTAGTCTTCTAACCTTTCTTCTGCTCATTCATATATCTATCTATCTATCTATCTATCTATATATATATATATATATATATATATATATATATATATATATATATATGCCTGAGTGGGTGTATGTATACTTTATTCTAGCATATTGCATCAACATGTTCATAAACTCTACATAAATGCAATTATGTTTCGATGTTTACTAATCAATCGTTAATAAATAACTAATTAGTAGACAATTAAAATAAAGAATTTTGTTTTACATTTTGTATTGAGCCCTCTTGTAAATTAATGTTACGAAAGTTAGAATTTACATTCGATTTGTTCTAATTTCATATATATATATATAAAAATATATATATATATATATATATATATGTATATATATATATATATATATATATATATATATATATATATATATATATATATATATATATATATATATATAAGTGTGTACATATGTGTGGACATATGTATCAATATACACCTTAGTGTTGATACGATGCTTATATTTACATACTCTTTGTCCCATATATTGAGATCGGTATTCTCTAAATATGGCACATAGTAAATGTTTAACATTCATATATATATATATATATATATATATATATATATATATATATATATGATTATGTGTGTATGGGGTGCGTGTGTGTGCGTGTGTGTGAAAAAAAAACACTCTTTCTACTTTCTCTCCATTTCTTGTTTAGTTTTTTTTTAATATCGCCGGACGCCTCCCCCGCCAAGCGACCCTTCGCTTGCGCTAATATCTTTTATTCTGACAATGTAACCGGCTAAAACGCAGAAGGATAATAATAGTAATAAAATCAACTCTACACAGAATATGTGTTCAAATTAATACAGTTTTATGTGTACATCTGCAAGTATACCCAGACACATTAGAAGAAAAAACACCTAATATTAACTCAAACATCAAAGTAAAAAATTTCAAAGACCAATAAAGATGATATTTCCTATTGAGCCAAATACACGATATTAAATTGCTTTCCCGGCCATGGAATCCTCAACATAAAATATATCTTATCAACAAACATCTTACGTGTTCTCACCCTAGAATTGCATTTTCACTGGTGAGTTAAATATGACCGCGCCACATTTTCGAATTAGACTAAAGGAAACATTCATTCACTATATTTAATCTCTCTCTCTCTCTCTCTCACTCTGTTCATTATCTATCTATCTATCTATCTATCTATCTATCTATCTATCTATCTCAGTCTGTTCCTTATCTATCTATCTATCTATCTATCTATCTCAGCCTGTTCATTATCTATCTATCTATCTCAGTCTGTTCCTTATCTATCTATCTATCTATCTATCTATCTATCTATCTATCTATCTATCTATCTATCTATCTATCTATCTCAGCCTGTTCATTATCTATCTATCTATCTATCTATCTATCTATCTCAGTCTGTTCATTATCTATCTATCTATCTATCTATATATATATATATATATATATATATATATATATATATATATATATATATATCTTAGCGTGTTCATATCTATCTGCATCTGTATCTATCTGTACGACACAGATTCTTTAAAAAATATAAATAAAATTTTAATTTCGGAAACAATAGGCTGACGTAATAGCGATATTTTATAATATGCTAACGCCTGCTGAGAAATTTCACGCGGATAAAGGGTTTAATCCAGGTACGAAACAGAATCACTTTTAAAATATAAAGCATATATATATGTGTGTGGGGTGAGCGTGTGTTAATGTGTGCAACTGATATCTATATTATAAAGAAGCAATTTATACAAAGATTTAATTAGTAATGTTAAGGTGATTAATGGCGAAAACACTTCACTAACAAGACTTAATGAGGCATTAACTTACTACCAATTCATTGAATAATACGATCCTCATATTTGAGTTGTTGTCCGATGGACTTGACGGGACAAGTACTTTCGACAATTTCAAATTATCATCTCCGGGGCGATTTTTTCCATTCACATCAAACACTGAGACGAAATATGTTTAATGTAGACCGAAAGATGTTTTTTTTAAAAATAATGTTATATATCGACCGTTAAATATATGTCTAGGAGCGTGCGATGCCGCGTCACTAGAGTTCATGTTCAAATCAATCAAGTGAGTATTTTGTTTCAATTTTGAAAAGTGATGAATCCACGAAATTTTCTTGTTATATGTGTTTTACAGTTAAAGTGACATTTTAATCTACTAACTGCATTATACTTAAGTGCATGTTACTATTCTCACTTGATTGATTTCAACAAGAATTCTAGTGTCGCGGCATCACGCGCCCCTAAACATATATTTAACTGTCAATAAATAGCATAATTTTAAAAAAACCTTTCGGTCTACACTACATATATTTCGTCTAAGTGTTTGCCTGTATATCTGACAACACAGATATAAGGATCGTATTATTCAATGACTTGATATTAAGTTAATGTCTCATTCAGTTTTGTTAGCGAAGTGATTTCGCCATTATTCACATTACCATTGCTTATTAATTCGTTGTATTAATTGCTTCTTCATGTTATATATATATATATATATATATATATATATATATAAAAGTGAACATAGAAGTCAACACTTAGAGGCGACAGTCTGTTTCATGCTAGATGCAATCGTCAGGCCATATTTATATTTACACACGCTCTATATCTCATATTGAGCACTTTATCCCATAAATATAGCACACTTTAAGACTATATTTCTCCATATATATATATATATATATATACACAAAAAAATTAAAGAGGAAAAACATTTATGTTTGATACTTACAATAGAATAGATAGAGAAAAATGGATTAATACTGTATTTATTTTCGAGCAGCAATGTGTAGTTTGTTGGTCATATGAAATTATTTTAAGAAGATATAGTTTAAAATGAGAGGATATATATACGCACACAAAAAAGTACAGAAAAAAACTTACACCAATCGAAACAATATAAGCAGTAATTTGCTGATAACCCTGAAGAATGGATGGACAGATCCGTCTACGAAACTCTGGAGTCGGAATATTAAAGTTAACGTCAATCAGATAAGTGACAATTTTTTACTCATATTATGTAATAATAATAATATATATACGGGATTAATATGAGTAAACTTTTCGAGTCTAGAAGAAACCTCAACAGAATGCAGAAAGCACTGGACATCAGCAGTGAAAAGTGAACCCTTTATTGTCAGAATAAGACGCAAGCGTCATATGAGCTGTAGAAATTGGCCTCGGTGATGAAGAGGTCATGAATTAGACTCTCGATATATCGCCGCTCTTCACAAATTACCCATGGGGCGGTGCCCCCACGAACAACGATTACTATCTCCAAGCCGTACTGTCCAGAGCATTTGAAGCCGGTTCAAGCAAGGATATACAAGTGATAAATATTATTAGGAGGATTTGAGATAATCATAAGTAAGTAATTCTTCGAGTGTAGAAGACCATCCAGTCCATATATATATATATATATATATATATATATATATATATATATAGATAGATAGATAGATAGATAGATAGATGTATATAAAGAAAGAACAGTAAGATTTATAATCAGGTGTTCTTATTGCTATTTTTTATTTTATATATGTATATATATATATATATATACACACGTATATATATATATATATATATATATATATATATATATATATATATATATATATATATATATATATATATATATATATAGAGAGAGAGAGAGAGAGAGAGAGAGAGAGAGAGAGTTAAATTCCCAGATCAATGTAACTATAACAACAGAGATATTTCTATTTCATTTGTGCTTGAAAATTCGGAAGACGAAACGCGTCGGCAAAAACTAAGATTTTTCCAATTGTCATTTTATACCATATATATATATATATATATATATATATATATACATATATATATATATATATGTGTATATATATATTGTCGTGCTGTATATATATATATATATATATATATATATATATATATATATATATATATATATATATATATATGGAGGGAGAGGGTGGGAGATAGAGCGTTTGACTAGGCCTTCAGGTCGGCAATGATGTTGTTTGAAACTCAACTACAACTTTTACAATGTATAATTATTAGTTTATTATTGCGGATTAAATTGTAATCTACGGACGATTTATTACAAGATTACCGAAGTTCATATTTTTCTAGGTTGGGTTGGTTGATTTCATGACAACCGTAGTTTGGTTATTTCACCTCAATTTATCTCATTCTTTTTTTATTAGAATCACTATATTATTTTATATCTATTGTTTAGATCCAGGAAACATAAACATTTGTCGTCTACACCTGAAGTTGGTAAGCATTTACTTGTTAAGCAGCCCCTTTTGTTTTCTCCTCCTCTCTGAATATATATATATATATATATATATATATATATATATATTCAGACAGAAGGAGAATAGCTATTTCAAATAACAAAGAAAACCTATATTGTAATTGTCAACACAGAAGTGTGAAGGAATAAGATAGGAGCTTAAAATTTAAACATTCAAAAATAAAAAGAAAAAAAAGAAGAAAAAATATACATGTGTGTGTGTGTGTGTGTGTGTGTTACCCATGAATGTTTTGAAAATGTCTAAACACTTTGCGTTTTAATACATGTCTTCATACTTGCTACATTTAAAAATTTCAAAATAGAATCTAAATATTTGTAGAACGTAAATTATATTAATGGTCAAATTATTTCTTCCAAAGAAAGGTGGATTAATTGACTGATTTTATTTTTATGGCTTCTCCAAAACTCGTGTTTTATTTAAATGCGCTGTTTCCGAGCGGAATCCCATCTTAACTACTGACTAGGCACACTACTGCTGAACATCGGCAATTGAACAAATATCAAAACAGAGATTATGTTGCAAACACCAGTAAACAGACTGCAGCTGAACTGAAATATCATGAAGTCATACCACTACTTCTGTGTGTGTGTGCGTGTGTGTGTGTAGCTGCGCCTAAACTTGGATTGTTTATATGGGTGTGAGAGTGTCATCCCAAAACGGACACAGAGGAGGATTTTTTCCCTCACACCCCCAAATGTAATCAAACAAAAATAAGCATAAACATATCCTATTTTTAAAAACTAAGCAGTTTGTCTGATGATCGCAAAATCGTGAAAGCCATGGTCACAAATTAATATCTATACAAGTGAGTATCAAAATATCAATATATGTGTGTGTGTGTGAGAGAGAGAAATGTGTGTGTATATAAATATGTATATATATATATATATATATATATATATATATATATATATATATATAATGCAATTATATATATATATATATATATATATATATATATATATATATATGAAGAAATATAGTCTTAAGATGTGCAATATATATGGGATAAAGTGCTCAATATCAGAGATAGAGCGTATGTAAATATGAAAGTGAACATAGAAGTCAACACTCAGAGGCGACAGTCTGTTATATGCTAAATGCAATCGTCAGGCCACAGTATTCAGTTTCATGCTAGATGCAATCGTCAGGCGTGACGATTGCATCTAGCATGAAACAGACTGTCGGCTCTATGTTCACTCATATATATATATATATATATATATATATATATATATATATATATATATATATGCGC
>OZ038490.1:118538546-118548546 GCA_964036315.1 Acanthosepion esculentum | reverse complement strand
AATCATTAATTATACAACAGCTCTCGGATAATCAAATGATTCAAATCCTTTTTTCATAAATAGGGTCATCGCATCATGATTATTGAATGAAGTCTCCGACAGGGTTCTAACCTACACCTCAATTTGTAGAATATAGGGGAATATTCATCCCTTACCCTCACATATATATATATATATATATATATATATATATATATATATATAGATAGATAGATAGATAGATAGATAGATAGATAGATAGATAGATAGATAGATAGATAGATATGTATGTATGTATGTCATCGTGGCCGAGGGCTTGTCGTGCTGTATATATATATATATATATATATATATATATATATATATATATATAGTGCTGTTCGATAAAAGTGACTCAGCTTATACTTTGAATTTATCTCAACTTTCGTTTCATCGGAGAAGAGAACATTCTTCCAGTCTTCTACGGTGAATTTTTTGTAATAGTGACCCCATTCAAGTCTCTTGGCTTTGTTGGCTTTGCTTATTAGCGGCTTAAACTTTCGTGTACAAGATTTGTAGCCTTGTTCTAAAAGCCACGGACGGACTGTTGAAGAATCATGACTAACACCTTGCTCTACGCTTAGACTGGCTGCAATTTCTTGGCTAGTTATAGTCCTATTCTTCGCATCTTCTCTCTTGATTAACCAGCCAGTTCTATCATCAATCTTTTTCTTTCGTCCCCTTGTTTTCTTCCTTGGAGCAAGAGTGGCATCATTATGTGCCCTAAGCACTCGAGAGACAGTTGATTGCGAGGCTATAGCAATTTCTGCAATTTCTCTCGTAGACTTGCCTGCTTTTGAGGGCAATAATCGATGCCTTAAGTGGTTCTGATGCGTGTTTGGACCCTTTCATCTGGTTAGTGAATTGAAAGGCTATTTCAAGCTGTTTTTATACTGTATGAGGCTTTCTGGAATATTCTGGATTACTTTCGACTTAATTTAAGCTGTTCTAGAATTCTCTAGAATATTGTTCTGAGTGTATTGTAAAATTGTTTTCAATATTTTGTCAAAAACCCTTTAAATTTACCAGTTTAATCATTATAACGCGATTTCTGTGTCACTTTTTTTGCACAGAGTTTTTTCCTGAATGTCATTTATATCCAAATTTATAACTATAAATAGAATACCTTAGGGTGAATAAACTTTTTTCCTAGGTGGTCGGGAAGGGGTCTTTATATTAGTAAGATTAAAAATGATTTTAACCCCAAAAACAATAGACAAAAAAATATTTTTAGTAAAAAAACAATCAGGTGAGTCACTTTTATCGAACAACTCCGTATGATAAAAATGATAAAACTATAGTTTTAAGGTATGTTATATTCATGGGTAAATTACTCAGCAGCAGAGATAGGGCGTAAATATGCAAATATTATAGAGGACAAGGAAGTCAACAACAAGCGGCGACTGTCTGTTTCAGGCTTAAACGCACTCTTCAGGACACCTGAAAATAAGTCGGGGGCGGATGTGTAACTTTGTTAAATTTTCATGTGCCGATGTTCTTCAACTCGGCGAGGGACCAATTAAATTTGCGCAAATGTTTTGCAAGATACATTAATACATGCGCGCACACATGCACACAAATACACACAGACGCATATATACACACACAAACGCACACTCACACACACACACACACACACACACACACACACACACACACACACATATATATATATATATATATATATATATATATATATATATATATATATGAGAGGATGAGGAAGAAAGAGAGAGAGAAACGTATATATGCGGGTACGTGTGTATGTGTAATTTCACGTTTTTAAAGAAATTCAATGTCGCGACAACGCTTCATTTTTCTTATTTTTTTCATTCGTATTTTCAATATTCTTTTTGCGTTTTCTTTCAAAATGCAAATTAGTTTCGTCTGAAAATCTCATCATATTTCCAGAAGAATGGCCGTCTACCATTGAGAATATTTTCATATATATATATATATATATATATATATATATATATATATATAGATATATATATACGTTTTAAAAATCGACAATGGCAAGAAAATGTCTACAATCGATAATCCTTTAGAAATCTTAACATCATCAGCTTCAAGGTTTGAAATCAATTAAAATTTTCTTCTTCACCTTCTCCACTTCCTCCACTTCTTCCACCACCTCCTCCTTCACCCCCTTGTCTTTATAGAAATAAATAGATACAGAAAAAATAATAACAATATATTTAAATATATTTAAATTATGTAATATTCTCGTTAATCTTGCCTAGTGTCTGACATTTCCGTTTCAACTTTGGGATTATCCACAAAGCAAATTCCAGTTCGGACTGAAGCGGTACTAACAGACTATCGTTGATTTGATGTTTGAAGATGAAAAGCTATACGGTACGTGAAGAACAGACATGCGCATTGATATGATGAATGTGATGCGGTTGAAAAGGGCAGGAACACACTTATTGGCGACGCAATGCCGGCTGAATAATCCTGCGCATGGGCAGTAATATATCTTCATTTTGATTACGTTACATCAAGTTTACACAACCTCTTCACGAGACATTCCAAACGGCCTGCACATTCTAAACATACACACAAACACACACACATCTCTCTCTTTATATATATATATATATATATATATATATATATATATATATATATATATATATATATATATATATATATATATATATATATATATATATAGGTATGTGTGTGTGTGTGTGTGTGTGTGTGTGTGTGCGCGCGTGCGTGCGTGTGTGAATGTATATCGAATGATTTAACTGCAATCATATCATATATTATTTTCTTAGGGAACTTCGACGTGGTGTAATACTTCTCCCACTAGATCAATTATGACAAAATAGTGAGTTCGATTCTCACTAAACGACCCATACATTTGACTTTTTAAAAATATCACAATATATCATTTTCTGGCATATTCGAAACTATTTAAATGGTAATCCTTTTAGTCTATATAAAACCCATTAATGAACATTTGATTGATTAATATTTTTTACGATTTATCAACCCCTTTCTAGTTTATTAAATGCCGAAATATATTATGAATTGTAAAAATAATTCGTTTTCTACGAGGGAATAATCTTTTAGGAAATTTTCCGAAATCTCGTGCAAATTAAGAAGAAATGTTTACTAATTCCGTATTTTGGACCATAAACTCTTTTGTCACATTCTTTTTATTATAATTTTAAGTTTATGGAATATTTAGAAAAGGTTTTAACACCTCGATTATTAGGTCCCTATATCTGTATTCTTAGATAGTATTAGATATGATACAGATGTAGAGATATTCTTAAATACGATATTAATTCATTTAGCGTTCATATATCCAATTGACTTCATTTTTATATCTATAAAACAAATAAATTCTTCGTCAATATTCGTTTTGATAATTTCTAAAATCTCAAGCAGTTTATAAATTTCAAGAGTAATGCAAAAATGGCGCAAGATCTCTTGCGGAGCTGCTGCGTTCAGTGTGAAGTCCTCATAATCAATTACAACGAACTGAAGCGTTAGTTTGCTCTACTTAAAATTGTCATGTGCTATACTTGTGAAATTTAACGACTTTATATATTACTGTTGGCAGTGCAATAAGGCATTGTGACAAAGTGTAATGGGCATTACACTGGCATTGTTTCAAACTCAGTTTAGGAAAATCAAATTGTGGCAATCAAGTTATACCCAAATCCACCTACGCATGTAACATTTTCACCCGACATAAATCGAGAATTTCCAAAAATAAAGGTATGCCGATAAACATTGTTAAAAAAAGAAAGAAATATAGGAAAGAAAAATAAAGAAAGAAAAAATAATAAATAATTTGATATGTAAAGACGACAGATGTAAGATCATAAGACCATTATTATCGCCTGGTGCCCCTTAGTGATGTCGAACGGTAACGCTCATCCCCACCGTCAGGCATGTGAACCTCAAGAAGTCTGAACGTCGTAAGTACAAAGCGAGTGCACATGTTGGAGGTGATGTTGTCAGGAGGTGAACATGAAGCCGTTTTTGACGCTCAACAGCCTGGAAAGGATTCCGTTGATCAGAGAGGCGAAAAGGCCTGGTGGCAGGATTTCGCTTTGTCAAGAAAAAAGAGAAAAAAGTTAACAAATTAATCGAGAGACAAAGAGAAAGAGAGAGAGAGGGAGACAGAAAAGGGAATGTTGATAAGAGCGGGAATACCGTAGAAAAGAATAGGCATTTTCTCAAATATAAGATGCTTTAGTCTCTCTCCAATTTTTAAGTATCTCATCCGTTACACCTATAAGTGTGCACACACAACAATATATATATACACCAACATATATATATATATATATATATATATATATATATATATATATATATATATATATATATATATATATATATATATTTGTATGCACATATGTATATATTTATGTATGTGTGTACGTGCGAACATAAGACGAGAAATAACTAAAACAACAAAAGAGAGAATGGTGCACACACATACACACACGCACACACTCACACACACACTCACACACACTCACACACACACACACACATATATATATATGACGACTGGACAGGGAGATTCCTTGAGAATCCGTTTATGAGTCGGCATTATGAAAGTAACATCAACTGGCTAATTGACAAACGTTTTACTTATATCAATTCTTTCATTCACACGCAATATCTCTCTCTCTCTTTATCTCTCTCCTTATATATATATATATATATATATATATATATATATATATATATATATATATATATATATATATATATATATGGTATAAAAAATTGGAAATCACCCCCACTTCCGCTGGCTTGGTTTCAAACTTTCGGTATCTTCAGGCGATTTCGGTCAATTTATTTCCTTACGTTTTATTTTTTAAAATAAAAAAAAATATGAAAGCCTTAATTTTTTAAAAGTAAATAAATGAATGAGGGCACAACGTGAGGTGTGGTAGAAGGTTAGGAGAAAAAGGGGGATGATGACAACAACAAGTATATTGATAAATGTAATGATAGGGAACGAAATGAAATATTCATCCTTTCTTTTTATCCCTCTTCAAATGAAATCAGAAGCACATTTTACTATCAATACAACGGAAATGTTATTATAGCTAATTTTTCTTGTCGATATATATATATATGCACATGTCATTGAATACGACAGAATGATGCTTCCATTATTTTTAATCTTTTTTTACAGGTGGATGCATACATACATACATACATATATATGTGACTGTTTCGCTGTTTCATAGACGTCCGGTTGCCTCTAGCTAGGATCGAAACCCGACTTCTACCATTAAGCCGTCGGCGCACGGCAGGGATGAAGGTGAATTTTAGCGTGTTTATTTTTAGATTTAGATAAACACACAGTGACTGACACTGACTCAATTCTGCCGAAGAATCATGCAATATTAGCTTTAATAGTCACTGTTTTACAAACTCACACCTCACACCCACAGAGCTCAACCGAAATTAATTTTTCAGGAGCCAATATTTAATATATATATATATATATATATATATATATATATATATATATATATATAGAGAGAGAGAGAGAGAGAGAGAGAGAGAGAGATGCACATCTATATATATATATATATATAAAGGTGCTTTTATTTAGTTTTCTTTAATACAATTTCTCATGCGATCTAACATTTTTTTTTCTTTTCAGAGGATAAATTATATAAAAACTATCGGAATATTCTTTTTTATCCGAGCGCTTTTGGCTATACATTTAGCCATTTTCAAGGATTAAATATTTTAACAGTTAAATAAGAAATAGTTTGTTCTATGTATGTTTCATAAAATGCTTTCATTTTCCAAAACACGGTCAAAATATTATGTCCATGTTCAAAGTTAATATTACTAAGTGTTGTTTTTTTTGTTTTTATTAATAAGGCTTCCATATTTTTTGTCTTTTTTTGCAAGCAGATGATGCTATTTTATTAGTGTTGTCAACAAGTATGTTATGAATAGTTTTTATATAATTTATCATCCGAAAATAAATAAAATATATATATATATATATATATATATATATATATAGATATATATATATATTTAGTTTTTTTATACAATTCTCATGCGATCGTTAGATCGCATGAGAATTGTATAAAAAACTAAATAAAAGCACCTTGTCTGTCGTATTCAATGAAATGTGCATGAAAGAAGGATTGATGCCTAAATACACAAATATCTAACTATATATATATATATATATATATATATATATATATATATATATATATATATATATATATATATATATATTAATGTATATCATTATGTATTTGGGAAGTAACCTTTCTTTTAAACATGTTTCGTTGAGAGATGAGGGAAATATAATTAATGTTTTATTTAGTTTTTCCAGCACACTTACATTTTTCCTGTGGTGGGTGTAAGGGAGTATATGTCTAGAATTCGTTTAAAGAAATAAACTCAAAAAAATAAAGACGTAACATATGCGGGGTGCTTCACTGCATCCAAATAATTTCCAAAATATGAGTCCATATTTAAGCATTTTTGAACTTGGTTTGTTGATTCTGTTTTCGCTGGAGGTCATAATTCTGTTCTGTGCAAATCGTCCAAAAACGCATTATCATTACGGAATTAACTCCAGTCTCAGATGCAAAAAAAAAAAAACGTAGGCGAAGAAGCGAGAAAATATATATTTAAACACGAATATAAAAAATATGTCACATCTGGAGACGTTTGAGTTGAGACGAACTGGAGAAATTTCTTCCGGGTTTAACGCTTCGTTCAGGCTCGTCTCATTTTGGAACGATCTAACGAATAGGTTAAAAAAATGTTCACAAAAAAGAGACGTCATGAGAGATGAAAGAAATTGTATTTGACTGATATAATAGATGAAAAACACAGACAACTGGTAATATATGAATACATACACACAAGCACAATCACATAAGCACACATTTATACATACATACATATATATATAATTATATATGTGTGCATATATATAAATATCATGAACAAAGTTTTTTTTACAAAATATTACATACCAATGTTAATATAATTAATAGCGATTAACATTGCTAATTCTTTGTTTAAATTGTGTCTTTATGATATACAATATAAGCTCTAATCTGCAGTGCGATTTTCGCTTCCAGCGTTTTATATGCACGAGTTTGTCGTTGCTTGGAAATCTTCCATGTAAACAGAAACAGACTATCATCACTGTTTTGTCCGTGTATTGCTTAATATATTGTAATGTAATTGTCATCTTTGATACTGGCTTATGTAAGCCGAAAGCTTAGATAGGATAAAATGATATGTATCAATATGTGATTTTCTTTCTTCGTTTAATATTTCTTGTCTATATTATTTAATGAAACATGCATCAATGAAAAAATGCTGCCTAAATACACTATATATATATATATATATATATATATATATATATATATATATATATAAAATTGAAAATATTAGTGGTAAATATGCACATACATATGCAATCATATATCTAAAATATATAAATATACATACATACATACACACACACACACACACACATATATATATATATATATATATATATATATATATATATATATATATATATATATATATATATATATATATATATATATATATAAAAAGAATAATTCCAAGAGGATAGAATCCAGGTAGAACTCAATGTCCAGGACAGAGTAAGGATATAATATCAGGTCATCCGATAAGTTCTGTCCGAATTTTGAATTTTGAAACAAGTGACCAAATGTTACATTTAATTACAGATTCAATCAACAATGTATTTTCTCAGATTATCTATGACTTCCTTCCATCTATTAACAAGCTTACTAATTCCATTCCTGCAAAATTCTTTTGGTTTTGATTCGAAGAACTCACAAATGTCAGTTTTAACCTCTACCTGTGTTACAAAAGCTGTTTCTTCCAAATTATTCTGTAAGCTACGAAATAAATGGTAGTCTGAAGGAGCAAGGTCGGGAGATTAAGGTGGATGAGGAATTTTCTCCCAACCAAGTTCTTCGATCTTTTTTGACGTGATTCTTGCTGTCTGTGGTCGCGCATTGTCCTGATGAAACATCACCCGTTTTCGATTCACTAGAGCAGGTCTTTTTTCCCTCAAATCTTGGTTCAAACGCGATAATTGCTGACAGGATGTTTGAGCATTAATTGTTGCATTAGGTGGTAAGAATTCAAAGTGGATTATTCCTTGGCAATCCCACCAGATTGAAAGAAGAACATTTTGCTCATGAAGTTCCCTTCTCGGCTGTGGCTTGGGTCCTTCCCCTTTACCAAGCCAATGTCTACGACGCTTAACATTTCGATAAAAGTTCCTTTTTTCGTCTCCAGTCACAAGTCTATACAAAAAAGGTGCAAAAGTTGGCGAGAATGGAAAGATGTTAACTCGGGATCATGAGGCACCCATTTTCCAAGTTTAGGAACTTTTCAAAGTTGTTGAAGAAGACGATGAACAGTTGTATGGTTTGAACTGAGAACCACTGCCAATTCCTCAACTGATAAAGCAGGATTTTTTTCATGGGCTGATCAAGAAGCTTTTCATCAACTCAACTGGACGTCCGGTTCGATCTTCATCTTCAAGGGTGAAATCTCCACCTCTTAATTTTGCAAACCATCTTCTGCAAGTTCTTTCATTCACACATTCCTCTCCATAAACTGAGTGAATGTTTCTAGCCGCTTCGGCTGCTGAGTTTCCTTTCTTGAACTCATAAAGCATTATGTGCCTCAAATCATTCTTGGGTACTTCCATGTTAGCAGGGTTTTAATCAAACAAAATTTTATTTTATTTTTCTCTGAAATAAAATTTGATCAGTTTAAATGCATCTAAACATAAAATAATGTTCAGCTCCATTAGACATTATAAAATACTCTTTAAATTTCGTTCATTATTAAAAAATTAAAATTCGGACAGAACTTATGGGATGACCTAATAAAAAGGCTTAAACAATAATATTCCATGGTCATAATTTATTCCATTGGAATCTTAAATGCGATCCAATTCATCAGATCTACAAATTCAAAAAGAAAAAAGAAATAACAACTCAGGGAATAAAAAATAAAATTTAGTGTAAGTGTATGTATGGGAGCAGGGGACGATAGCTAGAGTAAATGAAAGCTATAGGGAGGGGTAACAGACGAGAGAAGCACAGGAAGGTCTAAAGATGAAGGGGGGATTAAAATTTAACAGAGAGAAATTTTAAAGAGGGGAGTCAAAGACGGTTTAACTGAGGGAAATATGAATATTTTTAAATGTCTAATACATTAAAGATACACCGGAAAAGAGTATACATTTTGTGGTGACATACACGCTACACACAATGGGCGGTGGAGATTGGGTGGGGGAACTAAAACCGAATATGTATATATATATATATGTGCATATATGTATATATATATATGTGCATTTACATATATATATATATATATATATATATATATATATATATATATATATATATAGAGAGAGAGAGAGAGAGAGAGAGAGAGAGAGAATGAGATTACAAAAAATAAAAATGGTGTATGCACCAGTGCAAATCACGCGCGGCTATCAACATAAATGTCGCACTGCTAAATATGATTTACAGTAAAACTTCATAAAATATCTTCGTAAAATATATCACATATATTTACTTGAAAAATATCCGGATTGTTAAACTAGGGTCAATTTTATTTGAAAAATATCCGGATTGTTAAACTAGGGTCAATTTTTAACATCAAACTTCTGAACAAAGCTGACCTCGGCTGTGTAAAAACGCTGGAATGATTCTGTGGTAGTATGCGGTATGTTTCCATTTAACGTTTCAAATTTTCTTATTCAGAATATGTAAGAGTTTTGGTATACGCCTCTGTGTTTATCGAACATCTACGACAACAATAAAAGGAACTTTATAATCGCCTTTTTCTGCTGCCTGGTAAATAACTAGTATGAAACACGTGGACAAGCAATTACCATTTCCATTGGACGTGTAATCTCTGAGAACGTGACAAG
>OZ038490.1:118493546-118533546 GCA_964036315.1 Acanthosepion esculentum | reverse complement strand
CATTACATACAATTTTTTCAATTTACCAGGGATATATTTTTTATTTACCACAACATCATTTTTTGCAATGTGTCTATTTAAAATCGTAAATCTGACTATGAGAAATTATCAAATATATTTTTTAAGTGGACGATAAAAATATATCGAACTTTATACTTTCGATTTCACTAATAGCAATCTGAGAAGCAGATTATTATTGAACGAAATATGAAAGATGATAATAGCATTTCTTAGGAAAATATTTTAATCGTCTATAAAAGCATTACAGTAGCATATACATACTTAAAAAAAATAAGCTAACTACTCAATTGCAGTAGAGGTTGTGGAAATATCAGAATAGAAAACCTTTCAACAATATGTTTCCAAAATACTTTTCAAACTGGCTCTCAAAAGTAACCGCAGTGTTTGCATCGTATATCCTGGATATTTGCATTGTATATCTTGGGTATTTGCATTGTATATCTTGGGTGTTTGCATTGTATCCTGCCAATGGCTGATATATAAAAAACAATGTTTATATTCTTTTTTTACTATTTTTCTCTGCATTTTTCTGCATTTTTGTTCAATACTTCCTGTATAGTACATCAGATTCGAACCAAAATTATGTATTGTCTCTTTGCTATAAATACAAACAAATCTAATTAATGACACTAATTTTTCACATATATACATTTATTCAAATATGACTTTCTTAAAACATGCATTTACAAATCCAATCTTAATTTAGGAGATTTTGAAGATAATATTTCAACTATAAATATGTTGTGTCATTTCTATTATGTCATCATAAAAGATTTTCCCCTACATAATGACTGACAGTTTGTCAATGTCAATGTAGCATACTTTTTTGTTGATAAAGAAAATATTTACAGACATAATAGATATAAATTCATAAATTGTCTGATGCTTTTTTAAATACATCGATTTGTGCGATGTATTTTACGGCATTCTCCTGGTCTAAGTCGTTTCTATAATTTCCCTGAATTAATATCATTGCGGGTGTTTGCTGGTGAGTATTTGTGCTGAGCGTGTGTTTGCGCGTTTGTTTATGTATATGTGTATTAACGTTTGGGGGTAGGGGATGCCTGTTTTTGCATACATAATCTAGCCGCCTCAGATGGGGCACAGATCAGACTATCGAAATGTAATTCAAATGATGGAAGGTCATTCAGAAATTTCATCTGCTATATATTCTTCTGACACGGATATGACTATTGTTCATAAAAAATATGGAAAAGACAAAACAATATCCGAATATGCAAGTTTACTGTTTTAATGTTGTTTTACTGTCGACTTGTGTTATGTTCCTATTTTTTTAGCTATTTAAGATTATATATATATATATATATATATATATATATATATAGATAGATAGATAGATAGATAGATAGATAGATAGATTTACCTACATTCTTTTGCATATATTTGAATTGAGGACATCCATCTTTGGCAGTATATACACAATGGGTCTCTTCTTTCCAAGGACGATTTCATAAAGACTTTTTAAATATGGTTACCTCCACGATATCAATTATTTTTTCTATTCTTTAATAGAAGATAAAATGACGGATTGTGGACTGTTAAAACGATTCAATCTGGAAAATGGCAAACGTCGTTTCAAATCAGATGTGACTCATCAAAATCCAGCATTCATTTGTTTCAGGATAAAGCTTTTAAAAAAACATTATATTTTATAATGTCCTGTATTTTATAGACCATTTTACAATAACTTATAATAATATGATTATCCTGATATTTGTTGATTATTGCGTGTGTTTTGTTTTTCTTCTTCTCTTCAAACCGCCAAATGAATAGCATCGATTTCCTTGATTGCAACTAAGACTACAAAGAAGTAGAAAGATTTCTCTAGAACAAGGAAAGGAATACTAAAATGCTACACGATATATGCCCTCCTGAACAACAGTGAGTACTGGGCAATCTATTCAGAGATGAAGTGGAGCCTTGAAGCGGCAAAAATGTTTCTTCTACAGCAGGATGCTACCGTGAACCAAACATTTGAGCAATGGATTTACTTGACCTCCCACAAGGCCAGGTTGTGACACAAGGTCGGTTTTTAATGTGGGAAGGGAGGGGGGAATGACCCGAGTGTTTTCACCCAGGCCGCTGGTATTTAGCTGGTCTTAGCTTTCCTAAGCTGGTCATAGCTGGTCATAGCTAGTCATAGCTGGTCATGGCTGGTCTTAGCTGGTCATAGCTTGTCCAAGCTAACCAAACATTTGAGCAAAGACAAAGCTTTGGTGAAAAAGGAAAATAAATAACATCAGGAAGAGACAGTTGAGATTTATGGGGCACATAATGAGAAAAGAGGGCTTGGAAAATCTGATACTCATGGGGCAGGCAGAGGGCAAGAGGGACAGAGGAAAGCATCGCATATCATACTTGTATAAATGGATATATAAATTGGGAGCTTTTATAAATGGATGGCGGATCAGAGTTTAGGAGAAATAACGGAAAGTTTATTAAAAGCTAAAAAGGACAACAATTTGTGGAGAGACATAATCGCCCAAGTTCTGATGGAAAATATCACATAAAGATGATATAGTTATTTTTACAACTATAAAGACCATCGAATAATTTTCTCTTTTCTTTCTTTTTAATATACAGAAATACGTATTTAAAGTACATTCCACGTAGCCCGTTCATAAAAAAATAATCAATAATTTCGTCGTTGACTGTAAATAAATGTGATGAAGATTAATACAAAAGCGTTAAACTAATTTCTTCAATTTACTTGAGATACTAAAATATTGTGACATTTTTTAAGACTGTGTTATTAAATTTTCATCAATGATTTACAACACTTCTGCAAAGGTGTACTGTTCTCGAACAAATTTCTCCTTCAGGTATCATTCCCTCTTCGATAGTCGCCTTTAAGAAATATCTTTCGTCGTAGTGGGACTTTTGATTTAAATAAACCAAAGTACCGTTTCTCCCTATCCATGAAGTTATTTTTTCTGACCGTTAAATGAACAAATGCAGCCAAAACGAAAAAACCTTACGTGTTTAGAATAGGAAGAAAGAAGGCCAGATAATTCTTCAAATCAATATACGCCTATGGAAATTTCCTAAGCAGAACTCAGTGTAACACAAAATCTTAACGAGGGATATAAACGTATGTTCCGTAAATCTTGCTAGTGGAGAGTGTCTGCATGCCAGCTTCCTTTAAAAATCAGCATACGAAGAACTTTTTTGATGTTGCTCAAATACTAACCACAAGTAGTAGAGGGAGAACAAACACTAAGTTATTCATAAAATATAATTTACTTCTGAACTGGTCCATGCGGAGAATAAAATACGGCTTTGGAAATTAAGTTTATATAACTTATAACCTATTACATAGATTTAAAAATCAGCATTTGGAATAATTATGGACATAAATCAGGATCGCACACATTCTCTCTGTCTCTATCTATCTCTCAAACATACAAACACACACACAAACACAATATATATATATATATATATATATATATATATATATATATATATTAGGTTGGTGCAAAAATAATGTCGTTTTATATATATAAGTTGAACGTCAAAAAACGACATTATTTGTGCACCAGCCTAATATATATATATATATATATATATATATATATATATATAATCTTATAAATAAAAGTAAGTATACATGTTTGGAAAAACCTTAGGTGTTTGGGCTTGTAAATGAACAAACCAATGCCCAAGGAAAAATAAGGGATAAAAAAGAAAGAACTAAGAACATGTAATTGAGGCGAAAACAATCGACCAGAATCCAAGCTCAACGTCCAAAGAAAAAAACCTCCAACACGAGTAAAGCAAAAGTACCTAAGCAAAGTGCTCAATACACTAAGTAGAGCAAATCTAACTATGAACGGCGTACCCTGAGGAGGTAGGTTTGCCTGGCTCTTTAGGTTCATAATTATATATATATATATATATATATATATATATATATATATATATATATATATATGAGTGTGTGTGTGTGTGTGTGTATGTGTATGTGTGTATGTGTGTGTGACGCGCGCGTATGTGAGAGTGAGTTTGTGTGTGTGCGTGGATGTGTTAGCATTTTCTAAAGCGTTAATAGATTGTATTTATCATACGAATCTAATTCATATAACTTTAAAATTATATTTGTATTCACATACATGTGAATATAAAAAATATACAAACCCACACACCCACACACACACACACACACATATATATATGCACGTACACCCCCCTATATATATATACATATATCTATGTGCGTGTGAGTGCGTGTGTGCGTATATACATGTAGTTACATAGGCGGTTTGATATCGATCATATATGAAAATTGTGTTCTATATTTTTCGAATACCAATTTTCTTTAAGTTGATATCTCAACTTGTGATATCTTGTGGTTTCAAGGACTTTTCTCTTCATCTCTAAAGATTTCATTACGTATTAATTATCCTTGCAGTCCTGAAAATTGTTCGCCAACTTTTAAGCGGAACATGTCTAAATACAGAATAGAATCTCATCTAATACGTTTAGGAATAGACACATTTCAGGATTCCTTTGAAATTGTTTGGAACAGCTTTTCCGTTCGTTTTACAGTTGAAATTGAAGATCGATTGTTGTGATTTTGTAAGACAGTTCTAGTGGAAGAATACGTCTGCCTTTTCCGGATCTGGGTACATACAGGCGATTTGCCTTAAGATGATGCATGCGGTGTAAAGTGAGTATCTTTCTCGATTTGATATCCATTCGCCTAACATCATATATGGTCCAATTAAAGACGTTGGAAGTTTATTGTGCCACAGAAACTGCTTATGAGTGATATTTTGCTTTATGAATTCAACTCGGTATTTCACGCCTGTAGTATTTTTTTTTTACTTTCTCCTTCATTTGGTTATGCTGAATTCAAACTCCTTCAATGATTCCTATGTATTTATAGTCTATTTTTTGTTCCCGTCCCTAATTCTTGTGACAAAATCTAAATTTATTTAATCCGAAATCCATACCGACGTCATCACTGAAATATTTTACATGATTGAGGATATATTTCATATCATTGTCGTCCTTGACATACAGTTTTATATCATCCATGTACAGTAAGTGATTAAACACATTCTTTTTGACTTTGTGTCCATAGTTGGTACACTTTAGTTCATGCGAAAGGGGGAATAAGGGCAGGCATAACGACCTTAGACTGGGAACAACTTGCGCTGATTATTTGCAGACTTCTAAAGTGACAAAAGACTAGGATTGATTCTGAATGTAAATAGCATAGACCCCCAATTAGTGGGAAGGTGTACCTAGGATATTCAAACCTATTGTGTATCTTTTGATGAAATCACCAATTTTGGTATAGAGGTAGGACAATATATTATGAACAAATTTGTATGTAGAGCCATCGCCCAACTTTTTCTGGCAGTCGAGGCGCTCATTTTCCAAAATATCCGCCATGTAGTTGCCGAGAAAGACTTATCCCTGGATGAATAAGATGTACCGAGAAAATATGCAGGAAAAAATGATTAGAATCTTCAATTTCGTGCAAACATTATTTTGCGTGTTGTTGCTAATGTGAGGTAGCACTTAACAACAAAGGTGCTCACGTGTTTTTAGAATCTTATCTTATTATCTATTTAATGAATTATTCATAGATTAGCATAAGAACCAGAATAAACATCTCTCAGTTGAACATGTCCTAAATCGTTTGAATTCTTAGTGTTCCTTTCATACAATTTTGTTAATTTTCATTTCCAGAACATTGTCGAATAGTTACAAACTTTTTGAGGAAGCTCAGTCTACCTCATTCCAATCAGCAACAGAGACAGACTGGTCATTTATGCTTTATATGCCAAGAAACGACGCCAGTATCACTGACAAGTCCAACCGAGAATACACGACAAGAAAATGGGATCAGCATTCTCGCTGGACATCTGAGAAGGATCAATGAGCTTAGATTACTCCCCAACTCTTTTCTGTTTAGCCGATCAGATGAAAGCATTGGCGGTGAAGCACATTGGGCGCCAACAATGCAAAATACCTCGAGACCAGCAGTCTGATATATAACAAGAACAAATTACACTATTTACATTATTCGACATTCCAACTACCTGAAGAAGGCCGGAACATAGAACGGCCGAAACGTTGTGATAAGCATGGCGACAAAGGACAATAGTCCGAATAATGTAAATAGTGTACATAATGCCTCATCTCAGAAATATAGACAGATACTGAAAGGCCGAAACGTTGTAATAAATATGGCGACAAAGATGAGGATAATAGTCCGAATAATGTAAATAGTGTACATAATACCTCATCTCAGAAATATAGACAGAAACTGAAAGGCCGAAACGTTGTAATAAATATGGCGACAAAGATGAGGATAATAGTCCGAATAATGTAAATAGTGTACATAATACCTCATCTCAGAAATATAGACAGATACTGAAAGGCCGAAACGTTGTAATAAATATGGCGACAAAGATGAGGATAATAGTCCGAATAATGTAAATAGTGATTTTTGAGATGAGGCATTATGCCTCATCTCAAAAAGCTATCTGGCATGTCATGATTAAAAAAATTCATTTAAATCTTCAGCAGCAAAATTTATCAAAGTTCTGTGTGCCTTTTAGGTGTCTAGTGGCGGCCACTTTGGATAATGCCCACCCCGGCCGCCAGGAAGCAGTTGAACGACGGCTCCACATCTAGATTTGTTCATAATATATTGCCTTAACTTTTTGCCCAAAATGGTGCTTTTATCAATGAAATGCACAGTAGGTTAGCTTACACCCATTATTATACGCCACAACAATAAGTTGGATATTAATACTTTGAACGTCCGGGAGGAGGGTGTATTTACTGAGCTTGCCTAACTGTTTGATTTTGATACTATTGCCACGTCAATTATTATTATTATTATTATTATTATTATTATTATTGTTATTGTTGTTGATGTTGTTGTTCACTGATACTAAACTATATGTTGATCCCCAATAGGTGAATACTAAACATGTTGAAAGTTCAGTTTTTTATAAAATGTAAACATCAGACAAGCGAACGCAAACGAATTATATTTATCTCAGTTTTCTTAAAAAAATCGGCAAATGTTTCATCTGAACCAAGTCCGTACCATTTTATTTTAGATATAGAATTGATTGTATTCTATAAGAATAGATTGTATATTTTCTCTCACTTCTCGACGCTACACGGAGTTTAATGCTTATAATTATAGTAATAATAAAACAGTTCCCAATGTAAAAGAGCAGAACTAAAATTCATCACGTAGGAATAAAAGAGTAGTAATGATAAACATATATTCCTGAAACTCCAAGCAGTACCGAGTGAACAAATTCTTAATTACATTATAAGTTTTAAATCTGTTATTTTATATTCAACACAATTTTATCATTATTAGCAATATATATATATATATATATATATATATATATATATATATATATATATATATATATATATATATGTGTGTGTGTGTGTGTGTGTGTGTGTGTGTGTGTGTGTGTGTGTGTGTGTGTGTATGTATATGTATGTATAAGTATAGGATTGGTATATACGGAATAAATTCCAATAACCCAAAAATACTATTCTTAAAAGAGTGCTCAATACAGAGTAGAGCAAATATAATTTATTCGAAAATTATAACATAAATATGTTATAAAATCACTACAAAAATAGCCATTTTGTTTCAACATTACTGGTGACTTATCAAGTGATGGTGTTGAATGTAGAATAAAGCTTTATTCTATATTAAACACCATCACTTAATAAGACACCAGAAGTGTTGAAACAAAATGGCTATTTTTGTAGTGATTTTATAACATATTCATGTTACAATTTTCGAATAAATTATATATATATATATATATATATATATATATATATATATATATACAAGCATATTCTTTTAAATTTTCCCAAGGAGAAAAACTGAAAATGTAGAATCAGGAGTTTATTACAATATGCAACTTAATACAACCTAAAGAAAACATTTATTATCTTACCTAAAAGATTTTTCTAGGCTTTAGATCAGCAAATCTTTTCGTGCCAATTTCTACATCTACATTTACAAGATCATTTTCTATTGACAAAAATATTCAAATATTTTAATCTGTCTTGAGTCATGGACAACCGCGAGGATAGTTTTATAACGATTTAGTTTTGGAAAATCCGAAAAACAGGACCTGGCCACTTAATGCGTGCGCCTGTATATGTGTGTGTACGAGATATAGATTTGAGCAGCCAATACAGTGTATATATTTATATCTATATTGAATCTTTTCAGTTTTCGAGTATATCGGGATAAAAATTGTTGATAAGCCGTCGGCCCGAAGTTGATTATATTAAATCTTTTTAATGTTAATATCTACGTGCATTGCTCTGCGGAAGACGAGGAGGTATTGAGCACTTTCTAAAATGTGATGCATTTCGCCTATTTCGGGTTAGACTTTGCACCGTAGTTGATTTATACAAGAGCTAATATTACATATAGTGTACCAGTTTCCACCCAAAGATTTTTGCTGAGTAGAATTCAAATTGTTAAAGTCTATTTTAGATTTATTGAAACTTTATTGCTTGTAAAATGACAATTTTATGATTTGTTGGCAAGTGATATTATTTCTGTATTTGATTAAATACACGGGTAATGCAAATTTCATATTTCATTCTGTTTGAATTTCATTTTTAATATGAGGAAAAACTGACGCATGTTTAATTACATCCACTGCTTAATGTTGTAAGCTCAAGCACATTTCAGGGATAATATTCTGAAGTTTTTTTAAAAAAAGATGGTAATTTTACAGACAAAGTATATAAGAAAGATTTATATTCGAAAATCAATCAATTTTCGAAATTCTATATTGATTTTGTTTATATTCGGATTATCCCTATTTTTGCATGTTATTTAAAGCCACATAATATTTTTAGATTGGATGAATTATTTAGAGTTAATAAGGATTTATTAATATAAGACTTTCTAATTAATCAATAGCTGGCTGAAGAAGAGGTATGCTCATACATTTCCCAAGGCTATTTTCGCATAAAAATCTTTTCTCGGAGGAAAATATTCACTGATAGAAGATAAGTGAACCTAAACCATGTTTGAGGTTAAACAGTCTGCTTGAGGTTATAAAATCGTCTTCGTTTTATTTGCAGTTGAATGATTTAAAACAGGTGTAGGGGAAGCAATCCATACTGACTAAGTGGTATTAAGAGCCGTTGAAAGCAGCTGAGGCACACATAAGTTTCTACCAAAACAATTACACATATATAAGCACTATGTCGGACATAGAGGAGCAAGAATATACACGTCTGTCATATATTCATTCTTCTGGCTTTATTATTTTCTTTTATTTTTTTCACAGCGTTCCCATTTCTACCGCTTGAAATAGCAGGAAAGTCTTAGAAATGAATTTCTTTCTTCACTTGTATCTGTTTGGAATGCGTAGATAGAAAGATAACATATAGATTGTGATAGATATTAAGTGACTGATACATATAGATACCTTGATAAATAGATGAAAATGAGAATATATATATATTTTTCTCCATGAATATATATATGTTATATATATATATATATATATATATATATATATATATATATATATATATATATATATATATATATGTGTGTGTGTGTGTGTGTGTGTGTGAAGAAATATAGTTTGAAGGTGTTCTGTATTTATAGGATAAAGTGCTCAGTATGAGAGATATGTAAATATAAATATAAAAGTGAATATGGAAGTTCAACACTCAGAGGCGACAGGCTGTTTCATGCTAGATGCAATCGTCAGGACGCCTGACGATTGCGTCCAGCATGAAACAGCCTGTCGACTCTTATATTCACTTTTATATATATATATATATATATATATATATATATATATATATATATATATATATATATATATATATATATATATATACGCAGATAGATAGATAGATAGATAGATAGATAGATAGGAATAGACTTGTGAAGGTAATTCGATAATTATGATTGCAATATATATTTAGAATATCTTTATCTGAAAGCTAATTTTTTTCTTAAACACGTAGATTTGCATAATAAAACCCAACGTTGTGATGATTCGCAAGCTATGTTAAAATCTTAATCAAGTCGTCTGAGTGCTTGCTTGTTGGTCGGATATTGAATAAATACAACCGCTTTCAGAAGAAAAATCTGAACTAATTTAATGTGTGTGAAATAGAATTAGCTAGAGATTTATTAATTCAACAATCTCGTACATAAGCAAAATATATGGATATGTCGAATCTGACAGCGAAACGTATATAAAATTTACATAGACAGAAAATTATATAAATGAGGAGAACTTTCAAGCGAACGTTTCCATTCTGATCTCTACGTTTAACTGCATTGCAAATGTTGCTTTATCTTAATTAATCATTTCGTGACTGGTATTTCCTTTTTCTCCATTTGTGGCCCAACCAATTCCGTTTTCATCATCTACTTACTCTTCTGTAGATATCCAACAGGGCACTTACTACGTTCTCATTCGCATGCGTCAAAACTACTCAACTACCAACAAACTAATTAAATTAGAGCAAATATTTTCATTTCCTCAAATATGCACACACGTCATGCATGCATATAAAGACATACTTCCATTTAAAGCCATAATGCAAGGGAATGTATGAAAATCTATTTCTCATTCTTTTTTCTTCTAACTCTCTTTCTTTCTTTACACACCCAAACACATTCACATATTTAAATATATGTAAAAATAAATACATTATACATGTACAAGCACGTAGTCATATATAAATGTATTTGGAGAAAGACAACACACACACACACACACATATATATATATATATATATATATATATATATATATATATATATATATATATATATGATAGTTGTATATTTAGGCATCAATCCTTCGTTTATGCATGTTTAATTAAAAACGATAGACAAGGTACTACGATTGAGCTTTTCATTTATTTTTTCTTGTGTTCGAACAAGAGCTTTCTTTACATGACAAAGGGTGTGTAAGAACTGTCCAAATGTTTTATGTTTCTGAGCGCTTTCGGCTATACCTTTAGCCATTATCAAGGATGATTCGATTTTTTCAGATTAATTGAGTGTGTGCGTTATGTGTATGTCGTAGTGTGTAGTAGGGGTGTTTTGATTTCCAAATACGGTTAGCACGTTGTGGCTTTGTTCGTAGTTAATATTGTTACGGGTAGGCTTTTTCTTTTTTATTATTAAAGCCTCCATTATTTTTAATCATTTTTTGCAGATGGATGCAGTTAATATATTTGTGTTTTCTACTAGTATGTTTCTAATGGAGTCTGGTAAATTTGTGTGTGTGTTAAAATGCGTTCTAATGGAGCTGTGGTCTGATAGGTGTAACGTAAGATAGATAGATAGATAGATAGATAGATAGATAGATAGATAGATAGATAGATAGATATGGATATATATAGTAAAGGTAACAAATCAGTTAATCCAAGTGGATCTTAGTAATATGAAATATAAAAACTGAACCAGAAAAAGAGCTCCATGGATTTATTTTTACAGAGCAAATATTTAATAAACAATAAATCCAGTTATTTTTAAACCCCTTTTTATTCCTCTCTTAGTTTAAAATCAACATTTCATTCTTCATATAACGCCAAATTAATGTCACAAGGTTATTATCCGGGCTTAATTTAAAAAAAAAAACTTCTTCCCTTTTAAGACAAATACCTCCACCCGCGCCTAACAACAGTCTCGTGTCTTTCGTCTGACTGAAACATTGGATGGATAAATTCTATATCGGTTTTTGTACTGTTTTATTTTCTATTTCTGACGCGAATTCAGTCCATAATGGCTTTGATAAGACAGACGATCTATATTTTCGTCCGACGAAATAAGCTTATTCCCCATATGAGTTCATCTGGGACTGTGTTGTTTAACATATATATATATATATATATATATATATATATATATATATATATATATATATATATATATATATATATATATATATTATAAATTAATTGATTTAAAATATGTTTTTTTCAATTAATTTATAATATTTATAATATTAATGCTCTGTAAATTTACATTGAGTACTATTGTGTAAAAATAAAAAAAAAACTATAAGACCACCGGATTTTATATCTTACTGTTCTTTTTTTTTTGTTTACACACACACACACACACACACACACACACACACACACATATATATATATATATATATATATATATATTAAAGATAGCTATATTTATTATTCAGAGAGCTCTATGATGCAGAGAGAGTGTTTTTAAATAGGAATCAATTATCTGACGGTTCCGACATCCACATTGCATATCTAACTATATAGATATTTTATTAATGTTCACCTAATACAAGGCCCAAGTGTCTCACGAAATAGAGGGATACTGATGGTATTTATTATGTGAGCGGTAAGTTTAAAGGACAATGTGCCCTCTTTATGAGAATACGAGAAAAAGAAAATGGTTAATAATTGATTTGAACAGGTTAATTTTATAGTGGTTGCGAAGCATCGGATTGGGAGTAAGTTCCACAAGATAGCAGTGATATATATATATATATATATATATATTAGAAGCTGAAAATAGAAAACAACCAATAATTTGTTATTAACTGGGGTAAGAAATAGCTTGTTAATTTTAAAGCTTCTTCAACGAAATGTCTCGTTTTTTTTAATCGTCTTAGATAATTTGTTTTGTCTTTTATCAACATAGCTTAATTCAAAGATCCAGGGACTGACATATTGCGCCTCGTGGTGCCAACATTTTCCGCTGATTTGAAGTGGAAGGTTTCTACTGAATTTCAAGCTTTGCTGCTCGGTAAGTTGCTTCATTGGGTCGTGTGCTAGAATGGTTTTCTCGCCAGAATCTATCTGACACATTTATATGGCGCGACCATTCATCCATGTTTTGAATATTACTGTCACATCGGGTCTGCTGCTTTTGCTATGGGCATCTTCTAAGCGTGGCTTACATGTGACACAAGTCGAAAGTATGTGCTACCCAGTGGGCATCGAACACACTGCTCAGTCATAATTGTTTTAGCGAGAGTAGCTTGCTATTACATCGCGTCTAGGATCCCCTGGTGCTTCTGCTATTTATTTCGGGTTTCTTCATAAAATCTAAAGTAGACTGGTCATTGGTCCTGACCCGGCATTTCAGTCTCTGTCACTTTCCTACCGCCGTAACGCAGCTTTTCTATGCCTTTTGTAGAAATATTTTCTTGGGAACTATTATCTCAACTTTACAATTTTAAACGCAGTACTAGATTGGCAGTTAGGTCTCATTATTTTATAGTTGAAATGACTACATTAATAGTAAGTTCTACGCTAAAATTCTATTCTCTTTCTTCCAACTTCTTGATTTCCAATCAAATTTTACCTTTAAACGAAATAAATGCAATTATCTTTTGTCTTTCTAATTACTGTTCTTTTAATGTTCTCTCTCCTTAATAATCTTTTCCTTTTATATTTTTACACTCATTAACCCCTTTTGTCTTTGTGGATTTATTACCTTTGCCCTACATATATCGCTAATCTTAATAAATGATAACGTGGATAGAGATTTAATTTTTTGTTTTTAAACAGACTTTTCAAAATGCTGTTTTTTCTCTTAGTTTCTTTGCCACCTGAAGCTGGTTTTACTGAATGTTAAACGAACTCTCACTCAAATACCAAATGGCAGTGTGAGGATAGCGAAATACTAACACATAAGATTAGTGAAATCGACGATTAAATCTCGAGCTACAACAAATTCAAATTTAAACGTCACATCAAAATATAAAACCTTTAACCACTTGACCCCTGACCACCTGTGGTAAAGAAAAATGACGTAATGCCCAGCCACCGGTTGAACAGTGTTAGAGAAAAATGGCTTAATGTCCAGCAACCGATTGAAAGATGGGTAAAAACTTATAACTATTTTATATCTACCGTGAAAAAGTACATACATATTGCATGCGAATTTTCACTTAGGATCTCAGGCAGAAGGGTCAAAATTGTTAAGGAACACTTGCTAAAAGGGTTAACTAGATATTAGAAATAGTTTCACCAAGGATAACAAATTCACTTATCAATTCTCAAGTAAAATGAATACTCAGTCAAAAATGATTATCAACATTTACAATCTATATTCCCTTTTAGATAATATTTAGTAATATTTTGCTTAGTTTCATTTCAAGTTAATTATCATAAATCAATGTGACTTACACCAAGTCGAATCACCTTCATTTCCTCCGTATTCCAGGAAAATATGTTTATCACGTAATATAAATTCTATGTGCAACAAATTCCCGCTTGGATGTCACTGAGCAATAAAAAATGAATCACTTCAAATCAAGCGTTAATCTCTAATTAACTACCATATCCTCATAATCTTCACTTCCAATTATCTCCTCTTTCATTCCTATCACCCTCCTCATTCATCATAAATATTTTGACATTAATCCTCTATACTGAGAGGCTCTAGGGCCTTTTATTTTGTGACCAGGTCGGAAACCCCGATTAATCATGGGAAGAGTGATAACAGTGGATTTGAGAATCCTATTTTCGTAAAAAGTTGTTTTAAGAGAAAGATTTTATAAATTTAAACCGACAGTAGTACTACATCTCGGGCAACAAATGTCGAATGTTTCCTTATAAGGAAACATATGATCTTCCCGTCTCAAAGACATATTCTTAGATACGTTAAAGTCGTATAATCCTCTACACATCTCTGAGCAATGCTTCCGTCCCTAACCGATATCACATCCCCAAATTAACCGTCCGGAATATTTATTCTTTCGACAAAAGAAGTTGTCTGTCTTTTATTAGATCTTTCTATTCTCGTTCAAGGTTTCCCACAGAAGATTTTGGACTGTCCCTCCATATCTAGTAATTCTCCATCTCCAACGCTAATCGGAAAATCAAGCAAACCATTTTTGCATTCCCATCTACTTACTTACCTAAATAACAATGGTCATAAAAAAACTCGTTCACTTTCAAGCATGCCTCCATGCAGAGAGGCATGATAAAGGCGTTAAGTCGGCCGAAAGAAATTGAAAACAAAATGAAAGTAAAATTCTTCTGATATCAAGGCTTGCACTAAGACGCGCCAACAATCAGGCTTAGGCAAAAGATAAAATGCCTTTGCCAAGGTTTCAGATTTTGCAGAGCTTTATCTGAGTGCGCCCATGTGTTCTGCAACGGGTACTGGGGCGTGAGAGACTTGTCTAATGCCTGCCTATGCGTTTACTAAGAAGATACCAATGCCAGTCCGGATGGGTGTAAGAGAGAGGTGGTGATTCTTTGCACAAGAAAAGACTTAAAACGGTCGAATAGATAATATAATGATAATCATTGAAAACAGAGAAATGAACATGCCTGCGGACATTGATAGCAAGCCATATTATGACTATAGATATATGAGTGTGTTTAATATGGATAGCTGATGTGTGTGTGTGTGTGTGCGTAAATATAGATATAAACAAAAATTTATAAAAGTCTTTTAGATCTAAGATAAAGTTATGCTCCGTCTTATACTATTTCTTGATACACATACGTGTATCTGTGTGTGTGTGTGTGAGTGTGTGGGCGCACACGCGCCTGTGTGTTTGTCTATAAATTGCTGAGTAGATAGATAGATATGAACGGAATTTTTCCCGGTACAATGTTTCAAATATTACATTAATGTGAGGATGTTTGGATTATATGTGAACAAGTAACTGTTTAGATATATATATATATACATATATATATATATATATATATATATATATATATATATATATATATATATATATATATATATATATATATGCACGTTTCATTAAAAACGACGGACAAGGCGCTTTTATTTAGTTTTTCTATATAATATCTTGTGAGACCTAACAAGGTTTTTCATAAAAAACGACTGACAAGGTGATTTTATTTAGTTTTTTATATAATGTGCATGAAAGAAGGATTGCTGCCTAAATACACACACACACACACACACACACACACACACACACACACACACACACATATATATATATATATATATATATATATATATATATATATATATATATATATAATTAACGTGACGTACTTGAGGGGTCCTAACGGTCGAAACCTGGGTAGCGTGGTAGTTTGATTTTGGTGACTCTAATAACATTTTGCTCTAAATCCTAAATTTTTCGGATTTTGTATTGAGCGCTATTTTGGTGTGCACCTTAAACGCATATATTTAGAGCCTCTTCTTACAATATATTCTTTCATATTTCATATCGTATTCTAAATTGGTATGTATATATATATATATATATATATATATATATATATATATATATATATATATATATATATATATATATATATATGTATGTGTGTGTGTATGTGTTTTTGTGTGTGTGTATCATTGCTTAAAATAAAATTATTTTCTACAGCAGTCCATTAAATCGCTATGGCATGTTATCTACTTAGTCATTCTCGAATTGATCGTTTCTTTCTTTTGATAATATTTACCCAATTGAAGTCACCCCCTCAAAGTAGGGGGTTAATTAATGAATTGTGTGGTACATGCGTAAGGATTAGGCGGTGTAGATTATTAGGATTTAGTGGATAGTCATAGATTGATCCAAGTTATGAAAAGTCTAAGATTGTAGTGTGCAGGGCAGGATGCACAGAGCCGTCGATACCACGTTGTGGTTCTTGGCCAAAAAGCATTTTATGTAGAGAAAACGAATGCAAGACTTAGGACATGTAGGTTATTCAAAGAGTGTCAGACCGGAAAGAAACAACTGTGGGGAGTAGGCTGCATGATGTATCTTTAATATGAACCCGCAACCAATAAAAAGGTGTCTGACTATGAAAACTATCATTGCTATGTCAAGTTTCTTTGCCAGCAATGATTTTGTGTGTTATCTGACAGTCGGATTCCCAGGTTTTGCCATAAACAGGCTCATTTGTCCAGAAACTCTTTGAATGATAATAAATGTTTTCCAGGATAATTTAATGAGTTAGGCTTTTGTGAACTAGCGCTTCAGATTTGGCCACAAGTCAATTGAATGCCATCAATGTCCTGGAAGGACTTCAACAAACATGAAAGTGACAGTTTGGAACAGTAATCTCTCGTTGACTGCACGAGTAATAGAAGAATTATAACGAATCTGGAGAATAGTAGGACTTTTTGAAAAGTATATAGAAGTTTACAATAGCTTGTCTACCAATTCTGCTCGTTTTGTAAATAGTTCTATGCTGAAACATCGCATCAGCAAGGCCTGCCATTCTCCCTACAACTGACATGTGAGAATCTTCGTCCAATGCCAAATCAGTAGGATAAGCGAAGTGTTTTTAGTCCCGGGGAAAAGATTAAGAAAAGCGATAGGGCCACGGATTGCATCATGTAAAATGTATGTTTTCAGATTTTTTTGCAAAGTCAGATTGATGATAGAATTAATGCAGGAGTACTTCAAAAGTGAGTACTTCGAAAGTGAGTACTTTGGAAAGTGAGTACTTTGGAAAGTGTCGCAGGTATGTCTCAGTTAACATATACTTTCTCTAATATTACCTGTCTGGATCTAATCTTAACTGATCCTCACCCCTCTCTCTCTATCTGCATATATATATATATATATATATATATATATGTGTGTGTGTGTGTGTGTGTGCGCGTGTGTGTGTGTTAAAAATATAGCTTTAAATTAAGGTGCATTTATGCCTAAAATGGCTCAGTATCAGGGATATAAAGGTTGACATTCAGGTCAAATGTCAAAGGTGAAAGGCGATTTCAGGCTAAAACGCAATCACCAGACCATATCTGATGATTCCTTTCAAGCAGAAAACGGACAGTTGCCGCTTGTTGTTGTTCTCAGTGTCTAAATCACACACACACACACACACACACACACACACACACACACACACACACACACACACACACACACGTGTGTGTGAATGTGCGCGCGCGTGCACGCGTGTCTGATGAAGATTTTGTGTGTTGACAATTTTGAAAATGTGGATAATTCTTACAAACTTTCAACGACAGTGATATATATATATATATATATATATATATATATATATATATATATATATATATATGTTTGTGTGTTTGTGTGTGTGTTTGTGTGTATGTGAGCGAGAGGCAGAGTAACAACTCCATTAATCGACGAAGTATTACTTTATTTTGACTGAGAAATGTGGGAAGAATTTCGATATAATTGTTAGTTTTCCACTTTAAATCTATGATATTATATAAATGAATTTTAGAACAAATTTTCTGCATTTCGCTTAGCACGATTTTTTCTAAAATGTAACTACATCTCAAGTACTCTTCAGAAAGACATAAACCTTCGTCTAGTCAATCATACCATTGAGGTTTTATTTCCACCATATTTATTAAATCTAATTTAATAATACTCGAGAAATCCAAGAGAAATAACAGAAAATATTTGTAAAAAACAGACAAAAACGAGAATTTGTAAGTCATTAAATGACCCATGTCTCCTGTGTCTACGTGAAAAGCTGCATATTATTAAGTTTCCTAAAATTAATGATTTCCGAAGTCAGAGAAATGAATTAACAGTAATTTGTAGGCATTGCATTATGTTTACTTTAAACTATAATTAAGAGAATTATTCATAAGAAAACTATGCATCGCCATTATATATTCATTATTTTATTATTATATAATGGTTCATATGATATTTATTTAATTCCTTGTTTTTTCAACTTAAATGTTGCCATGTTTTATTGCCCATTCTATAAAATAAGTATTGTATTTTGGGTTCAAAATATATACAAAAATTTTTTAATCAAACGAGAGGCCTCTTTAAAATAGTTCTTAAGTATATATATATAAAAAAATTGAATCTTGAAATTCTTTAAAATTAATCTTTTTTTAATATATCTCCCAGTGTACGTCACTGTATCTGTAATTTATATTCGGAACCAGATATCTCTTATGCAGACGTGACATAAATGTATCAATTCATCTAGGCATGAATCAATAACCCACCCACAACTAACTTTTAAACTAATTTTTCAATTTTATTTTAGATTTGAGCCATCATTTGATTGGTTAAAAATGCCTTATCCACAAAATTTTGAAATCTTGTTGCCCCTCCTTTTTAACACTCAAATAAGCTACCGTATTGTTTTCTGATTTCTTAAGTAAATCAATTTCATCATAAGTTGCCCAACATCTCCTGATGATGGAATCTATTTTTATGTTCCGAAACATAATTTTTGTGTTTTTGTTTGTTTTGTGTTCCGAAATATAAACTTTGTACCATGTAAATTATATTATAATGAAAATATTATTATAATATATATATATATATATATATATATATATATATATATATATATATATATATATATATATATATATATATTTCCCTTCTCATTTACTTCAATAAGTGTGTCTTTGTATTCATTTAGATCTAATATTGCCAACGAATTTCTTTGAAAAAGTGTTGGCCGAAAGGTACCTTAGGTATGACGTCCGTTTTGTTTTAGGCTATATATATATATATATATATATATATATATATATATATATATATATATATATATATATATATATATATATATATATATATATATATATATGTATTATATGCGCAGTACTTAGCAGAAAGGGCTCAATATCAGTGATAGGGCTAACATACTCAGTTGAATTTCGCTTTTGCGATCATCAGAAAATCTGATGATCGCAAAAGCGTAAAACCCAGGGTCACAAACTCATATCCATACAACTGAGTATATATATATATACATACATACATATATATATATACATATATATATATATATAAATATATATATACATATAAATATATATATATATATATATACATACATACATATATATATATAAACATATATATATATATATATATATATATATATATATATATATATATATATATATATATATATATCCTGGTAAGATATAGAGTAGAGTACTATTATCGTTCACTACCCAGAAATTTATAATCGCCTGATGAGTTCCATTAATACGCATCGAAACACGACTGCAATTGTGTAGCGATTTGACGTTTTCGGTGTAATATATATATATATATATATATATATATATATATATATATATATATATATATATACGTGTGTGTGTGTGTGTGTGTGTGTGTGCGTGTGTGTGTGCGTGTGTGTGTGATGGTTAAATTGTCGTCTAAATTGCGCAAAAATAAAAATAACGCTGACATCTCATTTCAACAGATATATTTACCAAAATTACACAAAAACATCTTAAAGTACGAAAAACCAAATTTATTCAGTAGAATTTCTATTGCCCTCAACCACGGCCTCTCTTTTTTACGGTCTTGTTTTTCAGGTTGGCGAATGCTGCCATAGTTCTTGCCTTCAGTTCATCTTTGATGTTACAAGGATTTGACATCCAATCACTCTGAAATGTTCGTATTGGAGCTTCCGACGCGAATGCCACGCAATACACCATGATGTTTTCAAATTTATGGCGGAATGGGTTGCATCATGGCGCGCTCTCTTTTTCACATTATCCACCCCCCCCGTTACTCTTTATGAACCTTACAATGTTCAACTGTGTATAAGTGTTTTTTCTTTGTTTTGTTTTGCTTTTATTTAACTCTCTCTCCCATATTTACTGACATATAGAAATTATCTACTATTTTTTTTGTTTCTATCAAATGTTTCCCGTTTCTTAATATTTTGCTTAGCTTTTGGAAATCAGTTTTTACTATGCATTCTCAACAATAATATTACGTTACTCACTTTGCTAAAGTAGATAATTTCTTTCTCTCTGTCATGCGTTTTCCCTCTGTGTATCTGTTTGTATGTGTAGTCTGACTCTGTCTCTATCAATTTATTAATGTATCGATCTATTTGTCGATCGATCCCTATCCACTCATATCTATCTAAATACATCGGCCTGTCTGCTTCTGTAAGCTGCTGTCTCTCACACTTGTGTATGTAAACTGTCGATCCTAAGTGTATTCGACTAAACACACTGAAACTTGACAGAGAATGGTATTTCTTCTGACCATCCTTTTTTTCTTGTTCTTTGATCGCACGTTCTTCATCCGCCCCTAAACAGGAACGCTTCTTAAAAGAAGCCAAAGTGTTTGACCACTCTTTCTCTCTTGCCATTTTATTTACTCTACTTGGTTTCTCTGCCCTATGCCTTTATACGCAAGGAGATCCAATCAATACGCGCATACACCCTGTCGAATTCTTCCCGTTACAAAGAATCCAAGAAAATACACCGAGTAAAAGTATGGAAAAATGGAAGAAACGAAATGGAAGCTGAACAGAATAAAAATTCTTCAGAATGCCGTCGCCTTTGCTGTTTCAGATTTTTACCCTCCATCAACACACGCATGTGCACACATTAATTTTTACAAAATATATTTACTCAAACGTACGTATATGCAATCAAGACACACCCCCACAGTTATTTCTTTCATATATCCGCACACACAATCTCCGACGCAACTTTCAAGATAAGGGGCCCGCGTAGAAAGTAATAACATGTGTGCATCTTTACTTGAGGTAGATGCTATAATAGAAAAGATTTCGCCTTTATTTACTGATGCAAACACACAGGCCTATGAGATCAGATAGATAGTCACGTGTTATACATAAAAGTACACAATTAATCAAACACATATATGCGAACATTTATATAGACAGGAATAGTTTGCCTAATATAAAGTAATATTTAATATTTTATTCTCACTAAAACATTGTTAGCTACCGAGTTTTTTTAATTATAGAACTAACCTGACACACACAGATAGCCATTTATGTGCACAACGTTAGATATGGATGTTCCTGGTATGGCAATTAAGGTTGAAACATGCCATCAATCGTCGATACGGTTTTGACTTGTTATCAGTTGCCTTTGTGGCCGTCTGACAAGGGAAATTGCGCTCAGTAATTGTGCGCGTGTGCGTGTACGTGCACGCGCGTGTGTTTGTGCAATAAATCTTTAAATGTATCTATTGGAAAATTACTAGGGCCTACAGAAGAAATTAACAAAGGTAACCATTTCAAAACGAACACTGCCACACACACACACACACACACATACACACACACACATATATATATATACGAACTCTGATACACATATACATAAATATATATATATACATGTGTGTGTGTGTGTGTGTGTGTGTGTGTGTGTGTGTGTGTGTGTGTGTGTGTGTCAAATAGATCGGGATACATCAAACCAAGGTAAACAACGTTCGTTTAAAACATTTACACCAACGATAGGGAGGCTAAGGATTGATCTAACTACCGATAAATTTATATTTAAAACGATCAATCGATCGATCTATCTATCTATCTATCTATCTATCTATCTATCTATCTATCTATCTATCTATCTATCTATCTATCTCAGTCTCTTCATATCTATCTATCTATCTATCTCATTCTGTTCATATCTATCTATCTATCTATCTATCTATCTCATTCTGTTCATATCTATCTATCTATCTATCTATCTATCTATCTATCTATCTATCTATCTAAGTTTCTCCTGTCTGTATCAGTGTGGTGATAGCTACCTTGAGAATGATTTGATAGCGCAAACAGCATAGGGGATCTGTTCAAAAATGTCGATGTAGATGTACTTTTACCCTTCATAAACGCAGTCTGTCTATACACGATAATACGAGGATACGACTAGGTAATTGTCACTTGAAAATAATTGTACAGGTTATATAAAATCATTTTTTCAAATATGGAAATATCATTGATGTTAATTAATATACTAAATTGCACCTTTACGACTTAAAATATTGTGGATAAAAAGAGTAACTTTTACATCGTATGATTCTGTTATGATTGACAAGATATGGATCTTCATACCCAATGTGTGTGTATATATATATATATATATATATATATATATATATAGTATAGAAAATTATATATATATATATATATATATATATATATATATATATATATATATATATATATATGTATGTAAAAGTGAACATAGAAGTCAACACTTAGTGGCTACAGTCTGTTTCATACTAGATGCAATCGTCAGGCCTGACTATGTTCACTTTTATATTTACACACGCTCTATCTCTGATATTGAGCACTTTATCCCATAAATATAGCACACTTTAAGACTATATTTCTTCATATATATATATATATATATATATATATATATATATATATATAATATAGAAAGTTCTGCTAACTTGGATTCAACTGCAAAAATTTGAAAAAGCTAATCCTTACAACAATCATAGCAATATCTGAAACCATTGTCATCATGAGAAAGTAGCTATAATAGCATTTCCAAACGAAATGAATAATCTTGAAACCAGAGATCGGAAAATATGTCATATTGTATTCATAATAAAAAAGTTCCTTTTGAGTTCATTTGAAGCTGGATAAAAAGAACGTATGTATATTTCATTTAATCCCCCACCGATACCTTTTCAATAGAGTCGATTTCCCGCTCCTCCTGTTTCATCTTCCCCTCCTCCTCGCCTTCAACACCTTCTACCACCCCTCACGTTGGGTGTTTATTTATTTATTTTTTATGATATAGCGCTCATAAATTTTTATTCTATTTTTAAAAAGTTAAGCATTAGGAAATCAATTGACCGAAATCGCCTGAAGATACCAAAAATTTTGAAACCACGGTAGCGGAGTCGACGGATTTCCTAATCTTCTGTAATTAAAAGCTTCATATGTCAAATTTTGATCTATTTATATGCGCATTGACCACTTTTAAATACTACTATTTCCTGATCTAATTCCACACTGAACATTAACTTCGTTGTTATAAATATATATATATATATATATATATATATATATATATATATATATATATATATATATATATATATATATATATATATATATATGTATATTAGGTATATATGTAATATATATATACATGTTATTTGGTATATAGTGTCAGCTTTCAACATACCACATACAACCGGGTAGAATAGTGATCAAATTGCTTTAGTGGACTCAGCAGTTTTCAATCTGCTTCCTGAATCGTCTTCAAAAAGCGAGAGCAAGATATGAAAGGTCAGCCAATCTAACAGTGATCTCATCCCACAATCCTCACCCTTGCTCCATATGTGGCCTCCTTTGTAAATTCCTAGCTGGTCTTAAGTGTCACTTAAGATTATCGCCCAAAATTTTATAACTGAAATAATTAAGCTGTCAGATCCTCATACGTCGTAACCGAGGGGAGAGTCCATTATTAAATATATATATATATATATATATATATATATATATATATATATATATATATATGTATGTATGTATGTATGTCTCTGTTTGTGTGTTTGTAATAAAGACAGACACACACAAATATATATATATATATATATATATATATATATATGTGTGTGTGTGTGTGTGTATTCACAGTATGTCAAATTATATCTGTCAATTTTATCAGAGTAAAACTGATTTTAAACTACAGATGCTCGTAATATTTTCAGGCTATAATTATATTAATGTTTGCAATGTAGCTTGTGACTCTCAGATTGTCATATTCACGCTAATGTAAAATATTGATACTGGTGTCAGATTTTAGGATGCTTAAATATTTATTGATAAATATATCCAAACTATCTCGTCCAGGGAAAGACGGTTGATTAACGCAATATCTCTTATATATAAAACATTATTTTCATTAAAATTTTCCATCTGAATAAAACCTCTTTGACATTTTATGAGCTTCATCTGTCTTGCACACATTTATTTCGTTAACTTTTCCTTTAATTTCATTTGAAAATATTGTTAATGATATCTCTTGTGTCTCTTTCTATTGCACTATGCAATATAAACTCCAAAATATATAAACATTTCATTCATGAAATATATTTTAATAAAATATTACTTTTCATTAATTTGCATGTTAATATAAGTATTGTTTAATTTCTATTCTATGGCTTTCATCAGTCTTTGATGTTGATATTTTATAGGACTATATTAAATTAACATTTATTGTAGCATTTTTTTTTTCAATATTATTAGGTCATCCCATATGTCCTGTCAGAAATTTAACTTTTTGTTAAAATGAACGAAATTTAAAGAGTATTTTATAATGTCTAATGGAGCTGAACATTATTTTTATGTTTAGATGCATTTAAACTGATCAGATTTTATTTCAGAGAACAATAAAATTAAATTTTCTTTGATTAAAACCCTGCTAACATGGAAGTACCCAAGAATCATTTGAGGCACATAATGCTTTATGAGTTCAAGAAAGAAAACTCAGCAGCCGAAGCGGCTAGAAACATTCATTCAGTTTATGGAGAAGAATGTGTGAATGAAAGAACTTGCAAAAGATGGTTTGCAAAATTCAGAGGTGGTGATTTCACCCTTGAAAATGAAGATCGAACCGGACGTCCAGTTGAGTTTGATGAAAAGCTTCTTGAAGCAGCCCTTGAAGAAAATCCTGCTTTATCAGTTGAGGAATTGGCAGTGGTTCTCAGTTCAAACCATACAACTGTTCATCGTCATCTTCTACAACTTGGAAAAGTTCCTAAACTTGGAAAATGGGTGCCTCATGAATTGTCTGTAAACAACCTCAAATCCCGAGTTTACATCAGCTCCTCTCTCCATTCTCGCCAACTTGTTTCACCTTTTTTGGATAGACTTGTGACTGTCGACGAAAAATGGTTGTTTTATCGAAATGTTAAGCGTCGTAGACAGTGGCTTGGTAAAGGGGAAGGACCCCAGCCACAGCCGAGAAGGGAACTTCATAGGCAAAATGTTCTTCTTTCAATCTGGTGAGATTGCCAAGGAATAATCCAGTTTGAATTCTTACCACCTAATGCAACAATTAATGCTCAAATATACTGTCAGCAATTAGAGAGTTTGAACCAAACTTTGGGGAAAATGACCTGCTCTAGTGAATCGAAAACGGGTGATGTTTCATCAGGACAATGCACGACCACACACAGTAAGAATCACGTCACAAAAGATCGAAGAACTTAGTTGGGAGAAAATTACTCATCCACCTTATTCTCCCGACCTTGGTCCTTCAGACTACCATTTGTTTCATAGCTTACAGAATCATTTGCAAGAAACAGCTTTTGTAACATAGGAAGAAGTTAAAACTGACATTTGTGAGTTCTTCGAATCAGATCCAAAATAATTTTACAGTAATGGAATTAGTAAGCTTGTTAATAGATGGAAGGAAGTCATAGATAATCAGGGAAAATACATTGTTGGTTGAATCTGTAATTAAAGGTAACATTTGGTCACTTGTTTTCTTTATTCAAAATTCGGACAGAACTTATGTGAAGACCTGATATTTATATGTAAATCACATCTTTGTAACTTGAGCTAAATAATGTGTATGGATATATTAAATTAACATTTATTGTAGCATTTCTTTTCAGTATTATTTGCTTGAATAATGTTTTCCTTTATCATATCCATTTCTTTAAAAAATTAGCCGCATATTTTTATTGGGTTAATATTTGTTTATGCTGGATGCGATTGCTTTTTTGGAATAGTGGACAATAAAAAGCTTTACAGAATATGAAAATGGTGATACCGATAAACTTTAGTCGATGCATTTTCTGGCAAAATCATTACCAATGTGCGTTGTCATGTAACAAGAGTGTCTTCGGCTCAGCCTATAATTAAACATAAGTTGACCTCAAAAGGAACGGCCACTTTACAAAATATTAAAAATGCATGAGACTAGATTTTTAATCATTTCTTCTAGATGAGGAATGGTAGTGTGAGCTGTACGTAATGTGCTTGGTATTATCGATTTTCTGTGCTTTGGTAAGTTTTCACTATTCACAGATATACACATATATGGTTAACATTCCTTATATTACTAGGGAGAGAGTCTAAATAGAGCGGTTGGCGTTATAAAAAGCGTGATAATAGGAAAAACACTGAATGGCGACTGTGTGTTTCCGGTTTAATTTCGACCTTCAAATGAAAAAAATTGTCGTAAGATCGCATGGATAATATATATATATATATATATATTCATATATAACATATAGATTTATGGTATGCATTTGGTATGGGTTAATGTGCTCGATATCACGGATAGATCGTATATAAATATAAAAGTGGACATTGAAGTCAACACCCAGAGGCGACAGTCTGTTTCATTCTAAATAAAATTGATAGGTCATATGTATATATATATATATATATATATATATATATATATATATATATATATATATATATATATATGGCACGAATGACTTTACAATTGCGGTTTCCATGCTGACTTTCTATATATCTATTTATCTATCTATCCTCTCACTCTCTCTCTCTTTCTCTCTCTCTCTCTCTCTCTCTCTCTATATATATATATATATATATATATATATATATATATATATATATATATATATATATATATCCTTGCATTTAGATAACATGTTAAATATGGCTTTACGTTTAGCATGAAACACACCGTCGCCTCCAGGTTTTGATTCCATGCTTACTTTTATCTATCTATCTATCTCTCTGTCTGTCTGTCTGTCTGTCTGTCTGTCTCTCTCTCTCTCTCTCTCTCTCTCTCTCTCTCTCTCTCTATATATATATATATATATATATATATATATATATATATATATATATATATATATATATATATATATATGTATCCTTGCATTTAGATAACATGGTAAAAATGGCTTTACGTTTGCGTTTAGCATGAAACAGACCGTCGCCTCCGGGCTTTGACTTCAATGCTGACTTTTATCTATCTATCTATCTATCTATCTATCTATCTATCTGTCCTCTTTCTCTCTCTCTCTGTGTCACTCTCTCTCTCTCTATCTCTCTCTCTCTCTCTCTCTCTCTCTCTCTCTATATATATATATATATATATATATATATATACATATATATATATATATATTGAGTTTGAATAACATGGTAAAAAAAGCTCTGCATAAACAGGTTTAGAGTGAAATGCTATTAAGCCTGCAGACATACTAACACAGATATTGTGGACCCCATAAATTCTTCGAAATATATAGATGCTTAAGTTCAGGGAACCATACACACTTTTGCGTAGTGCCTTGATTGAAATGCAAGCCTTGACAGCGCATTACCGTCGAATGAGAAAACGAAACAGTAAAATGATAAAAAATAAAAGCAAATAATAATAGCGAGAGCGGAAACCGCCTTACCGACTGTCGCTAATCTGACATTTACGTTTTTGTCTTTTTACAGTTGAAGAACTTCCCGGTCTGATAGAGAGAGATGGTGATGATTCCTTGTTTTGGCCCCACCGATCCCCGGCGTCGGTAAGTGGAAATACTTTGTAGATATTTCTTACTATTTATTTTCATACGGGACGCGTATATTTATTTTTATTTTTATTCTCACACACACACACAAACACACACACATATATATATATATATAAGGTGTGCTATATAAATGGGTTAATGTGTTCAATTTCAAGGATAGATTGAATGTAAATATAAAATGGACATTGATGTCACCACCCAGAGGTGAAAATCTGTTTTATGCTTATTCACAATCATATAGGCAAAATTCTGGCTGTCTCCCTTAAATGAGAAACGCATCGGCTAAGAAGTTTTCTTTTTATCTTTATTCATATATATATATATATATATATATATATATATATATATATATATATATATATATATATATGTGTGTGTGTGTGTGTGTGTGTGTGTGTGTGTGTGTGTGTGTGTGTGTGTACTACAGCCCAAACGTTGGAGTGAATCAATTGTAATGTTTTAAATTATCCCAATATTTTTTTTTTGCATTTTAAATAAGTCAAATTCATTATACGTGGTAAAAAGAAAGTGAGACATGATATTTTATTAAAAATTTTTTTATTTTTATTATAAATTTTATCATGAGAAAAAGAAAAAAAATCATATTATGATTAAATTTTGCATTTAAGTTTGATTACTGCATCGCAAAATTTTGGCATTCGTTGCAAAGTTTTGATAATATATTCCATTCATTTTCCATGATTCTTAGAAATCTTTCATTTTTGTCACTCTTCTCTCAAGTTCATTCCATGCTAGTTCTAGGGGTTGTTCAAAACTTTTGATATGTAATATATATGTACACACACACACACACACACACACACACACACACATATATATATATATATATATATATATATATATATATATATATATATATATATATATATATGTCTGTCTGTGTGTGTGTAACATCCTACATGGCATCACTCGGAAAAGTAATCGTATATTTAATTAAAAACATACCGATCTTAAAAATGTCAGGGTGAAACTAATAGAACCTTCGCTGTTATAATGTTAGCATCAACGTTCCGTATATTGATTAGAAATAGTCGAAAATATTCGAACAAAAACACGATAAAGTTTGGAATTTTTATCCAGATATTTGATCCGGATGTGTCACAATTTATACCCCGAATACAAAACTATAAACTTAAATCGAAGAAAGGAAAGTTCAGTCAGTTTGACAAAACATTTTTCATTATTATTTCACAAATAGACCCGTACACGCGCTCACACACATATATACATATATGTATATTAAATTTAGTTTTAAGGTATGCTATATTTTCGTATTAAAATGCTCAATACCAAAAATAGACGATATGTAAATATAAATGTGGAAATTGACGATTGCTTTTAGTTTTTTTCCTGTGGGTGTTGTATATATATATATATATATATATATATATATATATATATATGTGTGTGTGTGCGTGTGTGTGTGTGTGTGTGTGTCTGTGTGTGTGTCTGTGTGTGTGTGTCTTTAATTCTTCTTTATTTCCCTTCATTTCTTTACCTCACTCTCTCCTTCTCTCCCCATCCCTCTGTTCTCCCTTTCTCTTTCCCCCACCAAATTTTTTTAAAAACCTTATATTGACATTTTTATTTTTCTTTCTTCCTCTTTTAATATAAAAAAAAATCGCATTCTTTTTTCTTTCTGTCCCTCTTCTTTTTTTTCCAGATAAATTTACTCCATTTTCTAAAAAACTTCGGTCTGAAGAAATGAATATTTTATATATTCATGAAATAAATTATAACCGTATGGATTTTTAAGGATCGTCTGTTCATATATATATATATACATATATATATATATATATATATATATATATATATATATATATATATTTATCATCTTTTGTTTGAATAGTTTCACAAGGGTGTTAATTTCATGGTGTTTTTCTGTTCTTCGTAGATGATAATTAAAACACTATATTTTATATAATGTCGGGAATCACAGTTATAATCTTGAACTATCAAAATAAAAACTAGAATTCTGGAAGGTTTATGTGAAAACTATACTAAGTGTGGTAAATTTTTAAAACATGGGAAAACTATGTTTTAAATATTTTGAATATAATCTTTGAAAAACTACCAGAATACCTGCAGGCATAAAACTTCATAGGATACAGATAAGTGGTTTGTTTAAGTCTCTTAATTTTATCTTCATTCTTAAGTGTATCTGATGTTTGTATATATATATATATATATATATATATATATATATATATATATATATGGGTGCCAGATCTGCAGAGAGACAGAAATAATGAGAGAAAATGGGAGAGAGGAACTGAAATTAATAAAATAACGAAAGGAATATTCTGTTATTTAATAAGATATGCTTCGCAGATGATTAACATTCGAGGATCTGTTTTCTTTCGCAATTATGCTATTTTTAAATTGAGGTCGACGACAATGTCTGTAAAAATAACGAAATTCCTTTTGCTACGACAAAATTAAAACAATTGATGCGTCCGAATGTTTAAATTCAAAAACAAAAATTACTACCAGTCTTGGAAAACTTTCAGGCACAGAAACAGAGACTAAAATATGGAGGAGAAAACGTATATAGACGAGAAGGATAATTGAAATTGTGAAGAGACATTTTAAGAGCAAAAACAGAAGGTATTTCAGAAATATTCAATTAAAAAGGAAATAACAAAGAATGAATAAATAAATAATTTAGAAAATAGTAAGAAATTTTAACTCATCTTAATTCAAAGAGTTTTAAAAAAATCTATGCAAAATTGATTTCTGACGTTTTATAAATCTATGGAACTTTTTAGTATTTATGCATTTTGGAAACAAATATCTCCTTTCGATTAAATAATGAGTTCAGTTTGTAATCCCCTTATGATCAACAGGATTGACAGCACTTGATGAAGACTGGTGTTTACGAAGGCCGTAGAATTGCGTTAATAACAATAAAATTGATAGCAAAGATAAAGACATACGGAAAATCAAGGAAAAGGAAAACGGGAGAGAGAAACATATATCCGGGACAGTGTCCTTATTTTTTATTTTCTTATCAAAGTGTTTCGGATGTTGGGTCTTCGAGACTTCTTCAGGAAATATCGCACTGAAAGATTTACTTAACCTATCTGGTTAGTTGATTGCTCTTGTTGTGCTGACACTTGTTACAGGCGGATTAAATCGTTGGGTCGTAAATTTGATGATGTAGTATTTGTGAGTTACATCCTTGACTCAGGCAGTACCGACTAGACACGGTAGAGACAGGTTTCTGACCACATCAGGTTGAAACTCCGGTTAAGCAACGTCGAGCCTGATCAGTAACTAGATTGGTGACCGCTTGGAAATATCAGATGCTGTACTCTCAGATTTGCGGCTGGTGTAATGACTCGGAATTGCTATCGGAGAGCCGAGTTCCAATTTTAGTTGGTTTTGTTATATTCACTTAAGCGCAGATAAACTTGCTTCTTCCCCAAACTATGGGTTAATTGGAAAGAATTTTATAACAAAAAATATTATTATCTATAAAAAAAAAAAGAATGAATAAAAAAACATTGGGAAGAATTTATTTAGATTTCGGCCTTAAATAATCCATAGATGTTGACATGTCGCTAAACAAAAACAATCAACCAATTAGGTGAAACTGGGCGAGCAATAACTGAGTAGAAGTAAATAAAATCTAGAGGAAATATCCCTAAACATGTGCAGTGCTCCGGGCACAATATACTCCATTAGATTAAATAAAATGTTCAGCTCGTAATTCCATGGGGATTACTCAGATAGGAAAGCACTTAATGAAGATTGAAGCCTATCACTGAAGAAACGTTGTGATAATAACAATAAAAATGAGAACAAAATTCCGACTAGAAACTGATCTCTTATAGATTTGGATGGTAAAATCAGATGGAAAAAAATGAAAAGGATCGGAAAACGTAAAAGGAAAATGAGTTCGAACTGTCTTAAAAAGTGTAACAATCGGGCTTCAAAGAGAGACGGAGACGACGACAGAGGACTCGGTGATGATCTGTGTCAAAGAACATAGAAGAAATAAGAAACTTTATTCAGTAATCATCATCATAATCATAATCATCATCATCCTCATCATCTTTCGACCTCCCTATGGCTGATCAGAACTTAATTGACAATTCCTTTTCCACACTGTTCGGTCCAGTATTGCTGTCGCCAGATCCCTAATATCCAACTCTGAGTCCCCAGCTATGTTATGTGGGAAAGTTAATTTTCGTGAGAAGACAATTCCAAAATAGTGCCATAAGATGAGATGACTTCCCTACGGTGGCAGTGGCCGTCAAACTGTAGTCGTTTTTGGTTGAGCTTAAGAGACATTGGTCTCAGTCCTCCGTAGATTGTATTAAGTGCTTTATGGGAACACCAACGTAAGTTCTAGATATTTCTTAATAGATTTGTATAGCCTCCATCGAGTCGTCTTTCAAGACGAACAGATTACGTTCAAGTTTCTGCTCCATACATGAGGACTGGTTCACTCGGTTTTCGAAAAGTTTGAACTTTTAAGGAGGATGGAAGGTTCGAGCGCCAAATTTTGTCAAGTTTGTTACACGGATTCTATGCAAGAGCTTTGCAGATATTGAAGCCTTATAGTGAATCTATAGATCTATTATTGATTGATTTTAACTCGAATCGTTCAGTAATAAAGGCAGCCAACAAATCGAAAAAGGAATTTTAAGTGGCTGAAGAAATGCAAATCAACCATAATACATTTACTGCAGCGACAAATAATCTAAAAAAGAAAGCAAAAACAAACGCAATGTACCAAATGCAAAACCGATGACAAGAGAAGCCTCTTCACGGTAAATACTCTTCCTGTACCAAACAAGTTGGTGAAGACAAACCATGTAACCATCAGTGGTTATGTAGTGCAGGGTTAAATGTTGAAACCGATGGTTATATTCATGCTGCACAGGGCAAATGCTTGCTAACTAGAAATTACCAAGAATGCATATTGCAGATTCAAATAACCAGAATCAATTGACACTCTTGTATCAGATTGAATGGTGTTAGCATATACTTAATATAAAACTCAGTATGATAGAGTAGCCGATGCCTTAAAGAAATGGCAAAAAGCACACATATTACGAATAGCTTTATCTATGAAAATATGTGTGATCTTAATTTTGTTTAAATGATCAGTGGAAAACTCTCATGAAGACATTTCTGACCTTAGGTCTCTGGTGGGGACCCAGAAGAAAATGTGTATACAACAGAAATCAAATTCCTGAACACAACATCTCGGAGATACAAAAAATTACATTCTGCGTAACAGCACATATTATCCACAAAAAAACTCTCCATCTAAACGAAATATCCCAAATATGCATTGATAACTCTCCTACGGTGTCCTTGTTACTCATAGATCCCTGAGTGGAATTTGTAATTAGACGCTTAAAATTACGTCCTGGCAAGATGATACCACACGTAATAAAAATAAATCTGTAGTTACGGATGTGTTAACGGTCGTGTTATGTTTAACGGCACCAAAGAAGAAATCCTTCCGTACACTTTCTTCGAAAGATTCTATATCTCTCCCTCAGACATATGTAAAATATCTCTCCCTCAGACATATGTAAAATATCTCTCCCTCAGACATATATCTCTCCCTCAGACATATGTAAATTATCTCTCCCTCAGACATATGTAAATTATCTCTCCCTCAAACATATGTAAAATATCTCTCCCTCAGACATATATCTCTCCCTCAGACATATGTAAAATATCTCTCCCTCAGATATATGTAAATTATCTCTCCCTCAGACATATGTAAAATATCTCTCCCTCAGACATATGTAAAAATATCTCTCCCTCAGACATATATCTCTCCCTCAGACATATGTAAAATATCTCTCCCTCAGACATATATCTCTCCCTCAGACATATGTAAAATGTCTCTCCCTCAGACATATATCTCTCCCTCAGACATATGTAAAATATCTCTCCCTCAGACATATGTAAAATATCTCTCCCTCAGACATATGTAAAATATCTCTCCCTCAGACATATATCTCTCCCTCAGACATATGTAAAATGTCTCTCCCTCAGACATATATCTCTCCCTCAGACATATGTAAAATGTCTCTCCCTCAGACATATGTAAAATATCTCTCCCTCAGACATATATCTCTCCCTCAGACATATGTAAAATATCTCTCCCTCAGACATATATCTCTCCCTCAGACATATGTAAAATATCTCTCCCTCAGACATATATCTCTCCCTCAGACATATGTAAAATATCTCTCCCTCAGACATATATCTCTCCCTCAGACATATGTAAAATATCTCTCCCTCAGACATATATCTCTCCCTCAGACATATGTAAAATGTCTCTCCCTCAGACATATATCTCTCCCTCAGACATATGTAAAATATCTCTCCCTCAGACATATATCTCTCCCTCAGATATATGTAAAATATCTCTCCCTCAGACATATATCTCTCCCTCAGACATATGTAAAATATCTCTCCCTCAGACATATATCTCTCCCTCAGACATATGTAAAATATCTCTCCCTCAGACATATATCTCTCCCTCAGACATATGTAAAATGTCTCTCCCTCAGACATATGTAAAATATCTCTCCCTCAGACATATATCTCTCCCTCAGACATATGTAAAATATCTCTCCCTCAGACATATATCTCTCCCTCAGACATATGTAAAATATCTCTCCCTCAGACATATATCTCTCCCTCAGACATATGTAAAATGTCTCTCCCTCAGACATATGTAAAATTGCTGGACAGACTTGGTTCCCTAGCCATATGTCGTAACTATTCTTGAAAAAGGACAATATTGAATTTTAAAAAAAGAAAGGAACTGGATAGCGTCAGACACTCTTACCTCGGAGGCACTCACTGCTATTAAGGCTGCAGTACTTGTAGTGCGCCAATTACCCAATAATTTATGGGAGTCGTACTTATCTGGCACTTAACGAATCCTAATCATAATTTGAAAAGAGATAACGTTAAATAGAATACAAATCTGAATATTATGTTTTAATTATTACACTAATATTAATGGCAATGAACTGCACAGATGCTGCAAAAGTAGGGCTTCCATAGCTTCAGATTTTAATTGATTAAACCATACATGTTTTTTCATGGAGTATTAAGTATATACAGTTTATATCTTGTTCCGTACTACAGTTATAAGTCCATTTACCTAATCTTAATTATGTTATACTTATAATAATTGAAGACACGTGTCCGATCATAAATGTAGTGCCGCACATTATCAAGTTTCCGTGCAGTCTCCCGTTACAATAAATTCAATTATCGAAAATGTTGTTTCAGGTAGAAAATTTAATAATGGCGTATAACACATACATTAAAATATGGAATTAACAAAAGAAGGAAAAAGATGTAAAAAGAAGGTAGACATTTAATACGGAAGAACAGAAAGATAACCGGGAGGTAGCGGTTGTCACACCTCACTCGTCAGAACTCGATCGAGGACTAAAATAGCAAATGTATGCAGCGGCTAAAACAATAAAGGAAAAACTAATACAAAAGTATTAGTAATATACTAAACACAGAATATCTACATTAGATCACATTAAGTCCTAGTAGACATTCCTTCTGTTCATATATGGAAGAATACTTAATGAAAATGTTCTCAAGAACTTTAAGATGGATCTGCATAAAACGGAGAACATATTCTCACGGCACGCTTCGACGCACTGCCAGGTTTTAATCAGGTGCCGATTATTGCGATTGGAGACCCGGATGATCCAGCAGACTTATACACATTGTTTCGCAGCTAACCTCTTCTAACCAACGATGGAATTGTCTCGGGAATTCTCCTCTGAAGAAGTTGAGTTGTCTTGCTTATATAGTCAGCTGACATTAAAAGAATAAATAATGAAGCTTATTTTGAAGATAGGCAGGTGGTTATTACAGATCAATTCCGACATTGACTGAAACGAAAACATTACTTGTGGAGTCGCTGAAAAAAATACAGTGAAATACTGACCGATATTTGCAGATCAAAAATTGCGCCAGTAGAAGCAATTCAGAGCAGTCTTAAATAGACATAACCTTTTCCAGTACATTTTACACGGTTGAAAAATTAGGCACACAAAATTGCGCAATTTTCTAATTTATGGTCGATTGCACAATAACCAAAGGATAGCCGTTTCAAATAATTGAACTATGTGGAACTGCTCCTGTTTACAAGAACATAATAGCAGTGTAGATAAAATAGACATATTGTACATCTTAAGCATCACTTAACATTAACATTTAAGCAAAGAGAACGTATTTATTTACGACTTAAAGAAGTTTTCAACCCTGTACGTCATTTTACTAAAGAGATGACAACAACAACAACAACAACAATAATAATAATAATAACAATAATAATAATAATAATAATAATAATAAGGAGAAGAAGAAGAAGAAGAAGAAGAAGAAGAAGAAGAAGAAGAGATGGAGGAGAGGAATTAATGTGTCAAGGAAGAAATGAAGCGGCCCATATGGTATTGGAATGGTGCTGATAAAGTTGCAGGAATCTTGAGTAGACTTCCTGACACTTTACCCCCCCCCCCCAAATATACATACATCCTTTTGACGCGAATTCGCAATTGCATGAGTAATATATATATATATATATATATATATATATATATATATATATATATATATATATATATATATATATATATGTGTGTGTGTGTGTGTCTGTGTGTCTTTGTGTGTGTGTGCGTGTGCGCGCACGCGCGCGTGTGTGTGTATGCGTGCGCCTGTGTGTGTGCGCGTGCGTGTGTGTGTATTGAGGGGAGGATGGAAAAAAGGAATTGCAAAGAAAAGAAATACGAAAGAGAGTAAGAAGCAAATAACGGAAGAACAACGATGTCATATTCAGAACATATAAACTAAGCTCACTCCAGTAGTGAAGAACACTCTTTCGGAAATTGACCTGCAAGTAATTTTCATAAAAGATGCGCTCGGATTTAGCAAAGAGGCGGAAGATAAGTCTTTCGCAGCGTAATCAGAATTCTGCATCCAGAAACCGGACAGATTTCCGTCTCTTCTCCTTATGTTCAACCATTCCATCAATGTCTGCTTTCGTCAGACAAAGCGAGCGAAACAATAGACAGTGATGATCCCAGAAGTCATTTTCATCCAGGTCGTAAATCTTGAATCAAATGCAGAAAGAAAGAAATAGATCCATACAAAAGTTCAAACTTCACACACAGTGGACCATATACATATGATCGTTACAGCTCTACATTTCGGAACAATAAACACTAATTAATTAGATTCAAGAGGTCAAATCACATGTTTGGCAAACAGAAATCAGAATGGACATGAAGCTTGACTTTGTATGCTGTTCACACAGGGTAACTTAAAACTATAGACGAAGTTTTCTGTAAACTTAGAGATGTATTGTTTATTAGTATTTCAGATTTTAACCTTGTAACCTTTTGCAACGGGGGTTGTATTTCATTTCATCAGATTAAATCGGAAATAAATCTTATCAACAATTTCGTCATTACAAACAGAAACATCTAAAAAGCTTCTATGAATCCACCAGAAGAATTGATAAGAACATATTTATTTACGTTTAATATTAATTAATCTCTGAATAATTTAAGACAATATCTTAGGGAGGATTTTATTTATGTCAGACGACGTGTTATTATTTCTGTTATTCGTATTATTTATATGCGTTTTGTTCCTAATTTTTTGGCGATTCTCACAAAGGTTTCCAGTTATTGTTTCCTCCGGTCTTCATCAGGTGCTTGACGATAACTTACAAGTAATCTATAAGCAATAACTGGGCTGTATTAAATAAGAGCCAGTTCAATCATCCTTAGAGATTTTAGGTGTGACGAAAACAACATACCCCCGTAGATTAAATAAGAATTTAGTTCGAAATTCCCTGAAACTTACGCTGATCGACATGTAGCTGATGACGGCCAGAGGGTAATGCGTGCGAAACGTTTCGATAACAACAAAAACGAGGCAATAAACACTATGTAAATAATTATTTCCATGTGTTGTGACGCTGTACGCAAACCAGATGAACTAAATGAACTACGTCATCTGACCAAACGCTCCCTGATAAGAATTGGAATAAAATATATTATACTTAAATAAATGTTGATTTTATTCTCAGAATTTTTTTAAAGTATTTCACAAAAAAATGCTAACCGATTTATTTTATATAACATCTATAACTTAAAGTGATCGAACCCTTATAATTCTTTTCTTCAATGTGCCATATTCCTTCAAGATTTTGTCAATGATGGCTCACCAAAATTCCCTCTCTTTTTTAGCACTTTTATCTTTTACTTATCTTTGCTTAACTTTGGTCTGCCATCCATTTGATCAAAGCTCGCTATGTAGATTATGCATTATTACTTTGTCCATCCTGCCTTTAATCTGCCTTGTGAATATTAAATTTTCCAAGCACTCTTTTCTCATTATGTGCCATACAAGTTTCAACTGTTTCTCTTTGATGTTTTTTATCAGTGTCCTTTTTGTTCCAATTTCTCGAAAACTTCGTCATTGCTGAAATTTTCACCATCCTTCGACAGAACCGCATTTTTTGTTGCTCCAACTTTCTTTTTCGTCTGAGTGGAGATTTTTCCTCATTCACTGGCATATAGGAGGACTGATATTGCACAACATCTCAGTACTGCTTTCTTTGATTCTAATGAAATGTTCCCGTTATTCACTATTTTGCGTAGCTTTTGGAAGATATTTTCCCCAGATATTTAAATTGCTGTGTTTGTTTAATTTTGCTATCTCCAGATATATCGTAAATTGCATACTGGACTAAAAACCATAAATTCTGTTTTCTTGTAATTAATGTTTAATGCTTTCTTCTTGCTTTTCTTCACTACTTTCTGTAGATGTTCTTGTAATTATCTTACTCTGTTTTATATCAACACTGTGTCATCTGCATATGTAATGATTTTTTAAGATTATGGCAGACTGTCGCCTCTAAGTGTTGACTTCTATCTTCACTTTTATATTTACACACGCTCTATCTCTGATATTGAGCACTTTATCCCATAAATATAGCACATCTTAAGACTATATTTCTTCATATATATATATATGAACAGCACTAGTTGCCTGACGATTGCATCTAGCATGAAACAGACTGTCGCCTCTAAGCTTTGACTTCTATATTTATATATATATATATATATATATATATATATATATATATATATATATATATATATATATATGTATGTATGTATATATGCATATTGAGAGAGAGAGAGATAGAGTACGCCATATATATATGTGTGTGTGTGTGTGTGAGAGAGAGTGTGTGTGTGTGCGTGCGTGTGCGTGCGTGTGCGTGCGTGTGCGTGTGTTTGTGTGTATGTACGATTAAGATTAAGATTACCGTATCATTGTAGTGGTAAACGAGTTAAAGCCCTTCATGCATGACTTGAAAATCATCATTCGGGATACTCTCTTGAATCGGAATCTAATTATTAGTGAATATGAGAAAAAAATGAAAAACATATGGTAACAAATTTGAGTCTATCAGGATAATAGGCTTTAATTTTATTTCATTAACTTGTATTTTAATGAAAGTAATGCATTCTATACGAAATATATAGAGTTGATATTTTGTTTTTTATTATGCGCTATGAATTTTGAAGCGATGTGAGTTTTGAAAAAATATTTGGAGCAATTACTGTTTTGTGATTTAGAAAATCTCCTACCTTATGTAATTATCCGTCTAT
>OZ038490.1:118486046-118488546 GCA_964036315.1 Acanthosepion esculentum | reverse complement strand
TGTGCCTTTTCTTAGGTTGAAGGTGACATCTAGAAAATCTACTTCGTTTAGGTTAGTTTTTATATCTATCTCGATTGACTGGTTCAACAGCATAAATAACAAACAAAATTGCCACTTCCTACAATTAGACATAAAAGAATTTTACCCATCCATAACAGAACGTACACTAGATAAGGCCATCAACTTAGCTCAGGAACAAATAATAATAAAACCAAACGAAATCGACATCATTAAGCACTCACGTAAATCATTATTATTTCACCATGAAGAAGCATGGATAAAGAAAGATGGGATATTTGACACTACAATGGGAAGCTTTGACGGTGCAGAGACATGCGAAATCGTAGGCATTTACTTACTACACGAACTAAGCAAAATAATAGATAGAAATGACACAGGGCTCTACAGAGATGACGGTCTCATAATCTTAAGAAACTGCAACAAACAAAAGACTGATAAAACTAGAAAAGCAATAATTAAAATTTTCAAAAATAACGGATTCGAGATAGATATAAAAACTAACCTAAACGAAGTAGATTTTCTAGATGTCACCTTCAACCTAAGAAAAGGCACACACAAACCATACAGAAAACCGAATGATAAACCACAGTACATACATATATACTCCAACCACCCGCCTTCTATAATCAAACAGATACCTAAATCGATTAACCGCAGGCTTTCCGACAATTCTTCCGATGAATCTATATTTAACAAGGCCAAGAAAGACTACGAAACAGCCCTAAAAGATAGCGGATTCCCAGCAACACTCACATACTCACCACAGAACACAAAAAAGACCAACAGAAAAAGAAATATCATATGGTTCAACCCACCGTACAGCAAAAACGTAAAAACAAACATAGGAAAAATATTCTTCAAGCTTTTACACAAACACTTCCCGGAATCAAGCACCCTACACAAAATATTCAACAAAAACACAGTAAAAATCAGCTACAGTTGCACCGAGAACATGGCACAAATAATAAAAAAGCACAACAGAAAAATTATTAACAAACCACACGAACAAATTAAACCCACGTGCAACTGCAGAATAAAAAACGAATGTCCCTTAAACGGTAATTGTTTACAAAACAACGTAATCTACCAAGCCACGACAAAATCAGCAGATAATGAAGAAAAAGTATATATAGGAGTAACCGAAGGACCATGGAAACAAAGAAATTATGTACACAAAATGTCTTTCACAAATAGTAAATATGCGAACAGCACAATGCTTTCTAAGTATATCTGGGAAATAAAAAACAAAACACACACCACACCAAAAATATCTTGGAAAATAAGGAAAAAATCATCAGCCTACAACAACCTATCAAAAACCTGCAAACTTTGCTTGGAGGAAAAAATAGCTATCATTACCTTCCCAGATGAAAATAAATTATTAAATAAAAGATCCGAGCTAATCTCAAAATGTAGACATGAAAACAAATTTTTACTACGTAACTTAAAATAGAAAAATAAACAAATATATAAACAAACAACAATAAAATAAGCAAAATAAATTACTCCAAACAAATCATAAAACCACACCTGTTAGAATATACGAAACAAAATCAAAACAAAAGAACGGACGAAAGTTATAACTGTTATACAAATAAAAATAATAATAAAAAAAAAAAATAAATAAATAAAAAAAAAAAAAAAACATTAATAAAAGATAATATACTACGTTACTTAAAAACCGAAAGCCAAAAAGATATAGTGTAACAAATAAATAACAACAAGTATAATAAATCGATCTAAATACATCCAAATATATAAATAAACTAACAACCGATTACGATAAACTAGCCGTTTAAAAAACAAAACAAAAACAAATAAAGATAACCAACCTAAATAGATAAATTAAAAACTGTTCCCACCTAAATAATAGTCAGAAAAAACCACAAATTCAACAAACAGATTTAATCAATGACAAATAAACAAATATATAAGATAAAAAATAAAAATGAAAATAAATAAAAACAAGCAAAACAATTTGACCCAAATAAATAAGCGAACAAGCGATTTCCGGTAATGACGGCCATTATAGACTACCAACAATAAGCCATATAAACAAATTTTTACTACGTTAACCAAAAACACCGATCAAAATAAAAGAATAAATAAATAAATACATAAGATAAAAAATAAAAATAAAAATAAAAAAACAAACAAAAAACAAGCAAAACAATTTGACATAAATAAATAAACAAATAAGCCACTTCCGGTAAAAGTAACCGCCAAAATAGACTACCCATAATGCACCACTGACCCTTATATAAATAGCCGAGAAAAATAACAGCACTAGTCGCCTGACGATTGCACTAGCATGAAACAGACTGTCGCCTCTAAGTGCTGACTTCCATGTCCACTTTTATATATATATATATATATATATATACACACATATATATATATATACATGTACATATACATATATATATATATATATATATATATATATAAATAAATAACTAGCGGGACAGACCACTATAAT
>OZ038490.1:118423546-118481046 GCA_964036315.1 Acanthosepion esculentum | reverse complement strand
ACAAAGATGAGGTCAATATCCTGACTATAATATTATTATTTAATAATAAATCTTCGTGCTAGATATTCAAACATAAATTATTATGCAATTCGTCTTATTTCTAAGGGTAAACCGAATCTGAAAAGTGAATTAAATTTTATAAGTGACTTTCAGATATCAGCTGCAGAAATATTCGTAGCCTTCTGATCTTTTGTGTGATCATTTGGGATTTTATTTCCAAAAAGATCACTTTCTCTAGGAAAATTCACAGACAGGTGTTTGTCCATTCTGCGCACTAAATCCCACCAGTACGCCAGTCTATATTTGCACCAGCATTACGCTAGCATGCTCTACAAATATACCATTCTTTTACTCATTGTTTGGCCATATAAAAAGCTGTGCATCTAGAAATCGATATTAATATTTGCTTCTTCTTACAAGCCAATATAAAAAAAGAATTTTAAAAGGTTTCTCATGAATGGCTCGTGAAAAAATGAAAGTTTCTCGAACCGGGAAAATTTAAAAATATAAAAGATAAAAATTTATTTATTTAAGGATATTTTGATCTGAATTTATTATTCTTGTGATATGACTAATTCCAGATTTGTCTTGATAAAGAAGAGGCAAATAATTTCATAATAGTGCAAGAAAAATGTCATAAAATACGATTCTATTTATAGTGTTTTATATATCCGTACTTTGAGTTTTGTTTGTATCTACTGAGATATAGCAATAGATTATGACTCTATATTTGTAGATTGTCACCATACACGCTTAGCAATTATGTTATTTAGACGGTTTGGCCATACATTTACTTACAGTGTGGCCCATACCGGTGGTCTGCCGTATATAAACTGCTTCCTTGCGTGTAGTTGATGTCGGCATTTGTTCCGACCACATAAACAAAACGAGAATGTAAAATTGGAAAAATATCTGGTTTTCATACGAGGAATAACAAAAAATAATTTGATAACATTTGTTTATGCCATCATTGGTATATATGCAACATTCTCAAAGATCTTACAAGAAAAAAAAAACTCGATCAAAAATATGACTAAATAAATAAGAATACTTCGTTCCAGAAGAAATGAAAGTCTTGTTCTCTCTTGATATTCAACAATGGTGACCTGATTCTGCTTGTATCAAAGTTCATATAAAATGCAGATAATAAAATAAATTTCATTAATGTAACCGTCGTCAAATAAATTGAAATGGCGTATAAACCAGCCCAGCAATTTTTATTTTTAAACCTACATTCGTGAAAGAATTTGCAATCACAAAACACAAATTATTTAGAAAAAAACTCATTTTGAATATAAGGATCAGATTATCTGAAGACATTTATATTTTTTATTTAAGTGCGGGTATTCGAATCAAGCCAGGCTCAACATTTGTGAACAGGAAGGTTTACGACATTTTAGCGGTTGGTTTTGAAAATTGTAATGGTTACGGTTGAAAGACTTTCAAAGAAATGAATTCAACATTTACGAAGGAAATTAATTCAAAACATGATGGAACTATAATCCATATATTTTTATATAAAGAACAACAAATGAAGAGAAATAGAAAATTATATTTACGTGTGGATAGATAACTAAATAAAGGAAGAAAAATTACATATTTTTGTGTGTGTGCTTATGTGGCAGTCAGTGAGGTCGTGACGTAGTTGTGTGAAAGTAAGTATTCGGTTTGCCATATTAAGAATATTCAACAGCATACAGGATTACAAAGTAAGTAAAACAGGGGTGGGTGTCTCTTACTTGTATAGTCCTGAATAGAACATCATCTAACGGGTGTATTGATAGACAAGGTGAAATAATCCCATAGTTAGAACTGTAGTTTTATGCGTTATCATATATGATGTTTGTATATGCGTGGAAAGTGAAAGAGTTATCAATGCGGTAACTAGATTTGGTGAGCCGATTTCAAATCCAGGCCTTGTGTGCATCGTTCATTTTCACAACGATGTCTTTGGAAAAGGCATAAACGAATCTCTTCTTTGTGACCCTATCTAAGGTTAAAATAGTAGGTTGTTTAATGTCAGTCTAGATGAAAAACTACACTAAATTCAGTGCCCTGAAGAAAGCACCGAGGAACAAGTCCGTTATTTACCAAACCAGACATAGAAAATGGCATATAGAGTCTATGGAGGGTCATAATCGTCTACGTCCAAAAGAAACATGACAATATATTTTTAATCAGAAGAAATTTAAAAACAAAACAAACACACTATTTACATTTTTCGGACGATTGCCCTCATCTTTGTCGCCATATTAATTACAACGTTTTGGCCGTTGTACGCTCCGGCTTTCTTCAGTTGGTTGGAATGTCGAACTGAACCCTTTATATCGCTCGCTGGGGTAGACTGTTCAAGTTCCACGTTTAATGGATGTCAGTTATCAGTCATCTCCTGTTAATTCCCCTCTCCTAGTTCTCCCCTGCCTTAACCATTTATTGAACTCGTAATTCTTTGGATCCTGTCACTGGATCTAACTTTGTCCACTGTGCCATGTGTCCTTGAGAACATCTGTGTATGAATTTCTGGGTATTATAAACCTAATGACTTCAGCAATCATTTTTTACGAGTGCTCATATTGCAATTTTTGCTGTTTAACATTACATGTTTTTACCAGAGCTTGTATTGCATTTTTTGTTGTTATTATCGCTTTTCTCTGGCACTCCTTATTACTAGTTCCCATATTGCATCCATTTCTATACTTGGTCGGCTCAGGAGATATTTGTGGCCTAGCATATGTGTTGATACCTTAAGTTTACGAATTTTCCAATGATGTGCTTTGTCTATGATCTCAACATGATCCCACAGAGGGCGGTGATGTCCCTTTTCTCTCCATATGTGGTCAGCCACGCCTGATTTTTCCACTTCGCCTCGTGTTACAGCTTTCTGGTGTTCTTGAATCCTTACGTTGAGCGGGGATGTCTAACCTTTATATTTCTTTCCACAGCTGCACGGGATAAACAGAGTACGAATAATGTAAATAGTGTACATAATACCTCATCTCAGAAATATAGACAAAAAAACACTTTTTTCTCATATAGAATCATGTAAATGCTTTTCCTTTAAATAAACAAAGGACAAGTTAATCCGAAATTTTATGGTAGGAGAGTGATTGCAAAATATTCTATAACAAAGTCACCATTCTTAAATGGTCAGTGATTTAAATAATTACCCAGTTTGTTATTCCTTAACGTCATAGTAAGAACAGGATGTAATTGATGCAACATACTGGAGTTGAGTGACTATAGAAGAATAAAAAAGAAAGACAAATTATATGTATCTGAAAATATTCGGTAATCAGTGGAGGAAAAGTCCCCAGTGTATGTAGGAGGGTCGTTTTTGTTATTAGTGACGTGGCAGTTTGCGCAAGGGAGACAACCGGCTGACCTGGCAGCTTGAATCATTTCAAACTCCCATGAGACACAATCTATTCAAATAATAACTGGCTTCTTGTTTGCTTAACGACTATGATTGGAAAACCAACCTATTCGCTTAGTTACTTTTTTTTGTTTTTTGCAACAGGGTTTCGACAAATGAAAATCCCAACGGGATTGTATTTTGTACGTACAAGCGATGACATTATAGATCGCTACAAGCCTGCCGATCGACAAGCAAACGCCAGCATCAGGATTTAAAAGAACGAAAACAAAATATAACATGAATAATTGAGAGGAAAAATAAAGAGGAAAAAAATGAAACAGTTCAGCTAAATGGTAAACAGGAGAGACACGCATTCTAAAATGATGCTAAATAAATTGTTTCAATGGAAGACTTGACTATAAATGCTTAAATGTATATTATTTGGCAGATGGGGAACAGAAAGTTGCTATAACAACTAATATTGACCTAAAACGTTTTCCTTCATCTACCAATAAACCCTTTGGCCAGTCAGCATTTAATTAAAGGGTCAGGAATACCGTACTTTGCTTCAGCTGAATGACAACCATTAGTGCTTTCTATATGGAAAAATATGTATTTATGGATTATTTATAAGCTTACTGCATAATGTACATATATGTATGTTTTACTTCAACTGATATTTTATATATATATATATATATATATATATATATATATATATATATATATATATATATATATATATATATATATATATATGAATGGTGCGTACTTAAATTGTCGTCTAAATTACGCAAAAATGAAAATAACAGTGACATCTCATTTTAACAGATACATTACACAAAAATATCTTGAAATACTACAGAGGCAATTTATTCAATAAAATCGCAATTGTCTTCAATTGTGGCCTCCAGACGACTTCGGATTCTCCTGCAGCTTTTCTAGACGGTCTCTTTTTTAAGTTGGTGAATGCTGCCATAATCTTTGCTTCGGTTCATCTTTGATGTTACAATGAGTTTTGTTGTTCTCTCGCTCAACTAAAGCCCCGCACATAACAATCAAGGGGGTTGCAGTCTGTGGGTGATGTGGTTGCAGAAATTGCGTAACAGCCAAGACTAGGTTCTCCTACTTGTGTGGCATGGTGAAGTCATACGGTCTTCCATCAGCCGCCTTCTTGACCCAGGGAAGCAGTACCACCTCAAGGCACTTGATTTAAGCATCTTTATGAGGCCCTCATCAACAAATCCGGGAATTCTTATCTTATCGGAATGATCAGAGTTCTCCAAGCTGCCGTAACTTCATAATCACCCAACCTATCCATCTCTTTTCATTTCCTTTGTACTGTCCTCAGATTGACACCCAAACACTCTGAAATGCCCGTATTGGAGCTTCCGTCGTGAATGCCAAACAGTACAGCATGGCGTTTCCAAATTTCTGGCGGGGTAAATTTTGTCACGGTGCTCTTTTTCACACAAACAGTGCCCAACTGTCCCCACTATACCGTGTAGTCAACAAAATAAAAATAAAAAAACAAACAATACACGAAACTAAAAATATAAAATGCCGACATTTTATCGTGAGATATATATATATATATATATATATATATATATATATATATATATATATGTATATATGAGTGGTCACTGTGATCGATACAATAATGCTATAAAAATATATATCTATAAGATATCCGTTTTCTGGCTAGCAGTTATTTGTACTCAATAGCCTTTAAAATAATTTATATTAAAACAGCTTTCGGCTACCCAATAAACGTTAGGATAATACTGTAAACCGAAAATAGCTTACCTTGCTACATATAATGCCGCTTTAACCTGCATATATAAATAATGTAGCTATCACAGAACACACATAGCCAGAGAATATTCTTCAGGTATAAAGAGACTGAATCCAATAGGTGCTGTCCTCAGTGTCCCTTCTTATTCACCTACGATTTATTCTTGATGTTGAGCACTTTCACACACAAATATAGATTAGAGTTAAAACTTTGATATCATATACAATATATATATATATATATATATATATACACACATTTTGAGCTCAATGTAAGAACAGAGTAATATAATAATGAATACAGAATCTTTAAAAATCCATTCGGTCAGATGATAATATATTTCATGGAATCAGATGTCCATCTTTTCAGACCAGTTTAACAAAAATAAATGGAGTTCAGATTATTCAGCCACAAAGAAAAGAAAAAAAGGGAAAGAGAGAGAAAAGAGAAAAGGAAAAATGTTTTGATATTGAAAGGGGAAAGAAAGAAGAATCCACGAAATAAATTATCACCTGAATTGATTTTTTAAGGATTTTGTATTCATTTTATATATATATATATATATATATATATATATATATATATATATATATATATATATATATGTGTGTGTGTGTGTGTGTGTGTGTGTGTGTGTGTGTGTGTGTGTGTGTGTGTATGTATATATATATATATAAGATTCTTCTTTCTTTCCCCTTTCAATATCAAAACTTTCTCCATTTCCCTTTTCTCTCTCTCTCACTTTTTTCTTTTCCTTGTGTCTGAATAAATTGAACTCCATTTATATATATATATATATATATATATATATATATATATATATATATGTGTGTGTGTGTGTGTGTGTGTGTGTGTGTGTGTGTGTGTGTGTGTCTGTGTGTATATGTGTGTGTGTGTGTGTGTGTGTGTGTGTGTGTGTGTGTTTCAGATAACTACATTGGTTAAATTGACCGGACACTACCAAATGGTAACAGTTCATCCCCAACAAATTAGGTATCTGCACATTACAAAATCCCTCTTTGCCAATATATAGAGGAATGCGGGTACAAAATCTGCGAAACTTCGATATCTTCACATTCTGTCAGTGCGACTACAAGGAAAGCTAACAAAAAACATAGAACAATGTTTAATTAGTAAATTTATAATCACAGCACACACCATATAGATTGTGTTTTCCTCGACATAAGCGAAAACCAGTTGGGTGCATTGATTTTATTTTAAACTTAAGCGACATCACGTGATTATCTTATATACATGTAATAACGAAGAAATCCTTGAAAAGTAAACAATTTTTTAAAAAATCTACATTTACCGTAAATATTGCATATAAGTATAAAAATCCGAAAGCTTAGATTGGATTCAAACATGTGTTTTCCTTTCATCTTTCAACGATAATGTGATTAAGCTTATCAGACAATACGAAAGGAACTTACTTAAAATAGATAGACACAACTTGTCTATATTATTTGATGAAACATGCATTAATATATATGTATGTATATATATAGTTCAACCCAATTTGTGAATCTGTATATAGAATGTTGGCATTTATTTTCATTCTATAAAAGTGAAAATTGTTGATAAAAATAAGCAGTAATTTAAGTCAATGTTGAGTCCAATTTGACACCAAAAAAGCATATGAAATGCCATCTGGAAAATATTCTCTTGTCTAAAAACGAGTGTTTAATGAATCCAGTAAATTTAGTTAGGCTTCTGTTGTGAACTTTAAAACTTTACCAATTGTCTTGGAATTTGATTCCTTGTGTCTTCTATCATGAAAATAACAGAAAATGCCATGCAATCAGATATTCGATTCGTCCGTCTCATGTCAACGCAGAAGGCTCCGTTTGTATTGGAAAGAATTACTATCTTCTGATATTTCCCTCGAAGTGTAAAAAAAAAAGAGAAGTTCAAATAAAAGCTGAAAGCAAAACTATGTGCTTTTTCTCGATTCGATTTCACCAAACCAAACATAAAAAAAAAAATAGCCAAATCAACACAATATAAAAGAAAAGGAAACAAAATGAATACAAGATGAGACTTAAGAAAAGTTTTACTGAACGAATAGATTTATGTAGAAGACATAAGACGCTGGTCTCATTAAGTTTTGGTGAGTTAGGATCAGTTTGCCAGTCTCAAGTTTAATGAGCCTACCTCGTGTCAAATGATTCCTTTTGAGCTCGGCTGCTACTGTTAAGCTCGGGTGAGACGAGGTTTGGAATAAAAGATCGGTTTTTGAGCAGCAATGCACATTCACTGTCGCTAGTTGAAGTCAGCGATCCGATCCAAAAAGTATTGGTATCAGATTTGGTTAGGCGTGGAATTCATCGCGTTGGAAAACCAAATCAGTAGAAAATAAAGAAAATGCTGAAAGGGAAAAAATGTTAAAAAAGAAAATTGCCTTCTTTGACTAAATGTACTTGAGAAAAAAAATAATGCTTGTAATCTCTATGCTTGAATCGAAATTCTTAGTTTAGTGTGACTGGTTTTCTAATTTTGGTTTCTAACAAGTTGAGTCTTTTTTTAAAAGCGTGGCTTATTTTTTAAAAACTTTTGTGGACATTTTTTCACTTGTATCAGTTTGCTACCTGATATGTGGGAAGGTGAAAGGGGTTGGGTTATTGTCTGTGTCGAGAGGGAGAATAGGGGAAAACTTGTTTGTGTTGACGACAACACTCAAATAATCTGTGGTATTTGAGGGTGTTCAACTACTTTTTTGTGTAAGTAATATTGATTATCGATGCTGTAAAGAGTAGCAGAAAATACACGTTAGTAATAAAATGGAAAATAGAAAAAGAAATAGATTATGTAGGTATCACAGATTTTACAATTATTTGAGTGTAGTGATTTCTTACGTCTTCGAAAGATTGTGCAAGTTTGGACTTTGGAATCTGAAATCCTAGGTTCAAACGGGGATCGCACAATGGATAAAAATGTCCCCAAAGGAACAAAGCCATCATGATAAACATGTATAATATCAGAAAATTAAGATAAAATTATTTACTAATCCACATCAGGGATGTTTCCCCTCGAAGGCCCACTGTAAATAAATGTGATTTATCATCATCGACATGGCTGCTCCTATCCAAGATACTCGTTTCCTCACGCCCATTTTTGTTTCAATACCCACAGAGCCAGCCTTTGGATTACACTGCATCTATTCTGGGCGGTCATCTTTTTAACGTTCCCGTTATTCTCCCCGACAAAGCCATAAAGAGATTCGAATTTAGTTTTTACTTCTCCTATACTGTTTGTCAATGACTATAGTGTCATCCCTAACTTTTAACTCGTACCTGGAGAAAAGAAAATTTGGATGGATACCTATTAAAATGTTACTTCTGCGAAAGTGAATAAAACAATCTCGATCAGAATTGGAACTCAGTGATTTCACGTTGCGTGTCTCTAAATATTACACCACCTGCATATCATCCTATTTACTACTGCAATATGTTTATTTGTATAAGACTAAAAACACCCGGCAAATCTTATTCTCATCGAAATGTATACATTTATCCCATCGGTGGACGAGTGAATAAATAATACACTGGAACTTGGCGACTCGATCTACTCTTGTAAATATGAGAGCCCTGAACATACGGTAATTGAGAGCAACTAAGTTATACGTCTATGCACTGAAGCAGATAAATCATCCCAACCTTCTCGTTAGAATCACGCTTTTGTTAGGTTAGGGGTGCCCTTGTCGTGAACGATAGGTTTCCCTTAGTCTGGTTTCCCTTAGTCTGGTTTGTGCTTCACTGTATGTGAATGCGCTGTCTGAAGATAATCAGCTCATGTTTATATCTCAGAAGAAAATTTCCAAGAATCTTCGCAAACTGATGTATTTTTTGTCAGTGTCGCCCGTAGGTACATGTTTCATATCGATCCCATCAATCAAACATACCATTCTGACAATTATGAAAGAAGTGTGTTTTTCAGTCACCTGCTTTAGGACTAAATTTTAAATTTTGCCCTTGCAATGAATATTCTGCTTATTCATTGAACATCTCTGATTGTTCCGTTTGACTCTAGCAGGCATCTTTGTCCTGATATTAGTTAATCAAACTCTCAAAATTAAAACAGTTGTAGTTATTAAAGTATACCGCTGAGATGTGTGCTTACATTTTTCACAATGGTTTAATTACGGCTAATTTATACATAGTTGTACCGTAATTTTAGGACACCCCTTTTATTTGGTATTAGCTGAATCTTGAGTGCTTACGGTTATATTACGCTAAAATTCCTGTTCTCACCCGATTACCAAAGTTAATCATGTCGAACCTGATTAGTACCTAGATTGGTGATCGTTACGTAATGCCAGACGCTGTAAGTTTGGATGTGAGGGTGGTATAATGAATAAAGGCTCAGGATGAAAAATAGGAGTGTTGAGTTCGAATTTCATTCTTGTTCGTTACATTCATTCAAATAATCTTCTGGGGTCTGGGATCGAAAAGAGACATTATCGCTCAAACGGAGCACATCGGCCATCTACAAACACGCATTGGGGCAGGGCGCTAGTATAATGGCTCATTCCCCACCCCAGGAATCCGGAGAACGCCTACGCCCAACAAAATAGAAACTGAAAAGCCAAGAAGAAGAACAAGTAGAAGAATGTTGACTATTAAATATAGATTCAGCTATATCTATCCATCGGACTATCAGCAAAATAAATTCTCATACTGAATGAGATCCGCAGTGCAAAAAGTCACTCATTGTTTAAAACTAAAGATTCCTATGCTTACCGAAAGAAAAGTGACTTTTATTCTACAAATACTTCCATGGCATCGGTTCTGACGAGCTTTCTTCCCTGGTGCCCCAGCTACAGGAATTTAAGCGTGCTACTAGGTTAGCAACTAACCCCCCGCCACGTTTTAAATAGCTAAATGCAACCTTCAATTCTGTTTCAACAGTTTTTTTCTCGCGCGTCCCATCTATGGAATTCCCTTTCGTTTTTTTGCTTCCCTGATAATTACAATTTTCAAAAATTTAAATGCGACATCAATCGCCATCATTTATCTTCTAAAATCCTGTTTATTTTTGTGTCCTTTCTTCAATACTCCCTCTTCATATTCTTTTCATTCATTTTTCACGTTAACTCCCTGTAACCGTCTGCTTAACAGTGACATTAGCACATTGCTTGGGGAGAAATGCTAAAAATAATTATGTAGTCTGTCTATATTTCTGAGATGAGGTATTATGTACAGTATTTACATTATTCGGACTATTGTCCTCATCTTTGTCGCCATATTTGTCACAACGTTTCGGCCGTTGTACGCTCCGGCCTTCTTCAGGTGGTTGGAATTTCGAACCGAACCCTATATTTCGATCACTGGGGTAGACTGTTCTAGTTCCACGAGCCATGTTTGATGGATGTCAGTTATCAGTTATCTCCTGGTAATTTTCCCTCTGAAAGTTCTCCACTGCCTGAACCGGGTATTGAACTCACACTCTTTGGGTCTGTTACTGGATCTAACCAGAAAGCTGTAATGCGAGGGGAAGTAGAAAAATCAGGCGTGGCTGACCACATATGGAGAGAGAAGGGAGATCACCGTCCCCTGTGGGATCAGGTTGAGATCATAGACAGGGAAAACCATTGAAAAATTCGTAAACTTAAGGAATCAGCACATATGCTAGGCCACAAAAATCTCCTGAGTCGGCCAAGCATAGAAATAAATACAATATGGGAACCAGTAATAAGGAGTGCCAGAGAACAGCAATGATAACAAAAAGTTGCAATACGAGATCTGGTAAAAACATGAAATGATAACAGCAAAAATTGCAATATGAGTACTGGTAAAAAAATGGTTGCTGAAAAATTAGGTTTTTAATACTCAGAAATTCATACCCAGATGTCCTCAAGGACACATGGTACGGTGGATAAAGGCGTTGGTTAGATCCAGTAACAAACCCAAAGAGTGTGAGTTCAATACCCGGTTCAGGCAGTGGAGAACTTTCAGAGGGAAAATTACCAGGAGATAACTGATAACTGACATCCATCAAACATGGCTCGTGGAACTAGAACAGTCTACCCCAGTGATCGAAATAAAGGGTTCGGTTCGAAATTCCAACCACCTGAAGAAGGCCGGAGCGTACAACGGCCGAAACGTTGTGACAAATATGGCGACAAAGATGAGGACAATAGTCCGAATAATGTAAATACTGTAAATAATTATGTAATTGTGTAGTTTATACGATGCTTTCGGTGAGTGTTCGATCACAGGACATTAAGTTCATTCAATAGCAAATTTAAAGAAAGAATATTAATGATAATCAAAAATGATCGTTACAAAGTGTGGATTAATGACAATTTGGGTGGAGAAGCCATTATAATTTGTTAATCTTACAAGATTATAGAACATCGATATACATTTATTTTTGCCAAAGCAGCGGTCACCGCCGTAAAGGAAATAAATGCAACTACATCAGTCGCATTATTTGCAAAAATTTACAATCAAAATAACTAAACAGATTTGGTTCAAGAAGTATTAGCTGACAAGTAGACAGAGTGGTAGTTATAAATGAGAAAATATGCAACGATTATTTATCTGAACAGATATCGGGATTTTCTGAGTGTTGCTTAGATATGGCACAAAGCCTAGAGCATCCAGCGAGGATCGATCTCTCTATAAAGTAGTAATCGATTTAGCGAGAAAAACTGGCTAACCATTACACCACATCAAATGGCCATAGCTAGACAGATATAAACTGAAAATAGCTTTCTCCATTCTATCAGAAGAATTCGCATTTATGATTAATATCTGAAATTCTGTTTTTAACAGAATTCTAGTGGACATACTGTTTCTTGATATAAAACGTTTCATTACAGTTTTACCTATAAAATATATTATATTAATAGATCAATATAAAACGTAAATAGTCTGGTTATGTGTAATATACGAGGTTTGACAAAATTTAATGTATTTTCTATTATAATTACAATAAATTTAATATTAGGAGTACTGCCAAAAAAACTCAGGAAATCAAATCTAGTCCTCAAATTAGTAACCTCCCTTCTCATTCGTGGTATTACACATTTGAAATATATATACACCTTTATGCATGAGTTGTAATTTTTACCTTATTTTACCTGCTTTCTCCATGTAACGAAGCAGATAATTATCTCTGAATAACAGATCAAGATTATGGAAAGGATGTGGCAGATTTATCCAGCTATATATTGGGATTGTTTCTCTGGTTTTAAAAGCTGTTCTGAAGCATTTCATTATCAGTTTCAAAAGCACATCACTCATCTTCCCCTGAACTTTAACAATATACTCACGTAGTAGTTAAAAAATTAGAGTAGTGAGGTTCGGTATAAACTCTAACAGGATGACCCACTTTTGTTCACCAAATCCAATAGCCGTTATTTGTCCATGAACTGCAGGCATTAGAATAACTTATCTAGAGGCTTTCGCATAGTCTTACATCAAGAGTAATAACAGCCTTAGCCTGTTTGCCTTCATTGACAGCAGAAGATAGCTGATCACTGCGGGGGTCTGTCAGTAACATCCATTTCTTATTTCTCTTTTTGATGTAATTTTCTTATATTAAGTGCAACCATTTCATAAATATTCACTAACGTGCTGTGAATGTTTGCAGTATTTTGTCCTTCAAAATATAGAATATCTACGGTAGCTTCATTGGCTTTAATATATGTCCAGAGTTGCAACCATTTTGAAAAATGTCCAACAAATTAACTCTACAACATAGATTCAAGAATTCATAGCTTTATAATATTTATGGTTTATAAGCGTTGAATATTTATGCGTTTGAGCAAAAAGGAAAATACAAAAACACGAATTCTGTTAATATTTAAAAATTAAATTTGAAGTCATATTTATTTTATTACCAAACGTATTTGATATATAATTATACCTTATGTCCCGACATGATCTTTGGATTTTCGATCTGTACCAGTGATTAATATTCTAATCTATATAAATGGCAAAATATCGAACCCTGAATTTTTAAAGTGGCCAAGTATCCTTAATTATAAAATGTGTGCAAACTGTGTATATATTTATGCATTTGACTTTCAACAATACGTATTGTTTTGCGCCAAACTAAACTCAATATTCATTTTCTAAGTTTTGCATAAGTGTAGCGGCAGTTTTAGGTACCCAATGAGGATCGAACCCAATATTCAGTCCCTAATTGATTTAGTGAGAACAGACAACTATTCAAACAATGTAAGGGGGAACAAGAAAATAACAAAGAAAAGATATCGAAAGACAGGAATTAAAGTAAGATAGATAGGAGTGGGTGCTGAAAATTATCAGACCGTGAACCTTCCTTGAATTTGGTCCAAATTTACAAACATCAGAACTTTCGGAAGAACTGATTCATAGTTAAACACATAACTTTTCTGTCGTACTCTCTCTCTCTCTCTCTCTCTCTCTCTCTCACATACACACACACACTGACATATATATATATATATATATATATATATATATATATATATATATATATATATATATATATGTATATATTCTATTTCTTCTAAATCATCTTTATATATATATATATATATATATATATATATATATATATATATATATATATATATATATACATATTTTCTATTTCTTCTAAATCATCTTTACATTTATATATATATATATATATATATATAGGATATAGAAGAAATAGAACTCAAAGCCTGTTTGCCGATCGCTTAGAATCAGGTAAGTGGATTTCTGGCTGTTTTTTTTTTATTCTTCAACTTTCTTTTGCCATTACAATAATGAGGTTCTCTGACGGCATGTGCGTATTTTTACTTCAACTTTGTCATCCTAAAAGGAGACCGACCGACGGCAAATGCATTTTTTGTTGCCACATTTAGTTACCTGGCGAATTTTTTTCGCTTTTTCCATAGACTTGCAGTGTTTTCTCATTCTTTACTTTGTTAAGCCCAGAAACGACTTCCATGTAAAGAAATGCAGTGCAAGGTGTCTTTTATTAATAACATCGATCAAACAAGAAATAAGTAATTGAAAATGTAGATAGGTAAAGATAACTAAAAGTAGTTGGAAATATATCGTATGCATTTAGTTTTTTTCCCGATCTTATTGATCTAGCATGGCTTGCATAAACAGACACACATACACATATACATATACATATACATACATACACACACACACATATATATATATATATATATATATATATATATATATATATATATATATATATATATATATATATATATATATATATATATATGATAGAATTCGACTTGTGACTGAGTAAGACGACCCCGGAACTCATAATCCCCAAACGAACATCTTAGGGATAATTTCCCTGTCTTTGATGATCCTTAAATATCTCATATGTCCTGTAAGCAGTTCTGCACTGTGTACATGTAAATTTTCCGACAGCAACCTGGATGCTTAGTTTTATTTTGCAGAGAGGGTCCACTGCATGACTTACACACAAATGTTACATTTAGTCTTGCTGGATATCGTATAGGTAGATGGGGGTGATTCTGTGCCCATGTTTGTGACTGAGGTGGCATATCTCCAGGAAGCAGACATGACACATTCATTACACGAGTGGTCTCCTTTATGTCTCTCTAGGGAAGAAGTTTGACATCTTCCAGATATATCTACCAGTTCGTTTCAGCTCATCATAAGCAAATCTGTTATGCTAAAATTCTTCAGCGACAACAGCAATCAGATTTCTTCATGCCAACCGGTCTCCCTTAACTTTTACAAATGTGTCCTTAAGGATATCCTTGAAGTGTTTGGAGCTTCTTGAATTGAGGACGTTCACCTTTCGCGAGCTCACTGAACAAGATATAAACCTGCATATATACATATATAGTGGCAACGCGTTTTCAAGAACACCCTTCTACAAGGGCGTCTAGCAAATCCTTATTACAGACGCCTGCTCAACCCATAGACTGCGCATATGGTTTCTAGGAGACAGCGCTTAATCTATCGTGATCATTTATTTTTTTATCAAGGTGAGCAAGCTCAAACATTCGGTCAAGACAAATTCTATTTTGTGCTAGCAAAACCTTCAACAGCTTCCATATACTACGTCTACCCAATTTCACTCACAAGGCATAGGTTAACTCGTCGTATTGTCTTGAAGCATTTTCCAAATGTGTCGTACGGTGGAATCACCTCCACAGCGTGATATTATCAACAATTACCCTCCTCAACAATTCAACTATGGCAATATTCTAACCCGGGTCATATGGCCAGAAAGGAAACGTTCTATTTAATATTTAAGATGTTTAATTACTTGTAGTTTTCTATTATTTCAAATGATATTAAAGTTATCGTGAATGCGCAGCCCAATAGACTCAGTAGTCGATATTTAAATTAAAACGGGACGTCTACTCAAATATGTGTATCCACTAAAATAACATTTCAAGTAATAAAAATATAAAAATAAATCAATTCTTTAGAAATTGTTTTGTTTACGTTTCGGATACAAAAATCGTGTATATACGGGGTCTATCGAGAAAACCTGAATGAGGGAATGTACATTCTTTAAATGGTTAAAAAATTATAAAAATTAATCTTGCTGTCACTTACTGTAGGCAATAGTCAAAATTCGTGTAATTCCGTAGTTCACAAACTACGATTATTTATAAGGAAAATAATAGCAATACGTTGTGTAAGTTGCTATCCATGTATCAATATAAAACTGAAATATTAAAAAAGTTATTAATTTTCCAAATTTACTTATCATTTTTGTGAAGTGCACATTTACTTGATAATAAAATGGCAATATAATTTTGTAAGATTAGGAATTAGACTCACTCATTCATACGAGGAGTTTAGCTCTATTAGTACACCAAACATTGGAGATTTTCTATCATAATCTTCAATGACAGCTCTGCAATTTAGCTTAAGCAAATGGTACTACCAGAGTCAGGCATAGAATGACTAGCATATAATTTCCCGAAATCCATATTAACGATTCCGGAGAGAAAAAGTCTGCGTTCACGTAGATATGGCTTTAATAGAAAAATAAAGGATTGCAGTGGAATGGAAGGAAACACCTCTAAAGAAAGAAGAAAAAAATATTTCTAACCATAATAACTGGAGTACTTGGAATTAGGAAAATAAAAACACGAGGCCTAATTGATGATTTGAATCGGCCCTGTTAACGTTATTGCTAAGGTCTGCAGGAATACTGAATAAGGTGGAAATGATTTTAAATTTGCTGCTGTTCAAGCGTTTATTAAATACCTGGTATTAACATGTAAATAAAAGTATTTTTTTACATATGATTAGAGTAGTTGCATATTGTGTCTGTTATATTTCCCCCCCATTAAAACTAAAGATTTAAATATATATCTATCTATACATATATATATATATATATATATATATATATATATATATATATATATATATATATATATATATATGTGTGTGTGTGTGTGTGTGTGTGTGTGTGTGCGTGTGTGTGTGTGTAATAAGAGCACCTGCACTGATTTGAACTTCAAATATATTATTAATTACATAAGTGACATCCTCAAAACATTAGTGTTTCTCTGTTGATGCATCGTGGTAAAGTTAACTGGCAAATATTGGTATTTACACTGTCTCCCCACGAAGACAAGTTGTGACACAAGGTCTTTTTTTAAAGTGGGGACCCGAGCGCATACACGCAGGCCAGGAATAAAAATTGCCCGCAGCCCCCGAAACTGTCGGCTGCGTTGGCCTCCGTGTGTGCACCGATCCCTTTTTCTGGTGCAACGGGAGGGCGCGGCCTCGGGCAGCTCTTCCCCAGGACTGGGCAACTCTCACTATAATTTACCTCAGTTTCGACTGTCCTTTGACGGAGTGGCTCCTGAGTGCACTCTGCCCAAAGGCAGAGACGTGACTGTGAGATGAAGTTACAAACCACTCATGAGAGTTATTTACACACTGGCAAATATAAAGTTACGGTGCACAGGACTTTGGAACATCATCCTAGTTAAAACGTATAAAAATGACGCTCAATATGGGCCTAAATGCTAATCCATAAATCAAAGTCCCTTCTTTAGAAGAAGTAAATTTTAAATCCCCAATATCATGCGTGAAACGTTTAGAGGGAGAAGTTACGATGGAGATAGTTGTAGAAAAAGAAATCCATTGTTCTGCATAACTTGTTCGTCTATAAAACCTTCGATGTAATAAAAAATGATGAAAAACGATTGTATTAAAATGTATTTATTATAATATCATATCTTATCATTCCCTAATCATTGAGGGTAGTGATAGATTAATATATCGAATCAATAGCTATATCTACTGCAAGAAACGCTGGTTCGCCATTTTACACGTTTACAAATCTACCATTCTTCGTGCATTGGATACTGCTGCCACATCTGGTCTGATCTCCTGCTATTAATCTCGAGTTTCTTCAACAAAATTAAGATTTCTTAATGTAATAGATCCTGACTTGCCATTTTGACTTCAGTGTCTTCCTCACCGGCGTGATAAGGCTTCCCTCTATCTTTTCCTCAAACATTTTCAAGGCAAACTCTCTGACGAACGTTTTTCCCCTGGTTCCCCGAATTCATGAATATAAGCGTGGCATATAGGTTCCATCCGTTTGAAGCTTGTCTCGATAGATCAATTACGACCGAATATTTGTTCGTTCCTCACTGAGTGTCCCATACTTTCGGCCTTGTTCCCCATCTAAGCTACACTTAGAAAATCATTATTTTGCGGGCATTCCGACGTGGCGCAATGGTTAGCAAGCTGGTCGCTCTAGAATAGTTACGACTGAGTGGTGAGTTCAGCCTTCGCTTTGCGCTTTTTGATTTCACCCTTGTGCTTCATGTAAGCCAATATACATGTGGTAGTAATTTTCAAACTTCTCAATAGATTTTCCTCCCTAAAAGCAACCGACATTAGTACTCCAATATTCCTCGCATTTCTCGTCTGTGGAACTCCCTTCCGTTTGCTTGTTCTCTGGTAAATACAATCTTCAAACATTTAAATGCAACGACAAAAAACATCTACCTTCTTGAATTCCGTTCATCTGTTATCTTTTCATCAATCCTCCCTATACCTGTGTACTAGTGGCATTTCTATCTGGCGTAGACGGAAATGATTCTTAAAAATACCAGTGTAGTCTTGTATAAATCCATATTAATAATCTGTGTAAGAAGCTGCATGGTTTTTAGGAGACTTTCTGCCGAAAACATTGCTAGTTTTTCCCTAAATGCACCGCTTTTCTAATCAATCTTCTTTTTTCGTCATATATCAAGCTCTGACATTTATAGGTATATTACTGCTAGAGAGTAATCTAAACTTTGTATTGTCACCTTGTCAAAACACCTATTTCAATGTTAGGCTCAAATGACTTAAACCAAAAAGCATTCTCACTTTAACTTGTCAACAAAATAAATTGACAACTAACATTTTTGACAGGACAAAGTGAAATGAATATACTGACACTGTCACCAATCCCTACTCAACCTATAGATATTTAAAAAATCGATAAAAATAGTTATCTTGTAAAATCTATCAACGTATTATAACTTACTTCGTCGTCATATACTGACTTGACAAAATAAACAATCATTTTGACGACATTAATAAACTAGTATAATAATAATAATAATAATAATAATAATAATAATAATAATAATAATAATAATAATAATTATTATTATTATTATTATTATTTTTTTTTTTTGGTGCTCTAGGCATCATAATTATTGATTTTCATTATTGTCTGGACAGGATTTGGGTCAATGTTATGATTGGCCATTTATGGAAGACTGCACTGCTTGGGACTGCTTTTATACACGAAAGATATCTTGAATAATGTTTAAAATGGCTGCGGACAGCTCGTGCTTTGGTTACTTGTCCAGCAAATGTCGCTTCGTTTGCAAATCAAACCACAATGATAATAAGCAAAATAGGGTAGGGAGGAAAATCTATTGGGAAGTTTGAAAATTACTACCACATGTATATTGACTTACATGAAGCACAAGGGCGAAATCAAAAAGCGCAAAGCGAAGGCTGAACTCACCACTCAGTCGTAACTATTCTAGCGCGACCAGCTTGCTAACCATGACGCCACGTCGGAATGCCCGCAAAAAAATGATTTTCCAAGTGTAGCTTAGATGGGGAACAAGGCTGAAAGTATGGGGCACTCAGTGAGGAACGAACAAATATTCCGTCGTAATTGATCTATCGAGACAAGCTTGCTAATCATTACACAACGTCGAAGTGCCCAGAATGATTCTCTAAACGTAGCTTAGATGTGGCGAAAGGCCGAAAGCGTGAAACACTCAGTGAAGATCGAACTCACTACTCAGTCGCAATTGATTTAGTGAGACAAGTTCGCTAACCTTTACACCACGTCGAAGTGCCCTTACTGGTATGTATATGAACATGAGATTAATTACAAATACAGTTCCTTTGATTATTGAAGTTCAGACATTCAAACGCGACGTGTAATTTAAGCCGGCTGACATAAAGAAAGAAAATATGAATGTTCAGGTAATGGATATCAGTCTCAGTGCATAGCACAGAGAAAATGAAAGTGAAAGTAAAAGAGAAAACGAAAGTGAAATTAAAACAGAAAAGTGAAATTGATAAAAAAAATAACATTTAGTAAATTGGTGAATAGAAAACCTAACCATACAGTTATCATTGTCGAGGTTGTAACAGGTATGAAGAGCATTTTAAGACTATTTTAAAATAGAAACCTGAAGAACTTAAATCGTCTCATTGATGATATTGTTAGAATCAGGGAGAATTCTAAGGATAACTGAAAGAGATGATTAAATATTAACCAGAACGTAGAACATGTCGTTAAAGTGACGAAAGCATTTCATAGTGGATCCAACACAAAACATAATAAAGCAGAAAGAAAGGAAATACTAATGGCTTTGAGGACTTCGTATAGTGAAAACAATTGGGAATTATGACCACGATAGTTTCATCAAAGTACAACACTATGGGAACAGAATACGGAGGAGGTTAAAGGACAAATATCGAGATTTTCTGACACTAAATTTTCCACCAATTTCTACTGACAGGAACACCAAATATAATAACCTGAAATGATTTGAAAATATACTACAAGAGCTGGTAATACCTGTGCGACTACGCTACTATAAACAATTTGAATTCTTAGGTGAGTTTTGTAATTTTAAATAAACTTTGCAGTTACTTCCCCTTCTGTAAGAACTTGTAGATTCATAACACGAGGAATATATATATATATATATATATATATATATATATATAATATTATTATTTTCTAACTTACTGATTTTTCATACCAGTAATAGAACTGTAGGGTAAGGAAATGTGGTTCAATACTTTCGATGAGGTGAATAAGCAACGAAAAAATCTTGAAGAACATCGAAACGAAAAAACGCATATTCATAATCAGAAAGAGATAAAATGAAGCAAGTGGCTTAGAGAATTTCACACTCACAGGGCCTATCGAAGGCAAAATGAGGCAGAGGAAGGCAGTCCAACAAACGTGTCACTGAATGACGGAATAGGAGTTGAGAATATAGACACAAGAGAAAAACATTGCTAAGAGTAACAGATGATAGGGTGTCTTGCAGAGTCATGATCACTCATATCCAGAGAAGTTGTGGCAGATAAAAGAATAAGTGGAAGATAATAATCCAAATATTAGGTGGAGGGCCATCTCCTCGTTACACCGGCATTCTGCTTATTATTATATATACTCATTTTAGAAATGCTGCTCGTCTGGATATTTTTTAAAAAATTCACTTCTTCCGAATTTGTGGTTTTCTTGCTTTTCATTAGGCATTTTTCAGTTGATCTAACAACGACCGTCGGAACTGTCACATTCATTTTCCATATTTTCCTTATTTCTCTGGCGACGTCTCTATACTTAGCCAGTGTTTTGTTGTCTTCTCATTCTTCTCTGCGGGAACATCAGATTCCACCATTTGAAAGTTTTTTCTTCTTCCTGAGAATTCGATCATTTCTTCTAGATTCCATTCTGTGATCTAATTAACCCGGATGTTTTTTTATACTTATCTGCTCATAAAGAATCTTTTGTGCATCTACTTCTGGTTTGTATGAACGACACACATTTGATTGAAAAGTTCTAAATCGGTCATATTTCCCACCCACTCATGCATATATTTTTACAATTTCTGGACTAAATTGTAGTGTTTTTATGTTATTATTAATATTATTATTATTATTCTTTTATTTTGTTTATATGCAATATTTGTATCACGATAGTTTATGACAGCTTAGACTTTGCACATAATATCCTTCGAAGAAATCATAGGCGACCTGAAATAACCTACTGTTCACTTAGTGTTTATTTATAGGACCAGCTCAGCTGCAGCTGGGAAGCGAGTGTAAGAAAAAAATCTGACGGGTAATATATATATATATATATGTATATATATATATATATATATATATATATATATATATATATATATATATATATATATCAACCAGAGACAGTGGACAGTCTCTCAGACATACCATACGAGAAGGTAAGGTACACGTTTGAATGTGGACCGGGAGACGAACACTCACACTCATTAACCGAAGTGAATTGACGAAGGCCAGAGTTAAATAAAATGCAAATAATGTATTCAAGTCACCTGTTTTCATTAGTGATGGCATGAATGTTTCATTACATATGTGCGACCTTCTCACTTTTCTGTTAGGAAAATAATATCTGAGGGTTTCCGAACATTCTGACTCGGAAATAGTTTCGCCTTCTGATCGATAATCATTTATAGAACCGTAAACAGGATGGAAATGGAAATGGTGTAAGAAAAGAGTAGATAAAATGATGCAGGTTTGGAGGTAAGAAAGTTTGAGAAAAAACAAAAAAAAAAGCAGATGAAAGGCATTATGCACACACAGAGACTATATATATTATGAAAGTCCGACAATTATTTTAAGACATTTTTATGTTTATACAGTCTTTTTATAGATATAAATATTTAAGTAAATGCTCTGTTTTATAATAAACAGTATTAAACAACATTTACCGGCCTGAATGTCCGAGAATTGTTCATAGAAGATTTTCGTCCTCCGACATGAATCGAACCTGTATTCTATACGGGACCGTCATATAGCCTGATATGCCTTAACCGTTTCGGCCACAGAGGAGCGTTCGGTTAGGAAGGTCGATTTTACTGTCTTTAAACTTTAATCTTCCATGAATGTCTCACGTACCTTCATATCTGCTCATGGCGTATCAAATGTGAACAAATGACGTCACACATTATGAAATGGACAAAGAATGTACAAACATAAAAATATATATATATATATATATATATATATATATATAATTGTGGGAGAACGAACAGTACGATTACAGCGTTCAGAACATTAATTTAAAAATAGTGCTCAATACATAAAGTTGAGCCGTAAATATTTATTTATCTTATGCAGTGTTACATTAGAACATGCACATATCCACTATAAATTGTACTTTTCCGTTTGAACGTCAAAAAAGGGGAAAACCTTTTTACGAGACGTCTAAAAAGGTTCATCCCTTTTTTTGACGTTGAAAAAAAAAGCTACAACGATTGCATGAAACAGACTGTCGCCTCTAAGTGTTGACTTCTATGTTCACTTTTATATTTACACACGCTCTATCTCTGATATTGAGCACTTTATCCCATAAATATAGCACAATTTAAGACTATATTTCTTCATATATTTATATATATATATATATATAATTGTGTATTTGGGCAGCTATTCCTATTTTATACAAGTTTCAGTACATTTTGACCGTGTTCAATAATGTCAACTATGAACACGGTCGCAATGTGCTGACCATGTTTTTAAAATAACTCTAGATACATGCATAAAAATCTACACAGAAGTAAACAAAATTAAAACCATCCTTGATAATGGATAAAAGCATAGCTGAATGTGTTCGAAAATACAAGAAATTTGAACAATTTTTACACAACATTGTCTAGAAAATAAAAACTCATACGAACACAAGCAAATTAAATTAAAAACAAAATCAAACGCAGTATTTCATCAGTCTTCTGTGAAGTGAAATTAAAAGTGAAGGGGAATATATATTCATTTTGTGACTGAAAATAAAATGTTTAACATAATAGTACGGTGTAACTGACTATACTCATATAAACTACTTTGCGGAAAAAAACGCCGAAAATATGCTTTCCTGATATATACAATGTTAATCCTTACATGTCCCTGGTCAACCGTTATAGCTCCAATATAACCTGATATAATTTACATCTTACCTTCTCTTCTTACGCTCTTAAACATCATCATTCAGTCACCGTTTAACTTGAGTGGCTCATGGGCCTTATAATTCGTGAACATTAGTCAACTTGTTATTATAATAATAGTTATTATTATCTGAAATTCGATGACGGTGATCGTGATGTTAAAATAATGCTGATGAGATTTTTGTCGGCAATAGCGTTGTGAATGATGACAATGCCAAAAGTCACTACGGATGTGTCTAGCCGACATGTTGTGACTTGATCCCAGAGCGGAACAACTCCCCGGAAGCGCTTCAACGAACACCGATAAACAGAATAACGAAGGACACAATAAAAGCAAAAGCAAGAATGGTGTTAAAACAAAGAAACACAAGTATACATTTCCTGAACCAGACAACATGACTGATCTGTCTCCTCGAGCAGGCCCACCGAGAAACGTCGTAATTATAATGAAAAATAGAGAAGAAGAAGAAGAAAAAAAAACACGTCACAAGCATTAGAGAGCAAGTGGAAAACGAATATAAATAAGTAAATGAAAATAGATTGAAATTTGGAGACAACAGTAGCCATGTTGTTTGGTATGGTTGGGAAGAGGGTTGTTGCCGTTACGGTCCACAACTTGCGATGGAAATGTTTATTTGTGAATTTTTTCAACCGTTTTTTTTTTACCTTGTTTATTTTCTGATTTGCTTTGTTTCTTTTGTAAATTCAGTTTCGGGTTTGAGAGATGTCTTGTTTCTATTTAGAAATAGTCTTTGAGGAATCGTAAAAATGTACCGTTTCTGTCTCAATTGTTAACGCCTCTTGCTTCTACATTTACTCTCCCTTTTAAGTATTATTCAACATTATTTTTAAAATTTTCTTTCTTCTTCTTTCTTTAGTTTCTTTTTCTTCTTACTCTTTTTCTTCTTCCTATTTTCTTCATTTATTTCTTTTCATTGTATTTCCTCCGATATTTCTCGCCTATTTTTTTATCTTGATCTTTTTTTCTAATTCTTGTACATTTTTATTTTTCTTTCGTTTAAATTCGTATCCTTTCGTTCTTTTTGCTTTTCGTTCACATTTCTTTGTTCATCTTTGCTTTTTATCACTGTTTATTTCTTCTTGCTTTCGCAAAGTCTCCTTTGTTTTATTAATATTTTCTATCCAATTTCTCTAACGAACAATTCTAATGTAACTTCACACTATTAGTCGTTGATTGGTTTTTGACTAGAGATAATGAGACAACAAGTTTTCTTATTATTCATCCAGTTTCGGTTTGAGATATGCATTGGTTCTATTTAGAAATAGTATTTGAGGAATCGTCAAAATGTACCATTTCTGCCTAAATTGTTAATCACCTACACTTATTTTGGATTCTTTGAAACTCACTCTGAATGGTTTCAATTTTCTATCAAATATCTTATTCTTTCGAATAATTTAAAAGGGTATTTCAAGCCATTTCACAACAAATGTGTATTTTTTAAGTTTTAGGTGTAATGTTATAGTGATTTTCCACGCGTAGCTTAGATGTGGCACAAGGCCGAAAGTATGGGGCATCCAGTGAGGATCGAACTCACTACTCAGTCGTAATTGTTCTAGCGAGACAAGCTTGCTAATATTACACCGCATCTAGGTGCCCAAATATAGTGATTTTCCAAGTGTAGCTTAGATGTGGCACAAAGCCGAACGTATGGAGCACCTAGTGAGGATGGTACTCAGTTGTAATTGATCTAGCGATGAAATACTGCTAACCATTAAACTACGTCGAAGTGCTCATAGCGTAATCTTATATTATCCATCACTTCGGGCACCTACAAGCGGTGTAATGGTTAGCGAGCTTGTCGCTCTAGATCAATTACAACGGAGTCGTGAGTTCGTTCCTCAATGGGTGTCACATACTTTCAGCTTTTTGCCACATCTAAGCTACGCTTGCAAAATCACTATCATTTTATCATTTCATTCGTCTTCAGATTTACTGATTGAAACTATGTCTTTCTTTCAATGACAAATTCTGTTCACCTGGCTTTTAAATAAGGATCGATTTAAATTTCTCATTTGAATCTAATTGTATGTGTTTTCTATTTTCGTAGACAGTTTTTGCTTATAGTCTTTATCTTCATAGACAAATCCAATTTTTTTTCAGTATTCTCAGAGAATTTCAAACTGAAACATTATTTTTAGTAATTCTAATTAGTTTCCTATCTTTTATCATACTATTCTAATTTCATATCTATAAACAATCCAAAAGATATTGTTAAGCCTTCACCATTTCGACTTTCATGTAAGTGCTCCATATGCACTCATTTTTTCGAACTGGTGAATCTACATTTTTTTTTTTTGAATAGTTCTTCCGGATATTTCCAGTCGCGTACATGCTACAAAATATTTTTGAAAAAGTGATCAGTTCGACACAGTGAAATATCTGGAAGTTCTTGAAAGAGATTCAACCGAAGATCTTGCTAATGTCGTAAGGAATTTCGTTTGTTGATCAAATGAAAACACTTTACTTGAAAATTCATTGTTATTTTATGCAATTCAGTAATTCTCCAATTAACCCTCTGTGCCTGATAAAGCTTCTATTTTATCCGTAATGTTTGGGTAACTTCCCAAATCGTCTCTGCACTGTTCTTTATCTATCCATCTATTCAACATTCTCTTTCCCACGCTTGTAATACCGATGCAGGCTTAAGGTCTCGTACTTCTGCATTCAGTGGCCTGGGGTAATGCCAAATCAAGTCAGAAATGAACTTCCAATGAAAGTTCTGGTTTTAAATAATTTAATTGATGATTTTTTATTGTCTTTCATTTAAATTCTTTCTCTTTCATTCGTTCTTTACTGAATTTTATTTTTGTTTGCATTTACACAGTAATTTCCTTTTTAAATATTCTAAGTCGAAACAAACTTTTCGCAATAAAATTAGTATTAAAAGACTGATATAGGTAAAACTTTCAAGATATTCTTATATAATGTATATGTATATGAGAACAATAGGAAATGACATAATATATATGTGTCTGTGGGTTTAGACAGGATTTTACTGTTGGCTTCTTTTCCTCTTTCTCTGCTAATTTCTGCCTTTTCTTATTTCACTGGCTTTACATCCACTCACGCACAGACACGAACAGACAAGTTACCAACAATTGGCCTCTCGGTTTCCTGCTAAAAGTTTTAAACCAACTAATGTCGCGCCAATCTAAGTACCTAAGCGTACGAGTTGATAAAGACTTCTGGCAAACAAACAGGAAGCAGGAAACAAATGACTCTTGATGTTTTACCTCCGTTTTCCATTGTATACACACCAAGTGGAACACGAACCATGAAAGAAGATATTGTTAACATAATGCCAGAGAACTTATATTGTCTTGAAGAAGCAGTATTATCCTATCTTTCTTTTTTTGCTTCATGTACAATGTAGTGGGTTTACTTAGTTCTAGCGCTGGCCGTATAAACTGTATGAATTGCTCGCAAGAATATGTAGATATAGGAAGTATTTGAATTTAATACATTCAATTCTATTCATCTAGGTTTTATATAAGTTTGAGGGTCCATACGCTGAAGGGTACTGATGTGATTGAGATGGAATTGTCTGACGGCTTTGTTTCTATATATATATATATATATATATATATATATATATATATATATATATATATATATATATATATATACATATATATATATACATATACATATATATATATATATATACATATATATATATATATATATATATATATATATATATATATATATATATATATACAAGTTTCATTAAAAACGACAGACAAGGTACTACGGTTAAGTTTTTTTATTTAATTTTCCTTGTGTACAAACAAGAGCTTTCTTTCCTGGAAAAAGGGTGTGTAAGAACTGTCCAAATGTTTTATTTTTACGAGCGCTTTCTGCTATACCTTTAGCCATTATCAAGGACGATTTGATTTTTCAGCTTAATTGAGTGTGTGCATTATGTGTATGTCTTAGTGTGTAGTAGTGGTGGTTTAATTTCCAAGTACGGTTAGCACGTTTTGGCTTTGTTCGTAGTTCATATTACATGTTACACAACCACATGCTTATCCAGACGTCTTACGTTACACCTATCCGATCACAGCTCCATTAGAACCCATTTAAACACACACCAAAATTTACCAGACTCCATTAGAAATATACTAGTAGAAAGCACAAATATATTAATTGCTTCCACCTGTAAAAAAAGGTTAAAAATAATGGAGGCTTTAATAATAAAAAAGAAAAAGCCTACCCTTAACAATATTAACTATCAACAAATCCACAACGTGCAAACCGTATTTGGAAATTAAAACACCACTACTACACACTAAGACATACATATAATGCACACACTCAATTAATCTGAAAAATCAAATCATCCTTGATAATGGCTAAAGGTATAGCCGAAGGCGCTCGGAAAAATAAAACATTTGGACAGTTCTTACACACCCTTTGTCCAGCAAAGAAAGCTCTTGTTCGTACACAAGAAAAATTAAATAAAAAACTTAACCGTAGTACCTTGTCTGTCGTTTTTAATGAAACTTGCATAAAAGAAGGATTGCTGCCTAAATATACAACTATCATATATATATATATATATATATATATATATATATATATATATATATATGTGTGTGTGTGTGTGTGTGTGTGTGTGTGTGTGTGTGTGTGTGTGTGTGTGTGTGTGTGTGTAAAGAGTGACTATTTAAGCTAATATTGCACGACTCTTCGGCAGAATTGAGTCACTGTCAGTCACAGTGTGTTTATCTAAATCTAAAAAATAAACACGCTAAAATCCACCTTCATTCCTGCCGTGCGCCGACGGTTTAGTGGGAGAAGTTCCGACTGACGCAAATTCAGTCGGGTTTCGATCCTAGCTAGAGGCAACCGGACGTCTAGTCACACTGATGAGCTCTGAAACAGCGAAACTATCTGTCTGTGGATGACAAAAAAATATATATGTATATATACGTAAATATGCTCCTACTATTAGTGAGAGTTCTTTTTTTCCAAAACATACTATTAAAGTCATAGACTAATTTAGAAACTGATTAACGTGGGTGGCTATCCTATACAATCTGTTTTTCATGAAGAAATAAAACAGCTTACAAAATCAATAGTTAAATGACTTTTAAAATTACTTTCAGCACTTTGATCGTACATTTTCTTTTAATGTTGACATTATAAATTTCATGTTCTTACGATAGCAATGTTTCAAATTTTTGTTCAAAACCTTTGTATTTGAAACTCTGTGCACGTTCTGTAATTATATTTTTAATTACAAGCTATTCATCTTAGGAAATTTAGTAACTGGAAAATAACGTGAAATTAATGAGACTGTTTTTTATCGTCAAATCGAAAGGCTGTCTACAATAATTTATAAATATTTTGTGAAATGTTTTGCACGTTTATATTGAAAGGATAGCCATAAATCCTTTCTTTAATTTCCTATAATTTATGAAAAAATTAAAAGCATGTAATAACATATAACATAGAACATATATGTATATATACATTGCTGGTCAAAATCTTAAGCCCAATGAAAATAAAGGAAACATAAAACTTTTATGTTGATAGACTCGATCACTTATTTGAATATAGCTTTAAAAATGAAAATAAAAATTGAACCTTTTTATAATTTAATAGGGAAAATGTGTGTACTATGAAATCAAGCTAAATATCTAAACAAAGCGTTAATTGGTAAACACGTAATGAAATTTAATCAATTACGTTCAGCCATTAACGCAGTCAACATCTCCTTGCATTACATTAGATAGGAACATGGGAAAGATTAAAAGGTTGACAGATATTGAACGTGGCAGAAATGTCGAGCTGCAAAAGCAAGGACTTTCATCACCGGTGAAATTGGACCTAGTAAAACTGCCGTTGCATATTTCTTAAAAGACCCTGAGTGATACGGACCAAGAATTTCAAATTTCAAAGGTGCATTTCTTATTGGTGTTAACGTTTTGACGAGCAGTGGTAATTTCACACACTTTATGGGCAGGTTCCTCACATCAATACGAACTAGGTTACATTTGTCATTTGTGTGCATTTATGTCTAGTCTGTCTTCGACGCTTAACGTGTGTAGTAGTGAATTAAAAAATAATGAGAAGGGTTTCGTTTAACAGTGGCAGGATGTTCATATCGTGAGCAGGCAGATATGATTTTTCCATACGTTTGCGCGAATGATAATGGACGCGAGGCTGCACGATTGTATCATATTGCGTTTCCACACCAAAGGCATGCGAGTTATTCAAAATGTGATGCTGTTTATCTTCGCATTGCTGAGACAGGATCCGTGGCACCACAATCTATAGATTGACGAAGTACGATTTTACATTTAACAGTGTCTATCGTAAAATTTATACAAAACATCTCAAAAAAGAAGGATTTTCGTACATATGTTTAGATAGATGTTTGTCTTGTTCTGGTGTGAAGAACACTCCCCCAAAATTTGTAAAATTATTTTTGATACACCCTGTATCTCTCTCTCTCTCTCTCTCTCTCTCTCTCTCTCTATATATATATATATATATATATATATATATATATATACGTGTGTGTGCGCGCGCACACACACACACACATAAATTATATATATATTTGATATGTTTAACGTTCTTTTTATAGATACAAGTATTTAAGTAAATGCTCTGTGTTTAATAAACATTATTAAATAACATTTACCTGCCTGAATGTTATAAGGTTATTTAATTCTGTTTATTATAAACAGAGCATTTACTTAAATACTTGTATCTATAAAAAGAACGTTAAACATATCAAAAATGTCTTTAAATAAATTGTTGGACTCTGCCGAATTCAAAAATGTATGTATATATATATATATATATATATATATATATATATATATATATATATATATATATATATATATATATATATATATCTATGAGACAAAAAGTAAAGCTATAAACGAGGCGTTTTCCCGAGAGGATGTGCTATATTAGGCTTCTTCAGGTTATAATGAAAAACAGATATGTATGTAAGGAAAAACACACTGAGATCTCTGATTATAAGCGGGGACCCTAAATCCAATTACCTTATCACATACGATGACCAGTTGAAAAAAGTAGACCCTCCCGGCGAAACGTGCCGTGTATGGGTTTCCCACTTTAAATCATTAACTCCACTTTGTATTCTATTTACATCCTAAACACACACGTACATATATATATATACAGACACGCGCACACACATATACACACATGCACGAACGCGTGCGCACATACACACACACACACACACACACGTGTGTGCGTGTGTGTGTGTGTAAAGAGAAAGAGAAAGAGAAAGGAGGGAGTCATATGTAGACTGAGACTTAAAATGGCTTGTATGAAAGTTTAAAATTCCGATCTTAGCAAGCTTCCTGGTACAATTACTAGTTTCAAGATAATTCGATATTCGTACACCAAATTTAGAAGAAATTATATGCCTACTAATTGACTTGTGTCCACCGTCTTCGAAAACGGCCTGCCTCTCCCTCCATTAGGGAACGTCGGCGTGGTGTAGTAGTTTGCAATCTTGTCTCGCTAAAACAATTGCGTGCGGAGTTCGATTCTCATTGGATGTCCCATATTTTCACTCTTATGCCCCATCTAAGGAACACGTAGAAAACAACCTTTACCTCCCACCATTAGACGGACGTGGGACTATTCACTGTCGACAACCATAAAATATAGGCTATTTCCACAGAAAATACTTATTTTGAGGCCAACACGTAACAATTAGTTCATATCTTTTATTGCCGTGATGCACTTGATCAGGGGAATGTAATTATATTCAAATGATCTAAACGCAGTTTACATTTACAGGAACCAACACCCATTTTGTTCAATTTTTAATATATTTTTTTCAATCTGATACGTAATAAATACTTTATTGCATCTATCTTCAGAGAGCCTTACTTATTTCGACAGCGTTTTACTAGTAGCGTAGCATCCCCTTTGGAAATATATTCTGTTGTCATAGTATTTCCAAGGTCGTTCGGTTACACCTCTATATGATATAATTGAGCCATCCTCAGTTGTTACAGTAGCTTGAAAGATAACATTGTCTTTCAAACATTTGCCTTCCATAGAATATTCGTTTCGATCTCCATACTTACACAAAAGGGGTCAGATTTTCGTTTATATTTCTTGTTATAGGGCGCTTCATTCTACCAGGACAATTACAGCTTAGCGTAAATGTATTCCTGCTGACAAATTGAGCAAATGTAAACTGCATTACTTTTAAGACGCTGTCTTCATTCCCCGAACATTTGAATAGCACAAAATGTGTGTTTGTGTGTGTGTGAATGCAAACAAGCTGATTTTCGTTTCTGGATATTTAACAATAAAATCTAAATCGAATACATCTGCACATTTCCACTGTCTCTCGCGATCATGCGATCGTTCACGCAATCCGCCATTTTCGAACGCGTCTGTCTTTGTTAGTTTGCTGAGTGCAAGTACGCTTGCGCAATTAATGACTTCCGACGTTTACGCAGTCACTACTGTAACGGTTAAGTTTCTATTATATTCAAATGCTTCTCTTCGTTGTCATAGATGCTATTATCATTGATGTAAGTAGCGTCGCCTGACTTTCTTAGAGCGGCTACTTCAGGTGTTACGAATCACCAGGCCTTTTTAGAATGTCTGTTAGCGCATCATACGATCCTTTCTTCGAGACTGCCGTGTCAATGGTGAGAGCTAAACAGGGGTCGTTGCCTTCATTCAAGCACGAAGCCTCAAACTTCAGTAAGTCACGAGCAACATAGTAAGATGAAGGGAATAGATAGTGATAAGAAAATGCTTTATATACTGGAGACCAAAGCTATCATCTAATGTTATATTTAACGAACGATATTAAGAAAACGTTAATGAAGCTTTCGTTTCTATTCTTCTCATGCCTTCCTTTTTATATTCACCTTTAGTTTTCAATGTTTCTTTTTTTCTTCCGTTTATTATTTATTATAAATTAACTTTAACTATTATTCGTCTTTTATTTTGCTTGTAACTACATTGCTTATTATGTCCTTAATCCTCTCTATAATTCCTTTTCTCTCCTTTCATTCTTTTTTCAAAACCCCTTTCTTTTATTATTTTGCATTTTGATGATTTATTTCATACGTTATTTAATTCCTCCCATACCACAAAGTGATCTTCATGAATTATAGCTTGGCACAGCACAAAGCGAAATGAGGTCACATGGATTTTGAGGATTGTGGAACGTCAATGATTCAATTGAGAAGTATTTGCCTGCCTTTAAAAACAGCATTGGATGTGCTCACTTTCGCATAATCTACAGTTGTAGTAGTAATAGTAAATCTACAAACAACACACCCATGGCACGGGTGAACATCTATTAATAGCTACTTGCAAAATCTATTGTAAAATTCAGCATTTCCTTTTCACGCGTATGCGCGCATAGAAACAGATACCGCATATACACGCGTATCATGCGACTTTTGAAGACCTAATATTGAAGCTAAATTTTTAGGGGATCGCTTCATATATTGGATATAAAATAAGCATGCGTACTGTTGGCTCTGGCTACGCCGCTGACCAAACTATATACCCAATTACTGTAGTCAAATTAGCTTCAAAATTAGGTCTTCAAAGGTCGCATAATACGCGATTATATAAGGCATACATCCTCTTTTTTGTCTATAAACTCGTGCAACACACACACACACACACACACACACACACACATATATATATATATATATATATATATATATATATATATATATATATATATATATATATATATAATTATATGAATCATTCATACAAAAAGTAGATTAGTAAAGTTAATGATATAAAATGGCGAAAACTCTTCGCAAACACAATTTTAAAGTTGCATTAACTTACGAACCATTCGATGAATGTTATGATTTTTGTTTTTAACAAGTTGTATAAGGTCTTTTTTAATCTGCTAGTACTTTCAACTGTACATACAGTCATCCTCAGACATGGCAATTATTTTGTTTTTAGTAAATATATATATATATATATATTATTTGTCTTTTCGTTTTGTTTTTGGAAGGGGATTTTTCCCCGAGCTCAAACGGCAACATTTAATGGACAGGAAATTAGACAACTATATCAGCAACTAAACATACCAGCCACTTTCTCCCTCGCTGTTACTCTTTTTCTCTCGTTCAATATTTTTTTTCTTTTTTCTTTCTTTCCATAGCCGTCTTCCACCTTTTACTATTTTTGCCTTTCATTTCCATCCTCCTTTTGCTTTGTGATATACGAAATCGTGTAACAGCAAAATTGTCCAATTGTTAGATAAAGCTTTGAACCGTTTTATCATAGAAATGATTAAAGATATCTTACTGAAATTCTCCGAGGTTTTTATAACACTATTGGCCTCTACTTTGAACAATAAGAATGCATTTAGCTCTAAGTTGAAATGATGATCCCTCTATCTGTTGGGACGTCCCGATCCAGTTTTCCTGTCTACTGCTCCAACTTTTTAAAACTTATTCACCGTTTTTATTATGGTTCTTGAATTAACATTGAAAATGAAAACCAGATTATGAATGTTAGTATCATTACGCAAGATCTGAATAATCTGTTTCCTCTCACCATTGCTCAGTTCGGAAGATATGCTGAGGCTGACACAAAAGGATTTTACCCTGTTCTTTTTCTAACTGAATAACTCAAAGGGTCTTTCAGTGATTCTAAGAAGCAATGGTGTCAAGATGACTTATCGCCTTATCTGGAAAACTGGAAAAAAGAAACTCAGTTTGTTTAGGGTTTTTGTTTAGATAGTAAACATATTGTGAGATGGACAATTATCCAATTTAGAAACTTTTGCTGTTACACACGGTATATTAAACTGGTAATAGATATCCCTACCGTCTAAATTCGTTCCAATTATTTTTTTATTCCTTTCTAATATAGTCTTCTTTTCTTGACGAAACTCTGGAACAAGATTGAATTCAATGTAGAGCTAAATAATAAAATATCAATCCAATTTGCATTTCTATCATTCGAAAAATTATAAAATACGATTTTTTATACTGGAGCTTTGCTAATATATATATATCATGAACATAGGTCAGCTAATATATTTACTAATATCTCAGATACCAGAGAGGAGCGACGTCTCAGTGCCGTTCATCTTCGCTGTCTAAGCCGCATTCGGGGCATTAACTGGTACTACCGGGTCACCAACGATGTAGTTCTCAACTACGCCCAGTTATCCAGCCCTTCTCCAATAGGGCCGGCTCCGCTGGCTTGGACATAACCGTTTGCCTGATGGGAGGATTCCGAATGTCCTTGTGTACGGGAAACTGGCTACCGACAAGAGAGCACTTCATCTTCGCTTCAAGGACATCTGCAAAAGGGTCATTAGGGCGATGGACATGGACATCGAGAGGTGGGAAGAGGTCACCAACGATTGCTGATGCTGGAAACGAGGTTTGCACCAATGGCTGGTGAGAGGAGAACCTTGCTCGGCGTAAAAAACATATCACGGCGACATTAGGGGAGTGCATCTTCACATTCATTCATTACACTCCCGTGCGGTCTTGTACAGCTATCAGGGAACAGATTCATGGTTTGTCAAGCCTGACGGATGCCTCACTAAACTCAGATATTTGAATTCTTGTACAATGCCATTTCTGATTTTTTTAGAAGGGCTATTATAAATTAGTATATGTATACTTGTGCTTTATTTTGATAAATACAATTAAATTTAATTATACGTTCAGTTCTTCTTGATGGAAAATCTAAATAATTTAATTTTGTCTCATTATACTTTGTAATAAATTAAATTTATTAAAGCATAAAAATAACAAGAACGGCGTCGCCAACACTTGTTTGTTTTCTCTCGCTTATATCCTACTAACTGACGTAAAAAGAACGCTGTGTAGATATTATTGATGTTTAGAATAATAGAATCATAGTTTGAAGGCCTTTGTATTATTGGACAGTAAGCGTGTAAAGCGACTAGGACAGAAAATCGAAAAGACTGAAATGTTTTAAATGCAAATCGATAAAAAATTCATTGGAATGAAAAATATCAATAGCTTATGTTGGTTAAATTTGTTAATTTACTTATTGGACCGAAACATTTGAAACTATAGAAGAGATAATATGAACAATCTTATTTCTTTTGACAAAACTCTCAAAATAATATATTAAAAGTAAACTTTTGAAATATTAAAATTTATAAAAACAATTGATAAAAGTCATGAAATTAAATATATTAACTTGTGTATCGGAGATAATTATATGTCACTACTAGAAAAAAAATTGAATGTTTCTTTGATAAAAGTTCTATAAGTGAGCATAAACATACCTTACTAAAGACAGATTGTTACCGAAATAATACAGAGAGAATCCTTTAATCGTCTTTGTTATTATCGAAACTTTTTGGCCAGCGGCTTTCTTCAGCTTATCTCGCGCTTCTGGTAACGTTTGGGGAATTTAAAACTGAACAGTTTACTTAATCTACGGAGATGAATTGTTCTCATTCTGTTCTAGTTTTGATCAGTTGTTGTTCGCCATGTTTCAACAGACTTTATGACAGAACAACCTGATCCAGGGATTGAAATTACTATTACTATCCCACCTATTTAAGTATCAATAGTTTAATCCTCTATGCTGTTGTCCAGGTGGCAGCATCCTTGTGTTAACAAGAGCAAAGATGGAGATATTTGTCAGATTGTAAATAAGGAAATTTATCGCAGAAATTCAGACAGAAATCTACTGAACATGTATTGACCCCCCCCCCCAAAAAAACGACAATCAGTTGGAATTCCTATTTAACGTATATAGGCGCATAGGTTTTACGTATCCGATCTTTCTATAAATAACAGTTAGAATTCAAATTATTACAGACAAAACGCATTTTGATTTTATGGACTTATATCTGGTTTCATTTTAAAGTTTGCCTGAACTTTTTCATAAAATTATTTCCGCTGACATCTCGACGTGATGTAATGGTTAACAAGCTTGTCTCACGAGAAAGATTGCGACTGAGAAATGAGTTTCATCCTCACTGAGTGGCCCATCCTTTCGGCCTTATGCCACATCTAAGCTACGATTGGAAAATCATTTAAGGGTACCTTGTAAACACTTGTCTCTAGATCAAATACCACTGCGTAGCGAGTTCAATTCTAAATGGATTCTCCCCACCCTCAGCCTTGTGCCACATCTAATCTAATTTTTGTGAATATATAATTGAAAGTTTTAAAAATATTTTAGTTCGTCCCCGTCTTTCAATATATATAACAACTACCCAATTATTTATTATTTTTTTATTATATTTTCTTTTTGAATTTAATATTTTCTTTCTTTCCAAGCAAATGACATCATGTTATTTCTAAGGTCAAAGTTCGAATCATAGTCGCCTTTAAATGTCTTAGTGTCCTTAAAACTATATATGCTTTTTTTAAAATGGTTTTAACCAAAAATAAGAAAGTAGTGAACATTTCCCTCTATAACTAAAGGTTTTCTGTCAGCTCGTCATTCAAATCTTTTAATCTAGAAATATATTACAAGATCATTGCACAACTGCAGATGAACTGAAATAAAGCTATATTATGTTGTTCTGACCAAATTCTCGACACATCGTCGATGTTTATACCGTGTACTTAGCACCAATCTTTGCATATCGTAAGGAATTATGTTAGAAGTCGTAAATTCTAGCAATCTTGAGAATTTTGTCAAAGAATTTCATATGAAAAACATTATTTATAAGAGTAGTAATTCTTTAAAGTAAAATAGACAATATGACAGAGTTATGGAAGTGCGTGAAAATCGATTTGTATTTGCATATGAAATATTTAAATTTAAAATATATTAGCAATAAAAAAATTGATTCCTTATAGTGTTCGCAATATCCGTTTAAACTGTGATTTCGATTCTGAATTCCCTTTCAATATGCACAGCATTCGATTACAGTTAAATACAAACCTGCATATTATCTGAGTTGGCGTTTATCACAACTATGTTTCAGTGCAACGTAATTTTACCTTTGGGCGAATGAATTTCTACTTTTTCTTAAATGAAAATAAAACGAAAAGTCAATTAAAAGTATTTTCTGTGAGTATGACGCCCCCGAAATAATAGAAAAAAGATAGATTGTATTTAACCATAATCCTTACCATCATGTCTCTATGGTGTGTAAGCTCGAAGCTCAAATAGCAAACGCAGGCCCGTATTTGACTCCAGGTAAAATGTAGAATTTCGATGGCTGATTTTAAATACTTCCTTCCCACATGAAAGGCTGAATAAAACATATTCTTCCTACAAGAATTCCCAAATCCCTCACACTATCCGGCCTAAATAAATATCAATGGTACCGTAGGCGATACTAAAAGTTCACATGGTAGGATATTAATCAGAAATAATTACACATTTATACCTTTGTGGGAATAAGGTTTTTGGTTTTACATTGAGTGTTTTTTTAAAGAAAGATACTTTCCTTTTTTCGCCTCTTTTCAAATTCTGATCTACAGCAGAAGGCTGTCTACTTTAATTCTGGTTGTGAATGTCGCTTAACGATCAGGACGTATGATTAAAAAATAACAATAAAGTCGATTGCGATTCTATTCTTTATTTACAGTGTATACAGATCTTTTGTCAATGTTACCAAATCTTACGGCAAAAAGTAAACGTCATTCCATCTATCTTAAAAAAAAGATACAGCGACAAAACATTCTTATCTACGCATGATGTCTATATTTAAGTTAAAGTTAAACAAAACAAAATATTATCACTGCCGCCAAGGTTAAAGAAAATCATGGATTTGAATACACGAACTTGCAAGAATTTTTATGGTTATTTTTATTTTCACTGCATACAAACAATATCTAAATCGATTCGACATTTTAAACCGCTATATTTTTATTTAAGATTTATTGGCTATATATATATATATATATATATATATATATATATATATATATATATATATATATATATGCGATTATGTGTCTGTGCGCGCACAGAACGAATGTAGCAGCAAGAAGTAATTCAAACATGTTTTATTGAAGGCAATATATGGTTTGTTTTTTAATTTTTTGCAGTTTGCATATAAGCTGTCGTAAACATTGTTCAGACAAATCTTTTCGATCTTATCCGAATATATATATATATATATATATATATATATATATATATATATATATATATATATATATATATGAGAGATTAAAGTTTTCCAACGAGAGGAAAAGTATATATTTGAAAGAGTGAAAAAGCTACAAGCGTTTTTGTATATTATGTGGATTTTTTATACTTTATTTCGTATATTTTGCTACACGGGTTTCAGATCTTGTGAACTTCCTCAGGAAAAGAATGAATGTCTTGAACTGACCGAAAAATGCAGCAAAATTCGAACAATATGTGCCTGATCGTATACGAGTCCTGAGATGCTACACATAATGGTGGGGTTTCATTTTTCTAGAAATGTCTACAAGTAACACGTGTGTGTGTACAATACGGAGTCTAGTGAGAACCACCACCTCTCCTCTTTTCTTTCAGGAGCCAGAGAAACATTCAATGAGGCTTGGCTAATCATTGTGTAATAATAGATCTGATGTGTTGGTCATTACTCTTGATTTAAGCATGAGAGCAAATTTATGAAATATCACCACATGTTGCTATTTCATACACTAATTATATTTTCAAATATATTTTGATTTGTATGCTAAATAACTAATACAATAATTGTTTTTCTTTCTTTTGCTAGGATGTAGCTGTGTTGCCCAACTCTTCAGGCTAACAAAGCAAACAACAAGAGATTAAGATGTCTTCCGTAAAATTCAAACAATTCGAAATGTCCTCGTCATGGTCGTCGTCAACGCAGCTGCTAACGTTACCACCACCGCCTTCGCCGCCGTCGCCGTTGTCGTTATTATCGTCTTCGTCCCGGACACTTTGCTTGATGTCGATGACGTCACGGTCGAGACAGTCACCTCACGCGCGGCCCACTCGAACACGATCACGCCTAGCCGTGCATATACAGCCTTTACAATCGCGGACGGCATCATCATCTTCTGATAACTCTTTTCCTCCTTCTCCCCCTCCTCCTTCTTCTTCTTCTTCTACAGCTGATGCGACAACTTCTAGACTCGTAACGTCCGACCCTCCCCACAGGTCTAATACGAAAACTCACTCGACTTCCTCCTATTTTTATCCTTTTTCATCGCATTCGGACACTTCAGGTTCTTCTGTACAATTTTTAAGCTCCAAGTCCTTCCGATTCACGCCGAATTCTATGTCGTCTTTGTCTTCACATTGGTTGCCAATACTCACTGTCTTATTACTGCTTCTTCACACATCACACGCTTGGGGATTTGAGTGTCCCAAACAGTGCGAATGTCATAATCTACGCGACCCGAACCGCGTGTCCACTTCAATGGCTGCACGGTGTCGTGTCAACGATAGCATGGCTCGCTACAACTTCAGCGTCTTCTCGCCACGTTACACCACTGTCCTGGTGCTCCAGTGTCAGGGAAAAGCCCTAACGCCGGTCAACCACATGTTCAGGGACCTCTTCTACCTCGAGGAGCTGGTCTTTAAAGACTGTCGATTTACTACCATTCCAGATTATACACTGGCTGGCCTTACCAACCTCAAGAATTTCAGTATTTTTGGCGCCGATCGGCTCACGTTCACGCCACGACTCTTTCAGAAATTAATGAACCTGCAAAACTTGGAGATAATCCGAAGCGGATTCCAATCGGTGCCCGTGAACTTTCTGTGTCACTCAACGCGAATACGCTCATTAATATTTTCCGAAAATGAAATCTTCACGTTGCGCGACCTGAAGAATCTATGCCTGGTCAACGCCACATTGCTGGGTCAAATAAGCCGACTAGATTTAAGTTACAATAACATTAAGGAGATCACTGAGGATTTTGACGCGATGTTTACTGGTATTGAGTTGGTCAACTTTGTTGGAAATAAAATAGAGTCGATAGTCAACAACAGCTGCTCCGAATTGTACGATTTGACGGTATTGGACTTGTCGCGAAATCGAATCAAGGAGTTCCCGCTTGATTTCCTCGAATATTCCGACAATTTGATGCAGTTAGGATTGTCACACAATCCGATCAGTCGACTCTTTCCTGTATTTAGTAGTCTTTCTAACTTGAGGATATTTGAGGCTGAACATACACATCTTGACAATAACATCTGGTCTGATCTAAATGAAAAACCCCAATTAGAAAGCTTAAACCTGGCTTATTGCCGCCTGTCATTGATCAACAAGTCAGTCATGAACAAACTAACCTCCCTAATACGGCTAAACCTGCACAGCAACTCAATTAGCCGCTTGTCACCGAACGTGTTCTCGTCTAATAGGAAGCTCGAGGTTCTTATTCTCACTAACAATAGCTTGATACATCTGGATGAAAACTCCCTCCACGGTCTAACCGGTCTCAGACATCTCGATCTGAGCTACAACAGTCTCTCTGCCATTCACATTGACGCCTTCCACGATTTAATAAACGTTGAAAAGTTAGATATGAGTTATAACGAATTGCAGGAGATCCCAAACTCTATTCATCCGTTGAATCGAGTGCAGGAGTTGTACTTTGAGGGGAATCAAATTCGGAGGATCTACAAGGACTTTTTCAAAGGAATGGATTCAGTCAATCGAATTGTACTGGCAAAAAACCTCATTCACGTGGTCGATGCTAACAGCTTTGCTCGATGTCTGAATCTTCACATTCTCGACCTGAGCGACAACAACATCACCAGCGTTCACGAGGACGCGTTCGAGGGTCTCAAGCAGTTGATCGGAGTTAGTCTGGCGCATAACAGTATTCGCAACATCGGCACGGCCCTCTGGAAGCAGATCAACTTGAGTCAGGTTCATTTACAGAACAACTTAATTGAAGAAATCATGGCGTCGAACTTCCCGGACAGCATTAAATTTCTGAACATATCGCACAACCGAATACGCGTGGTGCGACCTTTTACTTTTTCGAACAAAGACACTCTCGTCGAGGTTGACCTCCGCTCTAACCGAATCAGTCGTCTAACCAAAGACGCTATCAGCGTGTCACACCGAGTGCGGGCGATTCCGGACGTCTATCTGATGGATAATCCGTTCCGATGTGACTGTAATCTCGTCTGGTTGAAGCAGTTGGCCGACGTGAGACCACGCAAAAGGAACGGCCTGCCGTACATCCCGGATCTTGACGATATAGAATGCCAATCAAATAATACTAGTTGGCTACCGACGGGCCGCATCTATCATATAAGCGAGTCGGATTTCTTGTGCAAATATCTGGACGAATGCGCCGCCGACTGTATCTGCTGTCATTTTGACATGTGCGACTGCAAAAGCATCTGTCCGAAGATGTGCAATTGTTACCGATCGTTCGATCGCAGGTCTAATTTTATCGACTGCACGAATAGCAGTTTGAACGACTCTCGTTTCCTGCCTTCGAACGCAACAAAAATCTTCTTGAGCGGCAACCGTCTTGGCTCACTGTCGAAACATTCGTTTTTACGTCAGCGCGAGATGTTGGTCGTTCTTTACTTGAATCGTTCGCATATAACGGACGTGCAAAACGGCACGTTCATGACGCTAATCAATCTCAGGGAGCTGTACATGCACGATAACTTGCTCAGCGTCTTGACCCGAGAGACCTTCCAGGGGCTGGCCGGCCTCGAGGTACTCACCCTGAACAACAATATGATAAGCTATATTGCGCCCGGTATGTTTCTTCAAATACCGCGCTTAAAAACGATTGATCTAAGCGGCAACGGACTGCACACACTGGACCCAAGTTTCATGGCGATTACCAGCTTCGAAAGTATTTCGTTGCGTGGCAATCCCTGGCTTTGCAAATGTCCACTCGTCATGGCCCTGCAGGAGATGTACATAACAGACCCGGAGGTAATCCCGAATTCAGAAGAGGTATTTTGTGACCATGAAGAAGTCATCAACAGTAGCGTGTCGCAGTTCACGGTTTACCATATGTTCGATTATGACGTTCAGCTGTACTGTTTGAACGTGACAACGTCCGGAAACTTCTCGGCCCAACCCAGCCCAGTGATGGAGATGAAGGTTCTCCTTGCCCTGGCCATTTTTTCGGCCGTCTTCATCACTCTCATGGTGGCAATCATCAGTGTAATCTGTTACCGGGAAGAGCTTAAAGTCTGGCTCTTTACCCAGTATGGGTGGCGTGTCGGTGACGACTTGGCCAGATTGGACGATTCGAACAGGAAATACGATGTCTTCGTCGCGTATACCAGTAAAAATGCCATGTTTGTCGAGCACGAACTGGCTCCGCGTCTTGAAAGACGCGACCCTCCTTACCGGGTATGTCTCACCTACAGGGACTATGATGTGGACATTTCTTACGCACAGAACACGATAAATTCCATCAACAACAGCAAAAGAACTCTGATGCTTGTCTCCAATGATTTCTTTTGTACGGAGTGGTTTCGCTATGACTTCCAAATTAACAACCACGATGTCCTTAAGGCGCTCTCAGACCGCCTTATAGTCGTTCTCATGGAGAAAATAGACAAGAAGAAACTAAATTGCGATCTTATGTTTTATTCTAGGTCGAAAAAATATTTAAAATATCACGACGCCCGTTTTTGGGATAAACTCTATTACATGTTACCAAAAGTTCGGGGACTGCCACTTATACCACAGACCCCAGAATCAGTAGTCTCAGCGGGGGAACTTCGCGACCAATGCTGCAACAACATTGCCTTCTCGAAGACTTCTCTGGAGAGCGGCTATGAAGAAATCAATTTTGTAAGAAAGAACGTTTATCCGAATTCTGATCAAAATCTTTATATGGCGCCGGTATCGCAAACAAACTGTAAATGAATCTTTTTTTTTTTTTTAATCTTTTACGCTTAAAAATTCTTATTTTTAAATTTTTTTTAAAATTCGATTTCGTTTTTGTTTGTTTTTATTTTTGTTTCTTATTTTAGTTATTTTCATTTTGTTGCTTTTTTTTCTGATTACAATTACGAAACGATTTAGTTATTAAACTATAAGGAATTCCTTTGTCCGTTATTTAGCAATTTTGAAGAAAATAAAATAAAAATCTATTTTCCCCTATTTCCGGACCAATAAATCCACATTCTTCGAGGCCATATTTTCACCTAATCCCATCTCACTTATATATATATATATATATATATATATATATATATATTATTTCGAAATGTTATCAAGAATAGCAATATTTTTAAAGAAAATAAGCGTAAAATGATCCAGATTTTGGTTGGTAAAATCTGACAATAGATTAACATTTCATGGTGGTCAAAACTTAAATTATTTCAGCAAGATAAAATATTTTTAAACATAAATCACTAAAACTCAAAACCATCAGGCGATATTCTCAAATGTGAAAAACCGTTATCTGAGAACCGTTACAACATTACGCATATAAATATTGAAAACACACATATTACTTGCTTGTTTTTAAATATATATATATATATATATATATATATATATATATATATATATATATATATATATATATATGAATATATATATATATATATATATATATATATATATATATATACTGTTAACATCTATAAATAAAATATGAGATGTGGTGGAAAACGGCCTCTGAAAAATTGCACATAGATACAAGTGTGTACACACACATATTCTTATATATATATATAGACAGAGAGAGATAGATATAGATATAGATATATGTATGTATGTATATAGGCACACAGATATCTATGTGCGTGCGTGTGCATTTGTGTGTGCATGTGTGTGTGTGAAAATTTGTGAGGGAATTTCCTTTTGATCTAAGAAGGATAATTCCTAATTTAGAATAATCATTCAATGAAATTAATCTTCACAAAACTATTTGAAGATTTGTCTTAAAGAACATTTGTTGCCTAAATACACAATATATACATACACATATATATATATAAATATATATATATATATATATATATATATATATATATATATATATATATGTATGTATGTATGTATGTATGTATGTGAAGAAAATATTTTTATTTGCTTTCTCAGAAACCTTACTATGTTGCCTTTCCTTTTAACGTTGTTAAAATAACACACCATATTTAAATTTTAGATTATGTTCTTGCCAGTTCACTCAAATTAAAAAAAGAGTTTTAATAAATATATTTTGGACAATCATTTACTGCCTGATACATTCAAATTGTTATGTTGTCATTTTAATAGTTATACAAGCAAGTAAGCTTTTAATAAAATCTATGTCCGCCTTCATGTAAATAAAGGATCAGTTTATTACGAAATTATGTCCAACGAAAAACCTATTTGGGCTGCAATTCATTCTTCTTTTTTTTTGCATTCATTCTGATGATTATAGCTTTTGTCAAAATGAATAAAATAAAATTAAATAACTTAGCACTTTTCTTACTTTACTTCCTTGAGCGTTTTTTGAAAATATTGTAGATAGCTATATGAATAACCAGGCCCCACATGTTTTGTGCAAATTGTTGCGAGGCTTCTCTTTTTTTAACAACAGCAAGTATAGATTTTAAGTTTTTTTTTGCAAAATTAAGAGATTGTGATCATCTTCGAAATTTGAAGTGTCTTCCAGCTTTTAAATTCATCGTTCGAAAACCGGTTTTTTTCAGTGAACACCAATCACTGGCACCGGTGGAAATTTATCAACTTTTGAACTTGGAGGCACGCCCAAATTAGTTTCATTGTAATCAAAACTATTTCTCATTTTTTCAAATTTTATTTGTTTTATTTCTTATTTTCCTTCTTTTCTTTTTATTTCTTTTGTTTGTTTTGTTTTTTTTTCATCATGATGGCGCCCCACTGTTTTAAAATCATTTTTATTGCTTGAATTTAATTCGAAGATATAATGTATGCATTCAAACAATTCTCCACTTTTTGCTTACATTGTGAGATAAAGCATAATCGTCAATATATATATATATATATATATATATATATATATATATATATATATATATATATATATATATATATATATATATATATATACTTGCTACGTTAAAAATACCCTTATTCGTTTATTTTAAAAGGGTACTAGCAACTATTTTAAAATGATTGTATCTGAACTTAATACATAATGTGATTTTTAAACTAAACTCAACTCTCCTTCGCGTGTTTCGTATTTCTTTTTTTGATATTTTTCCTCTAGGAGTATAACTATATATGTTTTCTTTCTTTCTGTCCGTCTTTAATTCTGTCCGCCGTCTTGCCTGTCTGTCTGTCTGTCTATCAAAATATCGCTTGACATTGTTTTATATTAGGTTTTTACCCTGATTCAATTTTTATACTGTTTGATACTCTTTATATTTCTTATCATTAATTATGTTTATTTAACCTTTTAAACTTTCGCAAATACTTTATTTTCTTATCCTAAACCATTCCGTATTATGTTCCCTGTATTTCTTTTCATTCTTTTATTTCTTGAAAATTCTTCACTTTCATTCTTTCTTTCTTTCTTTCTTTTTTCTTTCTTTCTTTCTTTTCCACTGATATCATCCTTTTATCCCCTCCACCGTCATTCATTTTATATTTTTATTCTTTTCTTTCTAATTTATTTTCCCTTTTCTCTTTTTTTCTTTAGATCGTCTCTTTCTTTTTTCTGTTTTTCTCATTTTAACTCCACTTCTCTAAATTAAATGATTATTTATTTCTTTTCTATTTGATTTTTCCTGCTTTGTTCATTTAAATTATTTTACCTGGCATATTTTCCATCATTCATGTTCACTTCTATTTTTGTTATCAATCATATTTTGCCAGGTTGGTGTTTTTTTGCAGATCCTTTTACTTTTAACGTCTATTCTTCTTTCCTTCTCCTCTATTCTTTCTTCATTCTTTATATACCATCTGGCCTGTTGCCAATATTTTCTTTATTCAACCGTCCTTAATATACGTGTTTCCTTTGCCACACCATTTCATATTATCACGCATATTTGCCTTCGCTGCTGTCATTTCAGTATAACAAGCTGCATCTGGATCGCAATTAAGTGACTTTATGACTTCAATCCAGATGTCGGTGTTCCGCTTCGAAGGAAATGAACGGTTCACTAGTCTCTATGAATGATAGTACCTGTTAAATCTACTAAGCACATAATGAATATTCCATTTTGAAGTACCTTATTTTATTTGATCTCAACACAAAAATATGATAACAATTTGACATTTGGAATAAAATACACAAGACAAAATGTACAAAGTTCATGTGGCAGTTCCTGCTCCTTATTAAAGAAAAACAGATTTGGCCTTTCTTAATAAATATATTGAATAATTTAATTATATATTTAATTATATTAAACTCAAGATAGAAATATTTTAATAAAATTATTAAAATATAGACAGCAATGCATAAGCACAAAAATAAATGTGTTGATTTCGCAAGTGACATATAAAGTCAGATATTTTCTTCTTTTCCACTGTCTGCTGTCTAAAGTTGGAGAACCCAAAATACTATAATATTTATTCCATGACTGTCGGGTAAGGAGATACATCCATGAATTTCTCAACGGAATAATACTAAAGAATATACATATATTTGATACTAATATACAATAATATAATGGTTGGCTGCTTGTATCTGAATATGCCGGTCCACTAGGGCGGCTAGACAATCACTGTTGCAAGAGACTGCTCAGTTTTATTTGTATTTCTTAAACACCCACAGATCACACCTGTATTTTATACGGTACCTATGATGCGTAGAGCTTAGTTTCTGTGACTTTATCTGGGATAATAAATAGTTTAAACTAAGCTAGTACAAGCAAATCCTTATCCACGGTCACTTTTGATTTGCACAACTACCAATGGCTCCTAAATAAGTCCATCTACACTAAATGTCCACCTCCCTAATAGGTACCCTTACCAATAGGTCCGCCTTACCAATAGGTTCGCCTCCCCAATAGGGTCGCCTATCCAATAGGGCTGTCTACCCAATAGGCCCGGCTACCCAATAGGTCCCTCTAAACAATAGGTCCGTTTACCCTTAGGTCCACCTACCCAATAGTTCTGCCTAGGCACCCAATAGGTCCGACTCCCCCAATAGGTTCGCCTAATCAATAGGTCCCCTCTAAACAATAGGTCCGTCTACCCTATAGGTCAACCTACCCCAATAGTTCCGCCTAGGCACCCAATAGGTCCGACTGCCTCAATAGGTTCCACTAACCAATAGGTCCGTCTACCCAATATGTCCGCCTACACTATAGGTCCACCTAGCCAATTTCACTCACTACACGTGGTATGGTTTTCTGACATTTTCCAAAAATGCTCCATGCTGGAATCACCTCCCGCACGCCAATGACATCAAAAAGTCACTTTCCTGGCAAAATGACTACGGTTCCAATCACTCAGCAACGTGCCCATAAACATATTTATATATCAGCAAGATATTCAAAAATAACATTTTATGTTTTAACTTAAAACAGGTAAAATTACGAAAAGCGCTCATTGCTTTCAAAAAAACTAAATTGTCTAAGGTCGATTTAAATGAATTATTTAGGCTCACCGGTTAGTTCGCTTTCGCATTTCGGCTCGACAGGTTCTGGGTGCCAGGTTAGTTAAAATGACGTACGGGGCGGTGGCGATTAAACAACCAGGTTTATGTCGCTGACAGAAATACGGTCCTCGTTGGACATACAAAATTAAAAAGGGTCAAAACAAAAAATTTATTTTTAATTAGTCTGTTAGGAGGTGTCACACTAAATATTGTCTTAGACTTACACACACACACACACACACACATATATATATATATATATATATATATATATATATATATATATATATATATATTAGGAGTATAGTGGTTTGCCTATTGTCCGGTTCACACTGCTCCTCGATCTTTTGAACGGGGTAGAGTTTTATCCGTTGTTCCCCGTTTCGGATTGGCTTTCCAGTTCCTTCTAACGTCTACTTCAACGCTATACTTATAACGTCTCCGCTTAAACTATGAAACTTTATTGACTATTTTTTCTACACTAGTATAGTAGATAGATTCACCTATCGTCCGGTTCATGAATCTCTTCGTTTTTGTTTTGTTTGTTTGTTTTTTTTTAACAAGAATAAAGTATTATCCCTTGTTTCATGTTTTCCAGTTCCTTCCCATGTTTTCGCATTCTGTAGCCTCTTGCATCTTTGTGGCATTATTGCCTTGCTTGGGGTGAAGTGATTAATACACACACACACACATACACACACACACACACACACACACACACACACACACACACATATATATATATATATATATATATATATATATATATATATATATATATATATATATATATATGTCTGTGTGTGTGTATGTATGTATGCATGTATGTATTTCCTCTGCGTACCTTTACTTTATGTTAATTCAGCATCCAGTCATGCAGTTACTTTTCGTATATTTCCTTTAAACCCTTCACGACAACAACTCAGACATTCTTCAGTAAGTAGATTTCGTCTTGCATATATATATTTATGGTGTTAATGTATTATTTAACAAAAAGTGGAGAATTGACAACATTTTTGAATTATACCTACACGTATATATGTTTATTTTTTTATTATTTATTTATGTGAATTCCTGTTACTTATGCCGTCTACCAGCTTCGAGAAATAATTGTTACTCTTCGCTCCAATACCACCAACTCATAATTGGTAAACCTTACTACGATGCATTTTAATATATCTAAGTGCATGTTGTTCCGTTGTTTTCGTATAATGATGAGCCTTCTATTTTTACTATTCTGATTTTACTTACAGATAACCATCTATCAGAACAGATAAAGTATATCTATGCACCTGGGTGTCACCAATTTTACAAGTATACTGTCAAGCTGGAAATATGAAAGACTGTGTTTTTTTTGTGAAGTTGCTGCCATAGAATTCAGCTTCTAAAATTTTGTTTCGAATATGGATTGCTTGCAGTAAAAACAAAATTACCTCTGATATTCCGGGACTGTTTTATCATTTAGATAAATAAAATATTCAACATTAATAACAAAATGATTACAACATATTTCCACGTTCATTTTTTATGTCAACTTGAAAAAATAAAATTAAAATCATTTCTGCCAGTCTTGTAAATGCAACATTTTATATTATTCAGTTAAATATGTAGAAATAGGGAATTATATTAAATTAATATGAAGCGGAATTTGCAAGCAAATAATACATGTTAATATTAATAAAACTAATCATTATTTAATTATAAAATAAGAATTATTAAAAAATTAATTAATAAGTATAATTTACGGCGGTCTTAATGATAATAGCGCCATTACTGAAAATTGTTATAGGAATCCTTCGCCCACCAAAACTAAAATGTTTCTAAAACTGCATCAGAAAATCTTCCACAGCTTTTGATGATGTATTTTACGCAGTATTTTTTTCTTGCGCGCTAACGTAAAATGATTTGACAAAACATTAACGAAATAAACAATCTAATTGCATGTAGCCCTTCCGTTTTCTCAAATAACAGCTGCTTTGTGTCAAATAATGAGGTCTAATAATCCGTATATATATATATATATATATATTTATATATATATATATATAGATATAGATATGTACACACACACACACACACACACACACACACACACACACACACACACACACACACACATATATATATATATATATATATATATATATATATAAAAGTGAACCTAGAAGTCAACACATAGGCGAATGTCTGTTTCATGCTAGATGCAATCGATGCCTGACGATTGCATCTAGCATGAATTAGACTGTCGCCTCAAAGTGTTGACTTCTATGTTAACTTATATAATACACACGCTCTATCTCTGATATTGAGCACTTTATCCCATAAATATAGCACACTTTAAGACTATATATATATATATATATATATATATATATATATATATATATATATATATATATATATGTTAAGGTCAATATCCAGCGGCAACAGTTTTTTCATGCTTAAATTAGATTTTCAAACAATATGTGGTCTGTTTTGGATTCATAATACTTTATCGTCTCTTTACTTAAAAGAAATACGATAAAAAGAATATAAAAAACAGATACGTAAAATAAAAGAGACATAAAACTTAAATTAATAATGAATTAAATAAAGTTATTAAATAAAAGACAAATGAATAAGCTACGGATGGACACATAAAGACAAGGAAACTTAATAATAATAATCAGTAAATTATAATAAAATAATAGGTAAAATGTTAAAAAAGACCACTATAAAATACCTACAAATAACTGTATTCGAATGCACAATTATTACTACTCATTAGTCTCTCGAAAAATTTTAGACATAACCGGCACGACCCACCTAGTAACCGTTCGAATAAAACAATAAAAGTTCTTCTCATATTGCCCATTTGGCCAGCATATATAAATAGTCGAGCCAAAACACGACACACATGATCGCGTTTAAACATGAAACAGACTGTTACTTCCGGGTTTTTAACTCAATGTCCACTATTATTTGCATACTCTCTGCCCCCTAATATTGATCACTTTAAATCATAAATATAGCTTGTCTTAAAATTGTATTTTATCACATTATATTTTATGTCTGTATGTAGGTTGGGTGGTAGCTATGATTCAGGAATGCCAGTATTTGAGTTGTGTTTGGTGGGAATGTCTGCAGTGAATTTAAGGCCTGTTAAAATACCACCGGCACGATCAATATAAATGGCTTTTGAATATGGCAAGCGCTCATTCCATTAGAATTTCTAATATCATCTAATTTTCCTGAAATTAATTTCGCGTCATCTTCACATAAAATGGTGTTTATAGTATCCTACAAGATTACCTTGGTTGTCGGCTCAATAATAATCCGCTTGAAAAGCAACGATTAGTTAAGTAATGGAATATAATTTACTGATATATTAAGGAGGTTCAACTTTGAATTTGGGGTATCATTCATTGCAAATCTTCTCTTAGTTAACTTATTATTACCATTCTTATCAGAAGTGTTTCTGTTCAGTTCTTGCATCTTCTGTAGGCGACCGCCGGTTTCACAGGTTATTCATGCCTATTCAGAATTCAAATATATTTGTATATGCGTATTAATAAGCAGAAAGAGCCATTCACATCTTGAATGAGATTTATCCCTCCTTCTGGCTCCGACAAATATTCTGCTGTTTGTCATTCTTTTATTCAGTGCATTTTCAGACGCCACGGTCACCATTCCTCTCCATCTTTCAATTGTGATTCAGGGTGACATTTAAGGCAGAATTGTTCAATAGCTTGCTGGTTCCATTTACAACAGAGAAGGTAAAGAGACATGACCTACAAAGCAGCAGTGGGTTGAATTCATAGTTTTCCTAATAGACTGTTGATGGTATATGGAGGCCGTGCGTTGCCCAGACTACATGCGCACACAGCTCTCCTCCGTACAGAGAAGATCAAAAGGAATACAGAGGTTTAAAATCAGGGGTTTACCTTCCCTTAGATGGACTCTACCTGCTCTATCGGGCTTTTCATGATGCAGCTGGTTATGAGGCGCCAGATTCCGCCTTCACTCATTCTCCGGCTTGGAGCTGCTATTTGAGATGAATTGCATGGAAGATTTTTAAAGATAGTGTGTTGTTCTCACTAACACGACCGGCTATGCCACAAGTTTTTTAATTCCGTGAACGTCCCAAGATACATTACCTCTTTAACCATGACGTCACACACATGTTATTCGGACGAATCCATTCCTACAGGTGGGAGAGAGAGAAATCTTTGTGTATAGCTGTCTCTTTGGCACCTTAATTATAACCAAAGAGATATAGGTTTATATATTTTTAACGATAGATTGCATTTATTTTGTCACGTAAAGGAAAAGCTATTAGCTCTTTCCAGTTTTATAAAGCCCATACAAGTATATTAACACTTTGAGCCCTGACCAACGCTTTACCGGTGTAGATAAAAAAAAATGACGTAATGACCAGCCACCGGTTGAGCAGTGGTATAAAAAATGCCCAGCTACCTGTTGAACGGTAGGTAAACACGTGTAACTATTTTTATATTTACATACCAATTATTTGCGAATTTTGACTCAGGAGCTCAGGCAGGTTAAAATTGTTCAAGAACGCATGTCTCAGTGGTTTAAATGATTTTACCAAATATTAAATACATAAAATAATTTGGATGTTTTAAATAAACTGTATCAAATAATGACGAAATAAATATTCTAAATTTGAAGATAATAACAACACTATATATATTGGTATATTTGCATTGAAATATACGATAATTATAAGTGAATATATTTATAAATTTAAATTGAAAGTAAATTATGAGGAGTAAATGTGAATTGGAATGGAAATGTTTGAAGAAGTATACCTAAATGTTCAGAATCAAAATAGTCCCACATTAGAACAAAGCTAATAAAATACCAGTTTACCCTTGTCGTCGAAAAAGATAGTTTTCGTATTTCATAAAAAGAGTGAAATTATAAAATCCATTCATATAAGATATAAAGTTCATCTGGCAACGAAAAATAAGTTAAGACTTGACGTTTTAAAAACAATATATAATATTTCTCCAACATCATTGTAATTGATCTGTACATAGATATGGTTCAGTTGTGGCTCATTCAGCGCGTACACACATAAATATAAACACACACACGTGCGTATGTGTGTGTGTGAGTTGGTGCTTTCTTAGATATTAAACATTTTGTGGGATGGATAATTATGCTGTTACACAGTTTGGACAATTTTTGCGTTTACAAACAGTATATATATATATATATATATATATATATATATATATATATATATGCATATTTCATTAAAAACGACTGACAAGGTGCTTTTATTTAGTATTTTTATATATTTCTAATTCTAACAGTCGAAATATAATCCTTGAAAATGCCTAAATGTATAGCCGAAAGCGCTCGGATAAAAAGAACATTCGGGCAGTTGTTATATAATTTATCATCTGAAAAGAAAAACATTATTAGATCGCACGAGAAATTTTATAAAAAACGAAATAAAATCTCCTTGTCAGTCGTTTTTAATGAAATGTGCATGAAAGGATTGCTGCCTAAATACACAAATATATGTATATATATATATAGAGAGAGAGACATAGAGAGTGAGAGACAGAGAGAGAGTGAGACAGAGAGAGAGAGAGGAGATAAATAGATAGACATACAGACAGATAGATTGTCTTCCCACCTATCAAGTGAAATAAAAGAACCTAAAATATGCGAATAATACCGTAATGTACAGAGAGGCATACCTCCAAAGATTGGGTAAGAATAAGCATTCATGAGAAAAGAAAACCCCTAAAAGTTGATAAAAACAAAGTTTTTTCATGAAAGTCTTAAGAAGAAAGACCAAAGGATTTATTTTATTTTATTTCTTGCATCAGCGGGTGGTCATAAATTAGCATTGCAATTTTTAGCGTTTTTTTCTTCTTCTTTTTTTGCATTGTTTTTTTACATTGTTCGGACTGTTCTCCACTTATTGGCAAAGTTTCGACCGTTACACTCTCCGACCTTCGACATAGAGGTTGGCATTTTTAACCGAACACTTCATTTAGTCCACAGTGATAGATTGTTATCGTTGAACGTGACATCCCTTTTAGAATATTTCAGTTTCAGTTAGTTGCGCTTAGTAACTCCCCACTTCATGTTTTTATTTCCCTCCTGCTGTGGCCAGGTTTTAACCTCAATAATCTTTATGTCGGTAATTGTGAATCGCTCTACCAGCGCGTTTTTATCCACTTGTGAACCTGAGATATCCAAAGTCAATTAGAACAATCTACCTTCGTGGACGAAACTGTTCGGCTCAAAAATTCCAGTGTATATCTGCCAAAAAATATCTTGCATATGGTAATAAAGACGATATCAACGATTCGAACAATGTAAATACTTTAAGTAAAAAACATATTTTTTAATTTGTGTCAGTAAACGTTCGGGTATTTGTAAATATGGATATCAATACACGATATTTTCAGAAAAATAGAGCGGTAACTATAGTAAATTTAAAGCCAAATTGCCTAACATTCAATAAATCAAATGAGAATTTGTGGATTAATGTGTATTTACAAAAATGATACAAAAATGGTGTTCACGTCAAGTGTTTTTACAGATATGTCCTCCTTACAAAAATCCCGAATAGAAGTCAATCGAGATAATTGTCATCGCAACATAAAAACAACCACATTATTAATAAAAAAATATGTTCTTAAAATTAAACCTAAAATTAAAAATATTCAAATGTCAAAACTTATTTTAAACATAAAGGTGTCGGTTTTCTTAGGTGGAACCTATATATATATATATATATATATATATATATATATATATATATAGAGAGAGAGAGAGAGAGAGAGAGAGAGAGAGAGAAAATATGATAATTCAATAAATAAAATTGAATGTCCAATATGCGACACACACACACACATATATATATATATAGAGAGAGATATATAGATAGATATATATCTATCTATCTATCTATATATATATATATATATATATATATATATATATATATATATTAGTTGCGATGAATAAATTTTCGTTGACATTACGCAAAAATTAAAGTAAGACCGACATATTATTTTAGCAGCTACCTTTACTAAATTTAGACAGAAATATCTTGAACCACGGGCCCCAGACGACTTCGAAATCTGCTGCAACTCTTCTGTATATTCTTCTAGTTTACGTTGTTGAATGCTGCCATAATCCTTGCATTCAGTTCATCTTTGGTGTGAAAAGGAGTTTTTTTTGTTTTTTTGTTTCTCGCTAAACTGCGCCGAAGCATAATAATAACGAGGTTTGAAGTCTGGGGAGTTAGATGGGACGGATATAAGTGGTGATGCGGTCGCAGACATTTTCTGACAGCCTGACAGAGTTATCCTGCTGGTGTGGCATCGTTCAGGGTCCGATTGCCAGATATAAGGTCTTCCAGCAATCAGCCTCTTGACACTTGACGTCACTACCTCCTCAAAGCACTTGAGATAGGTAGGTCTCTGGGTTGAGTCTGAGGCCATCACCAACAAATCCGGGCAATCCTTTCTTGTCAGAACGATTTCCGAGCTGCTGAATCTACGTAATCAGCATTAGACTCATCCAACTCTTTCCACATTCTCTTCATTGTCCGCAGATTGACACCCAGACAATCGGAATTTTTTGTATTGTCGATTCCGGTGCGAATACCACAGAGTACAGCATGCTGTTTCTGGCGGAGTGAATTGCACTATGGTACTCTTTTTCTCCCAGACGGTGCCTAAAATGCCCAATTATACTGTACAAAAACAAACAACGCCCATGCGGGAAATTAAAATATAATATGGCGATAATTTATCCATCGCACCTTGCATATATGTATTTGTTTTTTTAGTTTGTCGAATAAATTCCTTTATTTTCCATTTAAAGCTATCCTATTTTTCATCCAGATATATTTTCCAGTTACGAGTTAAATCGTAGGCGTTTTTTGTGGATAAATCACTTAAAAAAAAAACTAATTTAACATTTAGTTTCAAAAAAGAATTAATCTTACAATGCAAAATAGTTTTCGACTTTAAATAAACTACAAAATTTTGATAATCCTTAAAACACTAATTTATCAGACAATAATATGTACAAGGAAAATAGAACCTTTCTTTTTCCCTTTTCTCTCTCTCTCTATATATATATATCTCCCTCTCTTTGTAGCATCGCTGCGTTTTTCTTTCTATTGAATACTTGGAATAACATCAATATTTAATCTATCAAGGTGTAATTACAGCCTGAAAAAATTATTCGTTCAGGAATGAATAACTTTAATAAAATTAATTTCATTATAAAACTTAAACCATTTTCCAGAGTTATTTTCTTCGTCAAACATTTTAACCTATACACAACTTTATCTTTGATCAGTCACATCTCAAATGTCAGGAATATCAGCAATAAATTCATTGTTAAAATTATTTCTTATTTGTTGATGATGCAAGACAGACATTAAGAAAAGCTGGCGTTGTTTTCCATGACAACTAATTTGAAAGCATGATGATTATTCTAAAAGTTATGAATGTAAATAAAAAAGCAATTAATAAAAAAGCAATAAAAATTATTGGGGATTTAAAAAAAAGGATCTTTGTTCTTTATGCTCATCATCTTCGTAATGGTAAAACGTTGAATTTATATCAGAGAATTTTTTGTAAAGAAAATACAACATTATAGACAACTGTCACTAGAGATTATAATACGCAAGTCTGAAGTTCAACTTTGACATGTTTTTTACCGTAAAATGTATTCCCTGCAAAATACTTGTCTGTAAATGCATAATGTTTAATGATTTTTTTTATTTAAAAACACACTATACTTATCAACGACATATTTTTCGTTTTAGCAAATGCGTACAGGCTTGTAAGACTAGGCGCACAAAGACACATCTATTTGTAAAAAGAAAGACAACGTCTACGTTTGTATGCTTGAGGATTAAGGCAGTAAAAGAGCGGGCGTTTGTGTGAGTAAATCTTGCGCATGCGTACTTGTACACACCACAGCATTTACGAACTTATCTGTTCTGACAGTTCCTTTGTTTTTGTATTAACTTTTGTTGTGCAGGAATTTTATCAGCGAAATTCTTAAAGGTGGCAGGCGGCATAAGGGAATTTACAGGCCTCCAGATAAAAGCCTACAGCAACTTGAAGAAAAAAAAAGAAAACAACAAAAAAATGTGCACGCTCACGTCATGAGATTTTCGTAGTCACGTGATCCGTAATAACGAGATTTCAAAATCTTGCTTCATTGTTTTTACTGCCATTGTTATATTTACATGCTTGCTTTTATATACATTTTAAAATTTTTCTTTTCTTTTTTTTTCTTTTTTTTTTTTTGCTTAAAATTTTGGATGATAAATATTTTGCACTTTCATTTTTAACTTCTTCACCTATTTTCATCAATTTTCTCAATAGGAGAGGATAACTCTACTTTTATTATAACAAAACAACTCAACAGGTAAATAAAATGTCATATACATAATTTTGAACGATGAAACAAATATTAAAAATAATCCAGCTAAGGTTCAGCAAAAATATCTCCAACAAACTAAAACAAAAAACGCTCAAATAAACAAGGGGAGACAATTAAACTTTTGCCCTTTTAAGATAAAGCACAAAAATGTAAATAAATTCAAATGCATCTAAACATTTCGTTATGTAAAATAGATTTAAACATTGCTATAACATACAAAATTCACAATA
>OZ038490.1:118383546-118416046 GCA_964036315.1 Acanthosepion esculentum | reverse complement strand
ACCAGCTGAATCGCATTAATTGTTTTGAAAATACATAATTCCAGCCATACGAAAGTACGCTTTTGAAATTATGAATTTTAGCAATTCCCGGGGAAAAAATTTCCTGTACACAGAGAGAGAGAGAGAGAGAGAGAGAGAGAGAGAGAGAGAGAGAGAGAGAGAGAGAGAGAGAGAGGGGGGGGGAACAAATACACACACACAAATATATATATATATATATATATATATATATATATATATATATGCACATTTCATTAAAAACGACTGACAAGGTGCTTTTATTTAGATTTTTATATAATTTCTCGTGCGATCTAATAATGTTTTTCTTTTCAGATGATAAATTATTTATAAGTATATAACATACATATCACAAACTATTTCGAATTCTAACAGTTGAAATATAATCCTTGAAAATGGCTAAATGTATAGCCGAAAGCGCTCGGATAAAAAGAACATTCGAACAGTTTCTAAATAATTTATCATCTGAAAAGAAACACATTATTAGATCGCACGAGAAATTATATAAAAAACTAAATAAAAGCACTTTGTCAGTCGTTTTTATTTAAATGTGCATGAAAGAAGGATTGCTGCCTAAATACACAAATATATATGTGTGTGTGTGTGTGTGTGTGTCTGTGTGTCTGTGTGTGTATGTGTTTGTGTTTGTCTGTGTGTCGAAATACGTACGAGAAATTAATACTTCCTATATTATTAGGTTTGCAGATGTTGATGGTAGGGAGTTGAACTTTCATACTAATAACACATAATTATTTTCCTTGTTATAGTTAGCAGCCTAACAAAATAAGTCACTGAATATACAAATATATATATATATATATATATATATATATATATATATATATATATATATATATATATATATATATGAACATTTCTCAGAGTTAACCTGTAGATAAGACAATCTTTATAAATATAAATGACAATAGGAAAACACTATTAATTGCTGACGCGTTTCGTCCAATGTGGACTTTCTCAAAGCAAAAAACGAAATTAATTTAATTAAACAAGGAAATTAATAAAAACAAAAAACAGTGTGTTCTTAGGAACTGGAATGTAGGGAACGCTATTTTCATATTGTTAACTGAAAATAACTTCAGTTAATGTCACGTGTGGAGAATATTATCATTATATCTGTGTTGACGGGTTCAACTATTTTTATTGATTTTACGATATTGTTGTTTACGTTTGTTTGTGAGAGCAGTAATTTTGTTAGAAAAGGTGAAATAGGGACTGCTCTCACAAACAAACCTGACATTAACATTTTCCTATTGTCATTTATATATATATATATATATATATATATATATATATATATATATATATGTGTGTGTGTGTGTGTGTGTGTGTGTATGTGTGTGTATTTGTGTATACCCGCGTGTGCATACATACACATATACACATGCACACGCGCGCACACACACACACATACATAATATATATATATATATATATATATATATATATATATATATATATATATATATATATATATATGTGTATAATTATTTAAAAAAATATATGATTTCTTCGCGTAGAAGTAGAGCCTAGATTATAATTCATTTTTATTTTTTTAAAATATGATTCCATTTGCGACACAGAAATTACTATGTTTTGAAACTGGTCAACAGTATTCAAGTTTAATTTAAAAATGAAGCCTTAATTATGGGCTGGCAGTTTCATATTATTTTTTTAATAATTATAATTTAAGCTCTACTTCTGTATGGAGCACAGTTTTTTAAATATAAAAACACAAATACTAAAGAACCCCGGATTATTTACCTATCGTGTTCTTTCATCTTTGTCTATATATTTCTATATATTTGCACACACACACACACATACACACACACACACACACACACACACACACACATATATATATATATATATATATATATATGTATGTATATACTCAAATGGCTAAATATAATTAAATGTACGGGTAAGTGTTCAAACACAAATACATACATACATACATATATATATACATATATATATATATATATATATATATATATATATATATATATATATATATATATATATATATATATATATATATATATATGTGCACATTTGATTAAAAACGACTGACAATGTGCTTTTATTTAGTTTTTTATATTTTCTCTTGCGATCTAATACAGTTTTTCTTTTCAGAGGATAAATTATATAAAAACTCTCCGAATTTATCGTCTGAAAAGAGAAACTTTATTAGATCGCACGAGAAATTATATAAAAAACCAAATAAAAGCATCTTGTCAGTCGTTTTTAATGAAATGTGCATGAAAGAAGGATTGCTGCCTAAATACACAAATATATATATATATATATATATATATATATATATATATATATATATATATATATATCCTTTGGTGTAATAGAAACAGTTGTCAATGTTAAATAACAGTTCTATTAAGTATATAGTAATAAATATGCATAATACCCTACGCCGTTTACATATAGAAAATGTGTCCTTTAGCCGACTTATTTTGCCTTCAGCATCCCGACTTAAGAGTTCCGTAGACGAACCTTCCAGCAATTACCCCGCCCATTCGTCAATGGATATCATCAATAGACTTTGAATTTCTCGTTTTTTCATTGGTGCAAGATTGATTTGTTTTTGCATAGTGTCTGTATGTGCGTATCTGGGCGTCCCAGGACGGACGCATAACTGCGCCCGCCGTGTAGATATCGTGGTTATTGATTCTCATCGTAACTGCTAACTTATTTATAAAACTCTGTATTATATAAATTGTCATGTCAGCATTAATGTGCATCCAAGTTTTTCTGTTCTATCCTTCAAGTATACACAATGATGTGTTGATAAATTCCCGGCGTGTTTCTTTTCCAGAAATTTGACCACACATCAGAATCTCTCATGGAATCGCTTTTACAGCGTCTGACTAGCAAACCATCGGAATCACTTCCCTCTTTATTACATATTATTATTAATACTTAAAATGCTCACTTATGCTTACGTATGTACACCAACTAAATGTAGGACGGTTTTAGTCGCTTTAGTTAAGTATAGTTATTTTTCTTAAATTTATTGCTAACAATTTGTGCTCAATAAATCTATTGAGGAATATTGGTGAGTCTTATTGATAAAATGCTGACATACGTTAAATTACATAATTTTATGAATATCCACAGCTATTATGATTATTCATTGGCCAGCTAGCTAGCTGCTTATATTGATAGATAGAAGAAAGAATTAGATAAATAGATAGCTATTTATATATTGATACAACGAACGTAAACATCCTTATGGTATATATATTATATCGGCTAAGATAAATTTTTCTTTTGTCTTTATTCATATTGTGCTTACATATTGTATTCCAGATATATCATATTTCAAATTTTGACACACACACACGCATACATGTGTGTGCGTGTGTGTATTTGTATATATTGATACACGCATATGTGTGTGAACCTATGTGTATGTGTATATATTGATATAATAGGAAAAATCTCTTAGATTGAGGATTCGAAGTTCTTTATTATTTTTGTTTTTATTTTTAAAAAACAGTACTCAATACAAAAATAGAGCCTAGATTATAATAATTATTTTTTTATCTTTTTAAATATGACTCCATCGCGACATAGAAATTACTATGTTGCGAAACTGGTCAACCGTATTCAAGTTTAATTTCAATATTAAACCCTAATTATTGGCTGGCGGTTTCATCCTCAAGCGAATAACTAAGCAACTGAACATAGATCAGAAAACTCTGCAGAATCTAATGTTCCCATTGTGATGTCAAAATATTCTTCAGTGTTTTTAATCCATTGGTGCTCATTATGAATGAAGACAGATTTATTGCATTGAGAGATATGTTCTTTTCTTCTGTTAAATTCTAAATATATATTATCAAATTCTAGGGCAGTCGTGAATAGATGTTCTATTACTACCAGTCAATATCAAGATATCCAACCTTACAAGACTAAAAAAAAATTATCCAACCGAACCTTACACGACTCCAAAGGCTAGACATATAACAAACATCCCCACTTCAATCAAAGCAGAGACCACTTGATAATGAAAAACAGCCCCTAGATCACTCCTCCATTTCGAAACTATAAATGAGTAAAACTATCCGTTGCTTCGTTATTCCGATAATCGCTTGAGGATGAAAGTACCCCCCATTAGTTAAGGTTTAATAATGAAATTAAACTTGAATACTGCTGACCTGTTTCGAAACATAGTAATTTCTGTGTCGCGATGGAATGATATTTAAAAAAATATAATATATATATATATATATATATATATATATATATATATATATATATATATATATATATATATATATATATATATATAACCTGTCTGCATATGAGTGCGTGTGTGTATGTGGTTGTATAATTAAATTACAATATGCAAATTGTTAGGATGAGCTATTATTATATAAATTACCTTCTAATTTTTATATTCTTTTTCCCGGATTCGTAAATTTTCACAGATGATTTGGAAACGATAAAAAACGCTACTGGGAAAACTGTCAGCCTCACTTAAGGTTAGAGAGAAAAAGATCTGTTCTCGTAAACGTAACAGCAAACAATATCGAAGATATGAAATGGCCATGCATTCTTACACTTGCAAGTAGTTCATTTGATATATCGAGCCAGATGTCATTTGTTATGATTAAAATACGAAAAAGAATAATATATATATTACATATTGTAGTAATATTTTTAAGATATATACCAGATCATTTGGTAATATTCGTTAAATTATTCTGTTCACGTGAAAGTATACTAAATATCGGGAATGGACCGTTTCTCGAGATAAAAAGTGCCAAAATAGAAATCAAGACTATCAACCGAAGGCAAGAAACGGACAAGCTACATAAAGACTTGTTTCTTATTTCCAAACTGTTTATATATATATATATATATATATATATATATATATATATATATATATATTCGATTAATAACAATGATAAACTTTAATGTAGCTACAAATTATTAATGATTAATTTTTAAGTGATATTTATTTATATTTTGTAGTCGAAGTTTATAGAAATCCTAATCAATACATTATGAAAGTATATAACAGTCTCTGATAAATATGAGAAAAGTAATCGGTAGAATATATATATATATATATATATATATATATACATATATAAAAGATAGGATGTCTGTGTATGTGTATGTGTGTGTGTGTGTGTGTGTGTGTGTGTGTGTGTGTGTGTGTGTGTGTGTGTGTGTAACGAATGCACGGCCCCAAATTTCGACGGAATTGCACCAACATTTACATGCACATGCTCCAATTTAGCGACAAGGCCAAGACCGACTTTGCATTTCCCAACTCCCATCCATATTGGAAATCGATTTTTATGCTTCTACGGCTGTTTCCATGTAGTTTGCGGCCATTTTCTACTGCCTAGAAGGAGAGTCTATAGCTGGCTGCCACGAATAAGCAGGAAGATTCTATTGGCCAGCGTGAGAGCCAACAGCTGACTGACACGAATTTTAACTAGCATGCAAAAAAAAATCGATAGCTGCATTCGTCACAAGTGGGAAAAATTTAAATCTGCATGGTACTTTACTCCAATTGGCTCATTTGCTTGCTTAAACTCAACGTTGATTCTGATTCCGCAGCACTGGGTTGGGTGTGAACAAGTATTTGTTGTTAACATTCTTTTTTCATTCGGTTTTTCCAGTTACGAGTCCTTTTTTAAAGCTGATCGTTTTGTGTTCATTTTGTTTCGTTCTTTTTTCGTAACAGATTTAATATTTAGTATAGAGCTTAGAAGAAATTAGCAGTTTGTGATTGGCAATAAGTAAGGCATGTTGCAACATCAGCACGGCAAAGGGCACTCATTTAAATGCAAGAAAAGGCAAAAATATTTTAAGTCAAGTGATAACGATTGCTGTATGAGTCGTACGATTTTTTAATCAAGCACGGGAAACGCGGGGCTATGCTCCTAGTATATATATATATATATATATATATATATATATATATATATATATATATATATATATATATATATGTTTGTGTGTGTATGTGTGTGCGTGTGTGTGTGTGTAAAAATCTGTATGTTTTAAAGTTTTTAAACCCCTTTTTATTCCTCTCTTAGTTTTAAATTATCATTTCATTCTTCACATATCTCCAAATTAATGTCATAAGGTTAATATCCGGGTTTAATTTTATAAAATCTTTTCCCTTTAACACAAATACTCTTCACCCTCATCTGAACACTGCTTTGTGCCTTTCGTCTGACTCAAACATTGAAATGGATAAATTCTGTATTAGTTTTCGTCGGGTTTTTTTATAGCTTCAGAATTAAATTTCTATTTCCAACACGAACTCAGTCTAAATTAGAGTTGAATACGACTGACAAATTCTATTTTCCTCGGTCGAAATAAGCTTATTCCCCATATGAGGTTATTTTGAATTTTACTGTGTATTAATATATATATGGTGGACTCACCCGTCGTATTCGTCGTATGAGGGTCAAGCAACTCAGTTCCTAGGAACCGACAGCCAGACACCAGCACATGTGATTTGATTATAGTAGTGAAAGCTTTGTGCAGAAGCAGCCAAACTTTTTGATGGGGCGAATACACAGACCTGGTGTACTAGAGGGACCACAAGGTCCCCAAATGATCCTCTGCAGATTTTGAATTCAGACATCCTTCTCCTAGAGCAGTTGTCATCCAAGACTATAGAATCCAATTCCCCAGCTGGAGGAAGAAAATTAATACCTTTCCCAAGGGTATTAGCACTTAAGTGAATGTTGTAATGGGTTCGACTAAATTCGAACTTGTCTCTCCGATTCCTCAATCCGAGCCACTACTCTGGAGGAAGCACGGTGGATATATATATATATATATATATATATATATATATATATATATATATATATATATATATATATATATATATAAATATATATATATATATATATATATATATATATATATATATATATATATATATATATATATGCGTGTGTGTATGTATGTATACTTGACTATATTTATGGGCGCAAAAGTAAATTTGCGTTTTAATTTAATGCAATGGTTGGTCAGAAAAAATATATATTTATACATAAATTTTCTATACTGGAATGATAGAACCTTTCAAAAGGAATATTTTTAAAATAAGTTTTCAGACCCAAAATTAATTTTGATGCGCCTAAATATATTTTTTGATCTGAAAATATAATGAACAAGATCAATAAATATTTGCAATGAGTGCAAATTCTACGTTATCGACCTTAAAAGGCTTTGTGGTGGGGAGAATTTCTAGTTGTTTTTTCTTTTCTTTTTTTCATAATTGTAAAATAAATTAAAATTAAATTCTAACAATTTTTTCCCGAATGCCTAAGTTGTTCTCTTGAATAGTTTAAAGGAAATATACTAAAAATAACTGCATGACTGGGTGCTGAATTAATACAAAATAAACGTACACTGAGGAAATACATACATGCATATATATATATATATATATATATATATATATATATATATATATATATGTATATATATATATATATATATATATGTGTGTGTGTGTGTGTGTGTGTGTGTGTGTGTGTGTGTGTGTGTTTGCGTGTGTCTGTGTGTGTGCCTGTGCGTGTGTTTGTGTCGAGAGAGATTGAATTAAATATACTATTTGATATAGATCGATATACTGTGTGATAGAGATCGATAAACAAAATGTGAGATAATTAGATAAGAGCAGAAAGAGATCGGTCAGTAACAAATAAAAGTTGTTCTGCGAATGCCTATCAAGAATAGGAACCAAAAATTTCAATATTTTCAGAAAAGAAATCATGTTATGACAAATTTCTCCTAACGTCCCTTCTGTAATTCTCCAAGAATTCTCTTTGAAGAAAAATGCTTGCAAAATGTCTTTCAGTTAATCAGCTTGTATACTTCTAAGGTTTCTTCTCTCTCATTATTTTGTGTACTTGAAGCACCATTGAAAAAAACTAAATTGAAGTTTCTTCTTTCTAAAACATATAGCATCCATTATTTTTTGCCCAAATCGTTAATTACAGTGAACGTTAGAAACATAACTGTATCTGATAATATAAATGTAAACGAAGAGCGAATGGTTTGTTCAGATAGGAAGATAGAGAGCGAGAAAGTGGTTGCGAGAATAGTGGGTGAGGTGCATTTTATTTAGAGATAGAGTCAAGCGTACATCCACTGAAATACAGATAAAGAATAGTTTTGTGGGAGATTATGGCAGATAACGATGGAATGTGAGAAAGAAAGAAAGAAAGAAAGAATGAATAAAATAAATAAAGAAAGAAAGAATGAATAAAAGAAAGAAAGAAAGAAAGAAAGAAGGTGATCGAATGACAAAGAAAGAAATGAGTTCACTGCCAACATAATGAAATTAGATGAACAAAAGAATGGCCGTCGGATAAAATAAGACAGAGAAGACCAGTGATTGGTCAGCCAGAAGATATTAAGTGAACGTTTCGAGATAGTGAAAGACGAACAAAATAAAGAAAGACAAAAGAAAGAAAGGAAAATAAATGAAAGAAATTATTTTAAAAAAGAAAGAAAGAAAGAAAGAAGAAAAAGAAAGAAAATGAAAGAATGGAAAAAAGAAGGAAAGAACGGAAAAAGACAAAAAAGAAAGAAAGAAAGAAAAACAAAGAATACTGACAACGTAATGACAGTTAAAAAATAACGGCAGTTGGAAAAGAAAATAGAAAAGACAAGTGATTGCTAAGCAATATTGTGAAGTTAAATGAATAAAGATATAAATATAGAAAGAAAGAAAGAACGAAAGAAAGTAAAGTAAAGAAAGAAAGAAAGAAAGAAAGAAAGAAAGAAAGAAAGAAAGAAAGAAAGAAAGAAAAAAAAGGTCACCAAATAGAAGGCAAACAAAGAATGTCTACATGTGCTATGCATAATTTAATATTCTGGTCATTGTTGAAGATTGTATTGCATCTATCCTCGCAGTCATCCTGTCAGTTTTCAGTTTTTTCTGCGGCGCCGAAATCTGTTGTCATTCTCCTAGATTAGTTACCATCCAAGAACCCATTCTGTCCTGCCTATCATAGTATCCATTGAAATGTTTTGCGATGGTTTTGGTCGCAGTTACGTTTACTGCTAGTTCTTCGAGGTAATGGAAATATAAAAATTGAGCAATTGTAACTGACATACGTAAGATAAGAGAAACACACACACTCTTAATGATTTATCACGCAACTGAGATAGGTACATATTACCGCTTCCATAATTGGCATTGTTTGAACCCAAATATATCTTCTTTTTTTTAAAATTTAATTACTGTCTGCTTGAAAATATCATGTAGAACTTTTCCTAAATCCGTTCTGATTTGTCCTTATGCCAGACTTAGTTCAACGACTGAAGCAGACACACATTTGATAATGTGTAGATCATACTTTAAACCGATGACGTGGAAAGGAATGTTCAATGTTCTGAAGCCTTTGCGTGGATCTGTATATCCAGCTATGTTTTATCGCAGAGATTTATGTGTTGGTTTTTGTGTCAGGTAGTTTTAGGGACACACTTCCCACATAATTCTCATTGGTGTAAAAAGTAAAGGGGCCAATGGAACATTTAGACGAAGTTTTGTTGTGTGAACCGAATGTTTTTCTATCTGTCTGTATTTCTGAGATGAGGTATTATGTACATTATTTACATTATTCGGACTATTGTCCTCATCTTTGTCGCCATATTTATTACAACGTTTTGTCCGTTGTATGCTCCAGCCTTCTTCAGCCAAATTCATTAAATCATATTTTTGATACTCAAATCCACTCACTACAAATCTACCCAGTACAATCCGCCAAGACAACTCAATGTTGAACATTACTTTAAAATCGTTAGTAAAAATGCGGTGTTTGATACTGATGTAAGGGGAGGTGGTAAAAAGATAAGGTTATATTTTAAGCAGGATAGTTGATGACTGAGTCGGGATTTGAAGGCGTTTACTGCTCAGGGAGGAACACACGTTTGACTCTGTTCCAAAAATTAGTCGTCCTTGAGGGAAAAGAAGTATTCTAATTTGATGCTTATATTCAGAATACGGGGGAAATGATGACGAATCAGTTCGCTGGAAGATGCATGGAGTGTCGTAGGTGTAAACGTCTTAACTGGTGGCACTCAGAGTGGAGCTTTTCTAAAATTTTGCCGTGGAAATTATCATAGTATCGATCTGCCTGTAACGTTGTATCCGTTAGTAATTGGCTACAGAGTGGACAATACGTTTTCCCCCACATGGCCACGTGACATATTTTGAAAGCTCTGAAGTCTAGAAATCGAGGATATGGCTGCAATGCTCCATTTAATCAGACTCTTATGAAGATAATGTATGGCATAAAGATATAAGTTCTTCCGGGAACGATAGAATAATCTAGCAATTTTAAATTTGAAACTCTAACATCAGATAATTCCCACCATAACGGATCCACCACTAGCTTACACAACAGCTTACTGACAGGCAGAACCGCATAGTTTTATGTCACCTCCTCCATACGTTCAGTTGAATGCCTGCCCAGAAGACCTGAAAAATCGGTCCTGACTCGCCATCACGATTTCAGTCACTTTCCCAATGCTGTAACGTGGTTCCATTCTTTCTATGAATATTTTAATGCAAGTTGTTCTAATGAGTTCTCTGTGGTACTAATGAGTTCTCCTTGGTACCTGAGTTCTCCTTGGTACCTGAAGTCTAATTGACAGTCTCCTTGGTACCTGAAGGTACCAAGGCGACTGTCTATTAGGCTTCATTGTTTTGCTGTAGGAATTGGTAACGGTAAATTATGTTTTAATAATTTATTTTCTCGCACTTATCGTCTCTTCCAGTTCATTGCTTCCCTGCTACCAAAAATCTTCAAAAAATCAAATGCAATGCCAATCGCTATATTCTTTCTCTCTGAAACCTGTTTTTTATTGTTCTTTGTCCTCGCTAGATTTTTCTCATTTTGTTTCACTCTCAGAAACATCTTAAGTCTTAGTGGCATTATCAGCTTGCCTGTAGTGAAATAAACATAATGATAAAAAAAAACATGAGGTCTCTTTTCTGAAATCACGATCTATTGGCGATTTTCTATGGCTTAGGCTAAGAACAGCGAATGATGCAGTGATATTGATATCACTGCATCATTTGCTGTTCCTAAGAGTAAATTTATTTGTCTATGAAACCTTATGTAATACAGTGTACGCGGCAGAATAGGCTGGTTGATAGGCTGAGCGATGCCAACACTGAATTGGGATTTGATTTAATGTGTTGTTTCTTGCCCTTCTACCGCGCGGTCTCATTCTTAACTTATCTGTGGATGGTTTTGTTTATTCTTTCCAATGATGCAAGTTCGGAATTTGGATATTCTTTCTCTATCCTTGTTACTGTTGCACCAAAAGATGAAGTATTCAGTGATAGGCTTTCCAATCTTTTTAATATGATTAATGAAATCGCTACGAAACAGTGTTAAATTAAGTTTCGATCAGTTTGACATAAGGCTAGCGTATTTTGACGTTCAATAAAGATAACATCAGTTACACTAAGCATATTTTTGTTTACCTATGTAGCAGTGGAGAATGGAGTTAATCATTTTTTAAATGAACTTAGTGAACACTAATACACTTCAGTGCACCTCATTCTTTACCTCTGGATGCAATAATAGCGTTGTAAGTGTTTTTCAACAATTCCAGAGCAACCTGTATAAGTAAACGATTGCTCTAATTACAAACCCAGCCTGATGAAAAAGGAGCCCCCACCTCACAAAATCTTTTTTCTAGATAAATCCACTGCTAATATTAATGCTAAGGCTTCAATATATGTGGTGTCTCAATGAACCAAACATGATTTACTTAAAATCCAGACCTAGTTTTTAAATAAATTTAAAATTAAATAATTTTAATAATCCATAAATAAAACGAGCAATATACGATTATGCTAATTAAACAGGCTGTAATAGAATAACAACGTTTTAGGGCAGCTTTGTTGTATATCCTCCCTTGTTGGAAGAGGGTCCTTTTTACTGACGAGGATCGATTCCATAGTGTTATATCTTCTCCCCCTCGTCTTCTTCAGGCCGGGTGTCAAAATGGTATTAGGTTTGGAGATGAAAGACCACCAACAAAGAGAATTTGAAAACTTATCTGTTTTATAAAACACGTCGACGTGTATAGGTTTAACTAAACGATAGGGTCACTCTATCACCTCTACTGGGAAGCAAGTTACCTGAGACACGAAATAGCAACGTCTAATGCGTAGGACGTGTAAAACCGTAACTCATTGAAATCACTTTCTACCTCTCTAACATTTCCACGTTCGGCTCAGCCAATCAAAATCGACATCCCTATTTTTTCTACGATCTGACCTTAAAGTTCAGCCTTAGATGATCTGAGCCAAAATAAACTGCCACTAAAAAATAATAGTGTGAAACTATTATTTAAAGACATTTTTATGTTTAACATTCTTTTTATAGATACAAGAGCATTCACTTAAATAATTGTATCTATAAAAAGAATGTTAAACATAAAAATGTGTTAAAATAATTGTCGGACTTTGTCCATTTCATGATGTCTGAAACTATTATTTAAATTTATTATTCTTCATCAATATTGATAGAATATTTTACTTTGGGTGGGGCTGGGCGTTGTGATTTAGGGCAATTAAACAAGCAGGAGTCTAGAGTTCGACAACCATAAAATATGGACGATTTTACAGATAGCAGTATTCCATTTCGTTCATTGCATCGAATAGGGAAGCCAATTTAAGTCTGTTCGCGTTCTCCATTTACCAACGTCTATTTGCAAGACGCTCGTCTCATTTTTCTAGCTCATCAATAAACGGAATGAATCATCGAATTGTTTTTCGTCGTTCGCGATTTCTACACGAGGAGTTTATTTTTGGATAAACCCAGCTAAAATAATCAACCAGCAAGCAGCATTTAGAACCCAAAACAGGTTCTGATCCAAGAGGAGACGCTACAAGCAAAACTACCTTTAAGAACGAAATAGGTACTGTAATAAATTCCTGTGAAATTGTCACATTACTAATTACGAGGAAGTATTCTTCATGAAATTAAACTTCTTTCATACGGGACGCAGTGGGGATCGAACTTATTGAAATGTTTTGCGATAAATATTTGATAGGTGATTCAAGTTAGGAATATTATTAGCGAAAACCAAAATCTCTCAGAACAGGAATCGGATGGTGGCATACAAATATGTTTATCGTGTTAAATACTTCCTTGTTGTTTGTCGTTTCCAATTGGGATTATTTATGTTTTTCATGAAACGATAGGGTTTCCCGCATCGCGTTAGCTTTAAAAAAATTCTCACATAATGGGCTGTCGTAAAAAAGTGGAACCAATAACTATGTCTGTGGTATTGTGACAGAAACGTAAATTTCGTGGGCATATATATATATATATATATATATATATATATATATATATATATATATATATATATATATATATATATATATATATATATATATATATATATATATATATATATATATTTTATACCGTTTTTCTCCCTTTGGTATTCGTTTGATTATTTGCAAATCAAGACACCGAAGGTTTTCCTTATCGAGTATAGCGTCTTATACTTATAAGACTTCTTCTACTACTACTACTACTACTACTACTACTACTACTATTACTACTACAACTGATAATAATAATAATAATAATATATATATACATATACTAAATATACACGTAAATTTCGTGTGTATATATATATATACACAAACACACGAAATTTACGTATATATATATATATATATATATATATATATATATATATATATATATATATATAAATGACAATAGGAAAACTGTAATAGTTGCCGACGCGTTTCGTCCAATGTGGATTTTCTCAGGGCAAAAAACGAAATGAATTTATTTAAACAAAGTAACTAATAATAACAAAAACGAAATGTCCGTAGCAACTGGAAGAATTTAGTGAACGCTATTTTCATACTCTTGACGTAATTTTAAATTAACAGTATATATATAAATTACACAACAAAGAAATCCCAAATTACCTCATAGGTATAGTCTATTTCAACTGAGTCAGAGTACGTCAGTCTTATTCAACCCAGATGGATGGACTGTATTCGTATCGGAATTAGAGATTTAAAATTTAACAAAGACAGCAGTTGAAATTAGACACCCATATAGAAGCCTCGCAGGACAGACTGCTCGAGTAGTGGTAAGTGCAGTTCGGAAGTTATCTGTTTTAAAAGGAAAGAAGCTCCATTAAGTTCAACCCAGATATTAACCTTAAATTGGGAATGTAAGAAAGATGAAGTGTTAAAATGAAACTAAAGGAAGGACGAGAAAAAGGATTTTTATAAAACGACATTTTTAATTATTAATTATTAACTCAAAAATACTAAAGTATGCTTACAATTATGATAGCAAATAAATCATTTTAGTTTATAAGAAAGAATATATTAAAAAAACAGATCTATCTATCTATCTATCTATCTATCTATCTATCTATCACAATCTTCTCATTATCTATCTATCTATCTATAGATAGATAGACAGAGAGAGAGAGATCCATCGTGGGTCTTCAATCTCCCTTATATAAGTAATTACTTCTCGAATACATCAAATTATATACAATCATACATAAAATCTAATACAAACATTCGTAGATATATATATATATATATATATATATATATATATATATAAATATATATATATATATATATATATATATATATATATATATATATATATATATATATATATATATATATGAATATATATCTGAATCGAATACATATATATCTGAATCGAAATGGAACCCTAATTTATTTTAACCCTAACCCTGCCGAAATGGAAAGCTGAATATCAGCGAGTGATTAATTCTCTGAAGAACAATCACGATCTAATAATTTCCAGACCAGATAAAGGTGCTGGAGTAGTTATTTTAGACCGAGCTGATTACGTGACCAAGATGTTTGCTATTCTAGAAGATACTTCAAAATTTACCAAGCTTGGATCAGCTGACACATGTGACAGAACTACTTCAGCTGAAGTAAAATTTCAGAAACTACTTCTGGCATTGGTTAAGACTGGCGTGCTTCCACAAGAAACTGCCAATGAAATTCGTCCGTCTGGGTCGATTCGTCCACGGCTGTACGGGCTCCCCAAAATCCACAAGGAGGGTATACTATTGAGACCAATTTTATCAATGCTTGGTTCAGTCCAACACAAGGTAGACCAATGGCTCTCAACGCTTTTGGAACCTGTGTTGAAGTGCTTTAGTGGATTTTGCATAAAGGATAAGGATTCATTTTCCTTTGTTGACCTTATACAACATTTATCTTCTTCGGGCAAGTTTCTGTGTTCTTTCGACATCTGTTCGCTATACACCTGTGTTCCTTTGGTAGAAACTATTGATATTTGCTGTGATATGCTTTATCGTAGTTCTTTGTCTCCATCAAGCATTCCGGAGTCTACATTTGTTGAGTTGATGAAATTTGCCACGTCTTCTGTCGAATTTAGTTTCAACAAAACCATGTTTCGACAGATCGACGGGGTTGCTATGGGTTCCCCTTTGGGTCCAGCTCTAGCCAACATATTTGTGGGCTTTCACGAAGAAAGAATATGTAATAATGTACTTTGTCCTCAACTATATCGTCGGTATGTCGATGACACTTTTTGTCTATTCAACAACGATGTTGAGGCCGATCAGTTTTTTTTTAAATGGTATCCATCCAGCACTAAGGTTCACCGTTGATAAGGAATCCAATTATCAATTGGCCTTCTTGGATGTATTAGTACATCGAACACCAACAAGTTTTCTTACTTCTATTTACTGGAAACCAACTTTCGCGGGATTGTATACGTGTTGGGACTCCGTTTGCCCGCAAAAACGTAAAATAAACATGATCAGAACCCTCCTTCATATGGCACTAAAAATCTGTTCAGAGTCCTTCTTGGACGATGAGATCAATTTTGTCAAGGATACCCTATGTGGTTTAGGTTATCCACCTAACACTGTTCATTCGGTCATCGGTGACAAAATTGAGGAGTTCAGAAGTGCCAAACTCTGCGTTGTTAAAACGTGCCCGGTTTATCTAAGACTGCCCTGGATTGGAACCAAATGTGAAAGTATGGTTAGACAAATTTCACCAAGGGTCCGTTGCTGTTTTTTCTCTGCTGAAGTCTGGATAGTTTTTCAAACCCGGCCCATGGTTCGTCCAGTGTGTAAAGACGTCCTTCCTCCTCATCAAATTAATTCTATAATTTGCAAATACGGTTGTAGTTGCGGGGCTGACTACATAGGAAGGACGACACAACGCTTGGACATGAGAATTAAACAGCACGTTCCTACCAAAATCAGGAACCACACTTTGCCGTTGAATGGACTCGTCCCAAACACCTACGGGTCTGCCATATGTGAGCATTTATTAAAGAGCAGATCGTGTGCAGCTAATTTCAGTGTTGACCGGTTCACCGTGTTGTCCCGGTCACACTCGTTATTTCGCCTTAAGGTGCTGGAGGCACTTTACATCGGGTCCCGCAAGCCTTCCGTGTGTAAAAAACGTGAGTGTTTGTTGGGGCTCGCTGTCATTTGCCTCTAGCTTCTTTTGCTCATATTTTCCCCCTCCTCCTCCACATTTTCTTTTATTGTACATTTTCAGTTGAAAGCCTGATGACCGGGAGCGAAACCGGTTGCTTCGCAAGTTTTTAATATGTCTAGTAATATCAAGCTTCATACGTTTATTGCTGTGATAAAATTTTGTACTTTCAAAAATATCTTTATATATATATATATATATATATATATATATATATATATATATATATATATATATATATATATATGTATATATGTATATATGTATATATGTGTGTATGTGTGTGTGTGTGTGTGTGTGTGTGTGTATAGATAGATAGATAATGAACAGACTGAGATAGATAGATAGATAGATAGATAATGAACAGGCTGAGATAGATAGATAGATAGATAGATAGATAGATAGATGAGCAGACTGAGATAGATAGATAGATAGATAGATGAGCAGATTGAGATAGATAGATAGATAGATAGATAGATAGATAGATAGATAGATAGATAGATAGATAGATAGATAATGAACAGACTGAGATAGATAGATAATGAACAGACTGAGATAGATAGATAGATAGATAGATAGATAGATAGATAGATAGATAGATAGATAATGAACAGACTGAGATAGATAGATAGATGAGCAGACTGAGATAGATAGATAGATAGATAGATAGATAGATAGATAGATAATGAACAGACTGAGATAGATAGATAGATAGATAATGAACAGACTGAGATAGATAGATAGATAGATAATGAACAGACTGAGATAGATAGATAGATGAGCAGACTGAGATAGATAGATAGATAGATAGATAGATAGATAGATAGATAGATAGATAGATAGATAATGAACAGACTGAGATAGATAGATAGATAGATAATGAACAGACTGAGATAGATATATAATGAACAGACTGAGATAGATAGATAGATAGATAGATAGATAGATAGATAGATAGATAGATAGATAGATAGATAGATAGATATAGATAGATAGATAGATAGATAATGAACAGACTGAGATAGATAGATAGATAGATAGATAATGAACAGACTGAGATAGATAGATAGATAGATAGATAATGAACAGGCTGAGATACATAGATAGATAGATAGATAGATAGATAGATAGATAGATAGATAGATAGATAGATAGATAGATAGATAGATAGATAGATAATGAACAGAATTGGATAGATAGATAGATAGATAGATAGATAGATAGATAGATAGATAGATAGATAGATAGATAGATAGATATTGGCAGGGACAAAAAGCCCTTAAATGTAAACGTTTAAAATGCCCTATTGTTTCTCCATTCAAACGAATTAGAAAAAAGCAAATAAAGGATAGAGCCGGAAATTAAAATAGATAGACTATCCTTAAAACATCGATGATATTCAACAAAAACTATATTATTTTTTATACATATATCTTTAGCCTATAAAATCCTTTATTTTAAAAAAAATATTTTTAGCTATTAACCTATTAATTTACAAGAGATATTCTTCCATTAAATACTGCATCATATACTTCCTATTGAGAATATTAAAAACCTCATCGCTCGCTTATCGATATTATACAAAGGAAAATGGCATATTATTTTCCCTTAGTTATTTCCTTTTGCCAACATGAATTTCCAGATTTCTTATAGTGAAATTAAGAACACTCTTTTCAAAATTAATATTTTTGATGAAAACATCAAAAGTCGGGTCGAATGTTACGGAAGAATATTTGTTTTATAGTCAATCTTTTAAATTCGGAAATCAATAATTACTTGCTACTGAAAAAAAATCGATATGCATTGAAAAACAACAGTTTCCTAAAGTGTTTCCTGTATTTGTTACACCAAAACCTTTTCTGCGCCGACAAAGTTGTACTTGTCTTTTTAAATAAATATTAAGTAAATATATATTTGAAAAATGATTCCTTTTAGTACTTCTAGGAAGATATAAACCTAATTTCATGTAAAAATGAGTGTTTCGTTTTTGGTACTATTAAATCTTCATTTTTCAAGGGAAACATTAGATTGACTATTGCTCCTAATTTTGAGAATAATCAATCTGCTTGCGAGAATAGCTAAAATTATTAAGGCTGTTTTTGTTGCTTACGTCATTTTTATTCAGGCTACACCTTTCCTTTAGGTTTTAAATTCTCAACTAAATAAGAAATACTTCTAATAATGCTCTCTTGCTTTGTTGGGAATGAGTCTAACCGGTTGGAATATTAGACACTATTTCTTTATTTTCAATTTAAAGTAAATCAACATACAATAAACCTTAAAAGATATCTGGGCCTTTAACAAAGGAAGTGATTAACAAGGAAAAACTTACAAAGAGATGAGGTGATAGGAAAACTTGTTTGGAATTATTTCGCTAATGGAAAAACAACGAGGGTATATTTTAATCACTTATTCTTCATGTCTAAATGTCATAATCTTTTCATTCTTTTGGGGTTTTTTTATTACAATGATTCACCCGATCAGTTCTACAGTTATCTTTCCCCTTTTAGTTTAGGTCTAGGGAAGACTAGATCCAAATCTTTTATGGTTAAACAAATGAAAATTGCGATTAATAATAGTGGTTGAATGCTCAAAATTCTAGAGAAAATATTCATTGCCTCTGCGTTTTATGAGGAATGTATTGAGGTTTTCTTCTAGAACACACGAACATATTATTATTATTATTATTATTATTATTATTATTATTATTATTATTATTATTATTATTATTAATAATAATAATAATAATAATAATAATAATAATAATAATAATAAGAAGAAGAAGAAGAAGAAGAAGAAGAAGAAGAAGAAGAATATATGCATTTGTCATGCTATAAATTGCAGAAAACCTAAATTTATTTATCTTTGTAGTATTTCTGTTACGTAATTTTCCTTACTCTATTTACAAGTATATATGATGGAGATATGGTCGACATTTCCCGGAAAGAATAACAAAATGTGTAAGAAAAGGGCGATAACTTAATTCCTAATTTATATACGCTGTATATAAAATATAAACGAGGAATTCCAACATTAATTCTTATGTTTAGTCATTTTGTCAAATTTTCGGAAGTGTGTCAAACTTTCCAGCAACCCGTTGTATGTTAGGGTGGAAATTGTACAACGCCTTATTGATATTGCGCTTATTTAGGCGTAGTGGGGAACAAGGCTAAACTGTGTTTTGGGAGACTGATTATATGCATTTTTCTAAATCTGATAACTACATTCCGAAATTAGCAATCGAAATTCGTATTACATCGTTTCGAAAGTAGAAAACTAAAACAGATAGTAATAACGCATCTATAACATGAATTAAGCGCAACAGTTAATTAGAAACGCTACCTCATTCTGGGGTGAAGGCATTGTAGAGAGTCATCTAGTGACGATCAAATTTAAAAAAAAAAACAGAAAAAAAAAATCAGAATCCAGATGACAAACCAATGGCCGTTGGTCGATGATAATGGAAATGCCTAGGTTTTGCGAATTGAACGTGATAAAAGATCTATATTCTGTCAGAATTTAATTTTATTGCTTTTCTTAAGATTGAGATCAGGTATCTGATTTAAGTCTGTGCTCTTAACCTTAGCTAAGTAGAAATCCTAGTATTCCAAATTAGCGGGAAACATCCTGAATCTCTAAATATACACAGTCATTATTTCTAATATGGCTTTAAACAGGTTAGGCTATAAACAATAAAAATAAGTCCCTGTCAAGATAGCCCTCGAATTCCCAGCGGATGTCCCTATTATTATTATTATTATTATTATTATTATTATTGCGTTTTGCTTTTTCTTTATATATATGAGTTGCCCTTAAGTTTCAACCAGAGCCTTCAAGAGACAAGGCGATGATTTTGAATGGATTGGCGTGTGCTGTTTTAATCCTTATCAATTTTCCCAGGAAAAGATGCCAGGTGTGACCTTGAGTTGGACATATTATAGACATATGTTTTTGATTTCGTTTCTGACCCATATGTCAGCCGAATATATTTTGGGATTTTGAAGCAATGGCTCTGAATGAAATGGTGTGAAATCAGAACATAAAATTTGCTCTTTTAACTCCAAATTTAACCAATGGAACATTCAGTTATTTTAGCATGTGAACAGTTTGATATATGGGCGTGGAATTATGTCTAAATTTAGCTCGATTTTGAGAATACAGCTGAGACGGGTCGTGACACCGAAGAGAGCCGTCGACAGACACACACGCAGGTGCACACCCGCACAAGGACGAGGCCCAATATTCCCTTGAATTTCTTATTGCTGAAAACATAGATCGAGATTCAAAATTACCGCCTTCTGATCTTTTGGTGTTAATAGATGCCAAATATACTCGATTATAAATTATTATATTCAACTTCATTTAATCGTCGATATTTAACCAAAACCAGTATAATTATTTCTTCGGCGAGAGTTTGACTATATTTCCAGTCAGCCCAGTTGTCAACAAAAAGTTTACCACGGACAACTTTCTCCGTCAGTAAGAATCATAAGACTTGAACAACCAAGACTGGTCTATGGCCGGTCTATACTGGCACCAATTTCTAAACCAGTTTCGAAGCTGTATAATTCTTCTTGTCCAATATCCGTGGGAAAATTGAGATAACGGTAGAAGCGGGGTTCTAACTGAACGGTTGCCCGTCTACAGAAAGCGAGACTAGACTAGGAGATGTGTACGAGAAAAGCGGGGTTGGTTATACCTTGGTTGGTCTGAATTTCAAAAATCAAGTGATATCAAGTCTGTCCAAATATCTCATATTCGTTCCCTGTTTTCGTACAGGTCAACACTACTATAGGTTGCAATTCTTACTCTGATACCCAAGCATCCAAGGCTCCATGCAAAGGATTTATGAAACTATTCCTGAGCATAAACCCGCTGGCAAAACAACCTGAAATGTTTGCGCTTGACACTTGAGTAGGGAGATGATAAAATTATTGTCATTGTACTAGAAAAATACATCAAAGGGAAAATAATAAATACCGTATGTACCGTAAAAAAAATTACAAAACTAATTTAAAGCAGCAAATTAGTCCGGAACGACTAACAAATAAAGGCGACTGTTTACGGAACGTGAATTTTGAGAAGATTTTCTCTTACTTGATGTTTGGATCTGTAACTCTGTCGGATTAAAATAATGGTCTTCAACGAAACAAAAACAAAGATGATAACAATTTTCAAAGAAGAATAAAAGGAAGTCATCGTGAGATAGGTTTATGTCGATTTTATTATCAAGAGATTTGAGGATTATCCGAGAAAATTTTATGAACGATTTGTTATGTCAGATAGGAATTGTGGGTCAGGGAAAACGCAAGGAAATAGAAAATGAAAAAAATACATGGACATTTCAAAAGAAAAAATGATATCGCTGCTGTGATGTCATGTACAGTGCTTAAAATGGGTATTTGAAGAGAAGCGTATTAATTTTAATGGAATCCCTTAACATTTGTCTAAGAACAAATTATTAGCTTTAGGAACAAATTGCCATCTTTCTCTTTCTTTATTTTTCTGAAAAGTCGAGATGGAATAAACTCTTGAAAACTGTTTCTTTTTTATTTAAAAAACATATTGGACATTTTTTACATTTAGGTTTATACAACATTTCTCAGCGTACTCATTTTTTAAAAGTAGAATTTAAATAGATAGTAGAAATACAAATTACTTTCGTTTTCCAATATTAATAAATTAACTAATATTTTAACTTTAAAACGTAGATATTTAATACATAGATACATAAATCTGTCTCATTTATTTTCAATTAAAAATTAGACAAGATATATGTGCTGATTCGTATAAAAACATGTTTTTATTTTGATCTAAATTTTTTCCAGCGTTCTTTTTACTTACTATTTTTTTTTTGAAAAGTAAAAATTGAGTACACTGTAGAAAAATGGGTATTAGAAAATTCAACGTACATTTTTCTCGCGGCTAATATATTACGATTTGGCTATGTAAATATTCAGTTGCCGCACGGAAATCCGGGTATCGTTACATGATCTGTTTGTAGCTTTGTATTACCCAAGAAGTAAGCAAGAATTAAAAAGAAAATATTGCGACCAACATAGACAGGGGAAAGCATTATGTGGGAACGATGATATGTTGAGAATTCCGAAATAGACTATGCACAAACTAAAATTCTCCAGAATTTTGGAATCCTAAGAAATCATCTATTCGGACAAGAAGAGCAAATGGAAACTCTGTAAACAGAAAGATTTGTCTGATAGAGGATGCTGTCATTCCAGTATTAATAATGAAATGTAACTGTAAAAATATATAAACGTTTCTAGAGAACTGAAAAAATGGCAGAATATGAGAATGATTGTTACATTCATTCTGACTGAAGGAATTGAAAGAAATATTCGTAAAAATAGGAAACATTTGAAAAAATGGGGAAGAATTGAAACGATTTATATGATACATTATTCATATCATCATTTATCCAGTTACCGCCTTTTGCATCGCTGTAGTCACTACTCTTCTCCATCTCACAATTATCGCTCCTGGTGTCATCATTCAAGGTAAAGTAGTTCAATGTCTTGCTGGTTACTTTTTCACCGGGGAGGTTGAGGTTACCCCAGTACCTCCTCTCAGAAGTTAAAGAGGCAGGATCTAGAGGGCTTCACATTCAGAGTTGAAAAATTCCGAATTCGAACTACTTTCTTCTAGACTGTTTGCCAACCAAATCTATAGAACCCAGACTGTCTAGTCGGGGGAGAAGTGATGGATTCATAGTTTTTCCCAAGGTTATAAGGACGTAAGTGAATGCAATGAATTCATCAATTTGAGTCGCTCTCTATTACGCCACTATGCCGCCACATTATTAAAGAAATCATAAGAGTTCAGAAAAATATAGAATACTTGACGCCATTTGACGAAAATGGGAATAACATGATGTCCTTTGAAAACCATAAGCTAATACTAAAATAGTTTTGCATGTTTCCCAACTAAAAAAAGGAGGGGAAAAATAAATACTCAAATATTGAGTCCATTTTTCGTAAACCGACTAAGTATAAGGAATAACAAGAAAATTTCGTTTTTTGTTTTCTTAAAATATGAAGCCATTGTTTTGTTTTCTTAAGTTTAAAGATTATACATTTTTATGGTCTATTTATTCAGTCCCAATCTATTATTTTATTAAACTGAACGTTACAGAAGATGAGATAAAATTGAACAGAAGTGATTCTCACAAAATTTTATTGAAGTTTTATTCCTAATAATTATCATAAATATGCAAATCAATCAGCAATATGAAAGTAAATATTGTGTCATTTATATATAATTTCTGATGGAAACTTAGTGGTCAATCTTATCTATAATAAGTATATTCTAGTTTAGTTAAGTACCATATCCAGCTCCGTGTGTAAATGAATTCTTTCTGGAACGAAACATATTCGCTCTTTACGGTTTTTAGCATTTTGTTGGCATTCAGTGTTTAAAAATATAGATAACAGGAATATAGAGACCATTAAATATCAATCTATATAGAGAGACATTAGGATATATAATTTATTTCTCTTTCTATTTCACTCTTTCTCTCTCTCTCATTCTTTTTTCTGTTGAATATATATATATATATATATATATATATTATAATATTAAAAAAAATGATTCCTTCGCTACATAAGAGTTCTCATGTTTCAAAAACGAGAGCCGAAACCCTCAATATAATTATTGAAATTAAGTTGAATTAAGGTATCGAGTCCCGTTTCATCCTCAATTGAAAATTTAGGAATAAGCTATCTTGTGGTTTGCGCGTGTTTATAAGTATGGTCTCTTGCAACATTAATTACTATGGAAACGGCTGGGGGCGGCCATATTGTTTAGGTGGTCGAAGAGTTAATTCTTATCTACAGACCAATCACCTTCGGAAAGTTTATGTCAGGTTATGGTGGGGGTCTCTATTTCAAATCTGATGGTGGCAGTCACCGTCTAGTTAGTTTAAACTCTACTTTTGTATGGAGCACTGTCTTATTAAACATAAAAACAAAAATACTAAAGAACTCCGGATTATTTACCTAACATGTTCTTTCCTATTTTTCTGCATACCTGCATACATACACACACACACGCATATATATATATATATATATATATATATATATATATATATATATATATATATATATATATATATATATATTGTGTGTGTATGTGTGTGTGTGTGTTTTAAAATTAGGATATATAATCCTGATAAAGTTTTTCTATTATGACAATTCGAAACATTCTTGAAGTAAACTTGTTTAAAAATATATTTTTTAGCATTTAGCATTTCATCATTTAAGGCTTCATCAGATTTGAAAGAGAAAGAATGAACTGCGTGTATATGTATTTGTGTGTTTCTTTAAATGATGAATCATAAAACTTTTTCCCCCTCGGCTGGCGTTTCTCTTGACTAAAGAATAAAGATAATGAGTGAATTCTAAAAAAAAGTCGTTAATATTTATTCTAGTATCATTCTTTTTACTCACAGTTCGAGTCGAAAGTCGTTAATGTATTTTCCCAGTTTTCCTGTATGCAAATAAAGGCAAATCCTCATCTCCTGATTAGAATGGCTTGCAAGTAAGAAGTTTATTTAGCCTTTTCTGAAAACGGATCCAGGATAAATTCTCATATAATCCTTCAGAATTAGTTGAAAGTATTTTTTCTTGTTTCAAAAACAATAATGATATTTTTTAAAAATTACAAATTCAAGGAAATGTGTCGTTAAATTTTCAGCGCTTGATTTTATAGTAAATATAGCATTTTACTTATATACCTGTTCAGATCAATTGCTGTCCATGTCACTTGGCTGGAAACATTCACTAACTTACCTATACTTATTTAATTTATTACATGCAGACTATTATTATTATATTATTATCAAAACAATTATCCGCGGCCTTCTTCAGGTTCTTGTTGATCCAGGTAAATTTCAAGCACTGCAGTCCCTTACTTTGGTCCACTAAGCTAGATTGTTGCATATCTCTAGGAATATCTCAGCTACTCCTTGTTGCTCGCCATGCATTCAATGTCTGCACTGTACACCCCAGAGATTGAACCCATTATTACTGTCACCAAATTCACAAACCAAAGCTTTAATCCGATGGGATAATCCTAAATGCAGAATTTTGATCCTTAAGTATAATCTGCCAGCTGATGAGACAGCAAATGCTGCTGTTGGTCAATTCGACTACATTCGCCGAGGCTTCACGTTTCTACTGCTGCTGTTGAAGCCTTACTGGCACGTCTCATTTTCTTTATTAACGGTTCTTATATCATATTTATTTCTAAACTAGGCATACCTGGCGTATCACGGCGTGGTGTAATGATTATCCCGCTAGAACAATTAAGATTTATTACTGAGATCAATCCTCACACTTTCGGCCTTGTGCTATATCTAAGCTTCGCTTAGCGAATCACTCTACTAGGCATACCTGAGCATTGCTAATTAAGAAATAGACGAGATATACCTAGATGTGGGAAAAGGACAATCAACTCTGTAGATTAATTCCTGGGTTATCCTCGGTCGATGCGTTCATTTTGCCTCCATATCATTCGTAATATGAATTAAATTGTCATCAGCATGACGCCTGCTGCCTTATATCCCGTGTCACCTCAGGTCGTAGGCGATCAGGGCTCTCCACAATTTCATCTTCCTTGCAGCTCTAAATAAATCTTGTTCTTTTTTTATTTCTAAAACCTATTTCGCCATCCATTTTTTCAAGCTTGTCAAGTATGTTATGAGTTGTTTTCTTTTATCTCTGTTGCCCTCAATCAATTTTTTCCTCATTACATGGTCCAGAAATTTCAACTGTGTATTCCTGAGGTTTATTATAAGGTTTCTTTTTGTTTCCATTTTTTCTAAAACCCCGTCGTTCTCCGGTCCTTGCTATCCTCAGTATATTTCTGTAGAAGCATATATCTATTGCTTCAAGTCTTCTTCATCTTTGAGGAAATTGTCTATCAGCGCCAAACAAGTTTAAGCTAAGAACTGTGCTGATAGATGGAAGATAGCAAACTAGTCTCTGACAAGGGGAACAGACAAGTTCCACTCAAGATTTATGTGTACTTCACATTTTTCCGACATACGCACTGCTAATAGTTAACAAATACCGGAAAAATTTGTATAATGAGACATAAAGTATTCGATACAAATATCTATCTGAAAATAAACAAGAAACATAACGACAATTATTGAACTGAGGAAAGTATAAAATCAATTCTGGTTGAATTTGTTTTCTTCCAGAGCAGCTATTGAAAATTGTGCCTGTCTCCCCGGCCCTTAGTACACAGGCAGCACCCTTCGCAAAGGTAATTAGGTCGCTACATAGATTAGTTGTTTGTTGTAATTAATTTTTATACTTATTAATGTTTGTTCTGATATAAATTTATACATCGTGTGTTCAGGGAGATTAATGTACGTCCCGCAATTAGAGTGACAAGACTTTTTGACAATTGGTGAATAATTTGGCACTGGTGAGCAGATGTTTGAGGGATTTTGATCGTCTTTCGCTTTTGATTATTTTATTTGGTTCGAGTGATTTCTTTTTCATTCGGGGGGAGGGGTTGTCTCAGTAGGGGGACGTTCTTTTGGATAATGTCGTATACTTTTATATTTCTCGCGCTGTGTGTTATAGGATAGAATATTCGACGTAATTGGATTTTTTTTTTTTTTTTTCGTAATGCTGAATATCTATTACTTTCACACGGCTTATTCCATTATCTATTAATATCGATGAGTTTTGTTTATCGAGTATAATTTGTTTCAATACTTGGAGTCTTTTATCCCGCGTTTCATAGTTTGAGACAACTGTGCAAATTCTTCACCCTGGATTAACTGGAATATTTCTCTTCGTGTGTTTGGATGGCTTCAGGTGAATGGCAGAAATTGTTTAAAATCTGTTGCTTTGTGTTGGATGTTTGTGTCATTTTTATAATTAAAATGTCCTGGAATAGAAATTGGTCTTGATTGCATTTCACTGCGAATTGGATATCTTTATTATTGATGCTTTTAATTAGGTCCTTGTATCCAGTGAGTTGGAGGAAAATGTGCATCCATAGATTAAGACAGTCACCCAAGTAATATGTCCAGTTTTCTAGCAAATATGTGTGGACGTTCAAGTCGTATTTGAATTTGGATTGTCCATACATCTAGAGATGATGCAATGACTAAATTAGCGTAAGTCGGAACAAATGTTGTACTCATCACAGTCCCCGATATTTGTTTGTAAATATAAATTCGTTCGTCGAAGGGATATTTCTCCCTCGGTGATTTTGAATTATTACCGGAAATTGATCAAGGGTACTTTCGAGCCAGAAACATTTTGCTTCCAGTCCGTGTTGGGGTTGGATCATAGTGTACAGGATTACTATATGAAAATAATAATAATGTCTGTGATAACGTGTTTCTGGAGGTAGCTTAATAGGTTCATGTCATCTCTTATTACAAGGCTTGCTGTGTGTTTGAGGACTGGTTTTAGTAATATGTCTATGATGTTACTTCGTCTATGTGATTCACAATTACGGTTCACTACATTGGTTTGATTTTAAGGTCTCTTAGTTACAGTTTCTGGTAGAGACCGTGTTATCTAGTATGATCAATATTCTGAACAAGGACAGCATGCTGAAGCCGTCGGTCACGATGACTTGTGAATTCACGCTAGTACAGCCATGCCAATTAAACTCACAACAAGTGGTATGGTTTTCAGCCACTATTCAAAGATCGTTTCCTTATGACTGATAACATCAGGAAGTCACTTGCATGATAAATCGATCAAGGTGAGGTTCGAACCCGAGTCGCAGAAAGCGAACGTACTAACCACCCATATACATATATATATATATATATATATATATATATATATATATATATATATATATATATATATATATAGGATTTGAATATATATATATATTTATTCAAAGCTTATATATATACATATATATATATATATATATATATATATATATATATATATATATATATTGAAGCCTTATATATATAGACTTATGTATATATGTATGATTTGAATATATATATAAATATATATATTCAAAGTTTATATATATATGTATATACTTATGTATATATATATATATTTAGAGCTTATATATATATATATATATATATATATATATATATATATACATATATATATATATATAAAGAGAGAGAGACTGTAGACTTATATATTAGATAGATTTTGACTAGAAAAATTTTCTAGCTCGACAGAGTGAACATCTTTTCCTAGCTGCAGTCGATTAAATATAATTTTTCTACTTCAGGTCAGCCGAAAACATTAGGCCGTAAAGGCGCAATGAGTCACTTTCCTGGAGGTTAGCATCAGCCATGCTGATAGATGTTAAAAATTGTATATCAAAAGGAAAATACATAATCCCTACAAATATAACAGTCGTTCTTGTAGTTAAATCTGTTTACCGACTTATTGTAATGATTGACAAATACCACTTTGAAAAAAATTCTTATTCAGACTGAGTATAAAATAAGAATGTCATTACAAATGAAAATGCCCCAGTGTTTCATCTGCTTGTATTTCTCATTCGTAGATGCTTTTATTATTCCACAGACGAAAACCAAGTTGACACATCAACTTCCAAAACAAATGCATTAATAAAAATCGACATAGCATTTTCAGTGCTCATTATTTCTTAAGGAATCAATAAAACAACCAAATCGATAAAACATCAAAGAAGCAGTGAAAAATTGTTCACTTGAAAACGGTACGTAAGAACGAAGATGCTTACGAAGCAGGGTAAAAATCAATGTAAAACGGTGTTTGAAGATATAGAGAAATAACTAAAACATGTAATGGGTATAATATTCTTTAAATATCATGTCCTTCAGGGATTCGTTTATGAGGTCTCTTTAGATATTATTTATACCTGAATAGCCATGATTTATTGGGGATAATAATAAACTTGTTTGCCGTTGCAATGTTCACGCTTTCGAATGGAGAGTAGTACTTATTTAAACCTGGGGCCACCCAAGGACAGAGAGCCTACGTTACCCGACACCTTAATCCATAGCTTAGAAGAGGACAGAGGGAACAAAGCGTTTGCTGAATGCAGCACATTAGGATGAAAACTGAACTCGGTTTGCTACTTTCAATTTTCCCGCCAATAAGTGTTACACAATATATAACCATTAAAAGAATGAAATATATGAATAAATACTAAGCATGTAAGATGTAAATTTATTAAAGATTTAGGATAAAGAGTCTTTTTTTCAGTCTTCATTGTTATTAATACAACATATCGAGTGAAATATTTGTGTCCGAAATCAGATATGTACTGATTATTGTCTTTTCAATCCGTTTAATATTTTCTATTCTTATCCTTCTTCCGCTCATCTATTCTGCTTGAATAGATCTGCATAATTTAGGTTCCGCTCTGACAAACATTTTCTAGCGGCAAGAACCTGAAGTTGTGAACAGGCGATACCCGGAATTAATTCTTATTGACGCTTGGTCCAGAATTATTTTACCTGTTCAACAAGTGCCATAGATACAAGAAGTTTAAACTTGGGCCCATTATTCTGATTTTACAATTTACTTCAAAAGAAAAGAGATAAATTGAAAAATAAACAAACTGTACTTCATTAAACACATCAGAAATGCACTAGAGGATGGCCGGAAAAAGAAAAACAAAGAAAACTTTGTGTTAAGACCAAAAAAGATTGGGAAGAGGGAAAAAGAAAATGTGCTTCTTTTAAAGGAAATTCCTTTTAAGGAAATTTTCAGATTTTTATAAAACACGAAAGAAAACCACATATAAAATTAACTTGAAATATGGATCAGTATATCAATATCTATCTATCTATCTATCTATCTATCTATCTATCTATCTATCTATCTATCTCATTCATTTTAATTTCTGCTCACATTCTTTTCTATCTATCTTATTATTTCTACTATATCTCTATCTATCAATCTATCTCATTCTATTTACTTTCTGTCACACTGTCTCTCTCTATCTGTTTCTCCCTCACTCTTTCTCTCTCATATATATATATATATATATATATATATATATATATATATATATATATATATGTATATATATATATATATATATATATATATATATATATATATATATATATGTCTGTTTTCTAGCTATCTTATTATTTCTTCTATCAAAGTATTTATCTATCTATTTATCTATCTCGATCTGTTAATATCTTACTATCTATTGCTTATTCTATTCCTATCTATCTACCTATCTATCTATTTATCTTAACGGTGCCTTGAGTTTGAGATTGTATGTATGACTGTATATATATTTGGGAAGTAATTATTTAAGGAATTTAGATTGAAGACCCACGATGGAGCTTTGTTAAAGGCTTTTTATTTACTTCATATTCAACCCGAAACCTTTTTCTTTTATTGAAAGTATTGTTCTACACAAACTCTCTAATTCAGTCTTCATAAGCCATTATTAAAAAATATTTTGTGTTGAGAAAAGTAGAAAACGACGCATTAAAAACTGGCTCGTGAGGGACAATATTAAACGCATGAACGCTTAAAGACCAAACGCGGGAAAACCTCTACCTAAACAAAATCCATATATAAAGACAGAAATTTATCAAGCAAAAAATTTACTACCGTTGTGAAAAAAAAAATATATAAAAATATATTGGACAATTTAATTTCAAACATCGCAGTAAATCAGAAAATGTTACGAACTCAGAAGTAAAAGTAAATAAAATCTTAAACGATGAATTTTCATTTCAACCAAACAAGCACACACGCACGTACGCACGCACGCACACACACACACACACACACACACACACACACAGACACACACACAAATATATATATATATATATATATATATATATATATAATATTGATTCATAGCTTCTAACTGTAACAAACCAAAAATACTTATATTTTATCGATGGGAAGTTTCAACTTCCATACAACTAACATCAATTTTGATACCATTTTTCAATAAAATTAGATATTCAACACTACATTCGTAGCCTATTATATATATATATATATATATATATATATATATATATATATATATATATATATATATATATATATATATATATATTTATATTTATATATATATATTTATATATATATATATTTATATTTATATATATATATTTATATATATATATTTATATATATATTTATATATATATATATACACACATACACCTATATATTGATACTATGATACTATAATAATAATAAAAAATAAATATCAATCATGGGGCACAAAATGAAAGATACAGATGTAATATTTCACTATAAAATTTGTGCCCTATTTTAATAACCACACACATTATATATATATATATATATATATATATATATATATATATATATATATATATATATATATTCACATATATATACATATATATATATATATGTATATATACATATATATATATATATATATATACTCAAATACGCCAATTTTTATATGGCAATAGCGATATAACATACATAATATTAATCTATTATATACAATATAAGATAATATACAAGGTAACCCTAATAACGTCAAAATTTAGTTGTAAGAGTAATATGATATTTATTGTTTCCAAAACATAGTTATGACAGAGTACGAAATCTTCTGTTTATTCTAATATTTCTTCTTTCATTAAGGGCTGTTGTTTAATCTGTTTCGCTGAAACATTATGATAAGGAAATAAAGCATAATATCAAAGTTATAAAAATAGACATTCTGTTACTAGAAAAAATCTACAGGAATCCGCATGTCAACATCGGCAGAAGGGAACCGTATCTGTCATTTTCTGAATGACACCTTTTTCCGGCAGAACACAGAATTCAATTAAAGGAGATTCCGAAAGCTGGATAAATTCCGAAAGCTTGTCAGAAAGCTGAGATATTTGCGAAATATGAAGTTGACAAACGCTCTCGT
>OZ038490.1:118373546-118378546 GCA_964036315.1 Acanthosepion esculentum | reverse complement strand
AGGTGGAAAACTTTTTTTAAACGAAGAGGGAACATGCCCAAGACTTCAAGGCGCGGGAAAAACAGAAGATATGTTTTGGAAAGGTATTTACTTTATATTGCTGAGATGATAATAATAATACTAATAAAGTTGACAACGATGGTATAGTCAGTGAAGCTGGTGGAGAGGAAAATGAGGATTGTTAATTATGGTAGTATTTTTATGGCATTCATGATGTTTTAAATAATGCTAGCCATGAAAATGGTAACAGCGAGTGATCTGTTTCTTTGTAATTTTGATATTTCAATGTCTACACACACACACACACACACACACACACATATATATATATATATATATATATATATATATATATATATATATATATATATATATATATATATATATATATATCATTTATATATATATATATATATATATATATATCATTTTAAATTGGCGCGTTTCTTTACCTACGGTTATTGTCGCGCGACACGGAGAAAGAGAATGAGAGAAAATGAAGGGAGTAAAAGAGAAAAAAGAAAGAAAGTTTTAAATGCAGTGGGGAGAAAGAAAGATACATAGATAGATAGAATAAAAAAAAACATTCATAAGATCAACAGATTTTATGTAAATATTTTTTCACGAACACAGCCATCTTATAAAATCCGAAAATAAATTTGTCAAAAAATGTCAAGCGACGTTCTTTTTTAAGGAATAAATTTAGATGCATTCTGCATCTTTACAGAAGCAGAAGTAAATCAAGACATCATACTGTATAATAAAATGCATAATACAGAAAAGTAAACAAAAAACAATATGCATGACAAAACATAAAATAGTCAAGGACTCATATATATATATATATATATATATATATATATATATATATATATATATATATATATATATATATACGTTCCTGACAGGTTACTTTACTCGTCATTTGCAATTTTAATGTCTTAAAAACATTAACAATATAATGTCTATTACTTGTCGATCAGCGAGGTAATGTAATTTTGCTCCTGACATGAAAGGACGTTAGGATAAAGATTAATTACACTTTCAGTGACCATCCTATCTATCTATCTATCTATCTATCTATCTATCTATCTATCTATCTAAGTTTGTGTGCGTGTGCGTGTGCACCCACGTGTTTGTGCGTGGTTTTATGTGTGCGGGTAAGTGTGTATGTATGTGTGTGTGTGTGTATGTGCGCGCGCGTGTCGTGTGAGTGTGAGTACGCACGTGTGCGTTCCATCCTATTTCCTTTAATTTAATTCCGTTCGTTAGGGTCGTAGCCCAGGCGAAGTCCACCCAGCGGCCACACAGTAACAGCAAGGAATAATGGAATCTCCTGAACATGATAGAGGCTCGCCTGATCTGATCATGATACGCTTAATAATCGCTTTTTCGTGGAACAATTATCTAACATTACCGACCTTTTTTCATATATTAATCCTAAGGGATTATTTTTTTAAAAACTCAAATAAATATGAACATATATATATATATATATATATATATATATATATATATATATATATATATATATATATATATATCAACAAAAATTTGATTCTACAGAATATATCTACAGATTTGAATGTGCATAAAGATAATCTTGAGGCCTCTTTTGGCTAATCAGATCAGAAAAATAAACCGTTCGAAAAGTTATTTGGCAAAAGGGTGAATAGTTCGCATTACAGGAGAAATATGTGAATGGGGGGGGGAAAGAACCATCAATAAAATTAGAATTTATTTGTAATAAAAAGGAACAAAAAAAAGAGGGGAATATATACGAATAAAAACTAAAATGGTTGCAAGTAAAAAGAAACTTCTTACTCATACACATCCTAAAAGACAGATAGAGAGCAAATAAAATGCTGTTTCTGTTTGCACAGACGCGGGTGATGTAATTTAATATGGACCGCTTCAAGAAAACGCAAAAGTCGAGCGTTCCGGGCTCTGTACAAAACAGTGAACGAATCGTTCACGTATTTTGCGGCACAATTATCCATCATGTGTTGGCCGAATGCCGAGTCATGTAGAGAATGGGTATCTAGCAAAACTAGCATCAGATGAACCCTGTCCTATACTAGCAAGAAAGCGTTGATCATTCCAAGTCTGAATTGGCTTTTCCTACATATTCATCATCACATTGATATATACATTTGTAGACAATGGAACTATTTTGAAGGTAGGACAAATCATCTTTGACAAAAGAGGGGAAAAACGGATCGGTCCCCAAAATCACGCAAGCTGACCACCGAAAAACCTGACGTCACGCAAGCTGTCAGTGCATGACTTTTCCTTTCCCCGCCAAGGCAATTTAAAATACACAGGACACAAAGAAGGCCCCAAAACTGCCGGTGCTTTGAAGCATTTAATTCTCCGTTCAACCGTCCGTTTGATGATATTCCCAGAATACCCGTTGTCACATAAAATATCATAAATCAGATTAACAAGAACATATCTGCATACGGTGGAAAAAAATAGAGATCAGGTCTATGTTACGGGACTTTGGACCGAAGGAAATTCCATTGGTATTATGGCATCTGAACGTAGGTTTCCGGTAAACACTGATAATAAACGATCTTTCTTCCGGTTCACCGAGCATGCCCACAAAAAGGCAACGTACGACCATAATCCACCCCCATAATGCTTCCATTTTCCTCATACTTACATTTTTTCTTCTGCAGTGTGAATTGTGCCCATTTTGCCAACGGTTTCTTCTATATATCGTAAAAATCGATTTTTAAAGTATGAGATATTTATTGGTTAAAGTGCCCAAAATAAAGGATAGATAATATGTAAATACAAAATTAGGCAATCAAGTCAACACCCAGAGGCGACAATCTGTTTCATTCTTAAAAGTGAATATATATATATATATATATATATATATATATATATATATATATATATATGTGTGTGTGTGTGTGCGTGTATATATATGCTGTTATTTTCAATAAATACACTTTATTTAAGTATGTTTTCTGTTTTCTTCAATACTTAAATAAATTGTATCTCTTAAAATAACTAATAATATATTAAATCACTGCCGGACTTAATGCATTTTATAATATATATATATATATATATATATATGTGTGTGTGTGTGTGTGTGTGTGTGTGTGTGTATATGTGTGTGTATATATATATATATTCATATATATATATATATATATATATATATATATATATATATATATATATATATATAAATATATATATATATATTTAATTTCATTTAATATTAGTGAATGATACAATTTTAGGGCACTCTGTCTTATTTGAAATATTAATATTGTGCTTAGTGTGAGTTACTCGCTTAGCTTTCATTGTCTTCTTACAGATGCCCAAAGTAGTTCACTAAACTTAATTTGTCTCTGGCTAAATAATTTCTGGCTTAAATTATTTCTGCTTAAATACTCACTAATATTGTACTGTGTTAGTTTCCAAAACACGATTTCTAGCTTGAAACTACATCTGAAATTCTGTTTCAGTTCATCTGATCAAATCTTCGTAACGTATAAAGTTCGACGTTTTTAATAAATACAACTAATTTTATTCGAAATCTGAATGATTTACGCATGGATTGTAGTGGTGGCCATTTGAACCTCTTGAACCGACGTTTAATTTGATGGCCTTTTAGGCAATATTTGCCAAACGCATCATGAAAGTGATGATAAGTACCGAAAAATCGTATTGACAAGAAGCTAGTGTTTTAAATTCCATTCTCATAATTGAACATATTTTTGTTACATTTTTTTCATGAATTCAGAATTAAGGTTTTATAAATCTTCAGTTGTAATTTTGCATTTCTGTATTGGTGTATTAGTATGTGTTTGTGTGTGTGTGTTTCTGCGAAGTGTGGCAATCTGGTCAGACAAAAAAGAACATGAATGACTGCGAGAGACTGTTTGATGTGATGATTCGATGGCCCTTATAAATGGATAAAGGAGGAAGGTAAGGGAGGGAGATAGACACACAGAGTGTGAGAGAGAGATAGAGAGCTAGAGAGTAAGTGCGTGTGTGTGTTATTCATACACTAGCGCATATATGTATGTACATAAGACATTTTAAAAAAGCAAGAGATTTTGACTCAGAATTACATAACCGTGCGTTTATGTGGAATAAATTACTGTGTAAAATTTACCCATGAAAATTACCTGAATACATTGACTTTTCACACAGGGGGCAAATTCACCATAAAATTAAGTTTCATAGTCTTGTTTCTACTCAGGTTTAATATTCTACTCGATGAGAATTTCTGATACCTATAATTAGAAGAGATTATCATTAGATGATGAATTTTTCTTAGACCCGAAATAGAATAAGTTTTGTTTAAAATTTTAATGAGTCAGAAGATAATCGTTGCGAGGGTGGGGAGTGCAGAATTTGAGTCGTGTTGCTCCTGCGAGTATAAATTAACACATTGAAATCTGTTTACATCATTTTCACAAGCGAGCATCCTGAGTTTCTTCCTGGGGCAGCCCCCACCCCTAGCGACGTGTCTGGGAATTTAATTAGTATAATTCTGTGTTTTCGGTTAATAAGTAAAATTAAACATATTGGCCTGGACTTTCTTATCGTTATATAACAAAAGACACTTACACTTCTTTCAACAGTAAATTGAATATAGTATAACACATTAAATGTCTCATGATAATACTTGATGAGAGCTTTATAGCATATTTTATTCCGTTCAGAGTCACAAGAACGACAACTCTGACATCAAATGAATGTATAAAATTATTTCCGTACTGAAAAACAATAAACCATGTGCATCTCTATTGACCCAATGATATGAAATTTTAACTCCCAAATAGAGTAAGTAGAGATAGGTTGGATTACTATTAATACGTTGTCTGTCATTATTACTGCATTTGTAATTTTTTTTAAAGTTATCCTCAGTTTATCAAATAAAATATTTTCTAATTTTAGAGCTGGCTGTATTGGTGTTTTTTTGTTTTTGTTTTATATCATATTTTTTGAAATTGCTACACTGCCGAATC
>OZ038490.1:118366046-118368546 GCA_964036315.1 Acanthosepion esculentum | reverse complement strand
GGAGAGAGAGAGGGAGAAAATAAACAGGCAACACCTTCCCTTGACGAGAATCACTCATTAAATCCCAGATGCAACTTCTCCAGCATTATATAAACTGTGATATTAATGCACTTTTACGCCGATCATTATACTTTTCCCCCTTTTATTAACCATTTCATCCCAAGCAAGGCAGGAGTGCCACTAGCACGCCTAGTGGTTACAGAGAGTGAGAGCAGGAGTAAAGAGGGGTGTTTGAGGAAAGGATATAGAGAAGGACGGGAATCAGGATCAAGGCATCAGATGTCGATCGACATTATATTTGGATATTTGAAGATTATAGCTATCAGGAAAGCAAGTAGGGGGAAATAAGTTCCACTGTCGGGAAGTAAGTGAGAAAAAACTGTAGGAGTACCAGAGGCGGATGCATTTAACTGTTTCGACAGTGAAAAGTTAGGACCGAGATGCCAAACTAGTAGCACGCTTTAAATTTATGCAGTTGGGGTATCAGTGAAAACAGCTCTTCAGAGCCGTTGCCATGAAAATATTTGTAGAAAAGGCAAAGAGAAGCCATATCACTTTTGTGAGAAAGGTGACTGTAGTTGAGATGTCAGACCAGGACATATTATATTGCATATCCGTCTCTGGATTTTGTCCAACCTCAAAAGTAACAGCAGGTACACCAAACTATATATGGCAACAGTATTCAACGCAAGGACGAATGGTAGATTTGTAAATGTGAAGGATGGTCTCAAGCGAGAAAAAACTTTTGGCGCTACAAAGAGAACCAACTTTCCTAGCGGTAGATGAAGCTATTAATTCAATGTAGTTGTTCCGCCTCTGGTCATTGGAAATCGTGAGACCAAGAAAGCGCACAGATACGATCACGTGGAGTTAGGCATCGCTTACTTATATGCCTTTTCAGTCGTGTGTATTATTAGTTTATAATACAATCATTATATATTATGGTATGGGTGCTCAGTGTAGAGCTTATCTGGGCAGAAATTGAAATAGGCCGATCGAGTTCATACCCCACCTTTGCGTTCGCTTTCGCCCAGATAATTTTGGGATTATATTAATCTGTCATTTCCCAACCCAGATGGATGAAACTTAAGCTTTTGCTGTCAGGGGTCGGAAACCTAGGGCAGGCGTGCCACACATGGCACGCTAAGCAATTTCCAATGGCACGCACCCCAAATAACATCACGAAGTCTGAAAGATTAAGTATTACGGCGCAAAGAAGATATTCAGCTGTTTCAACTTTATTATATACTGAAGTGTATATATACTGTACATTACTATATAAAATATATTGTAGAACAGGAGTATTGACCTTGACTTATATGAAAATACATATGCTGTTGGCACACTGAATGATTTTAAAACATCATGTCGGCACATAGCAAAAGGTTGCCGACCCCTGCTCTAGGAGAAGGACAACTCTAAATTCAAAACAGGTTTGACGTAGAGCTGGCAACTCCAACCAGTAAAACCATACCACAGAGAACCGAAAGGGTTAATATACACGTATTATATATATATATATATATATATATATATATATATATATATATATATATATATATATATATATATATATATATATATATATATGCAAGTTTCATTAAAAACGACAGATAAGGTACTACGGTTAAGTTTTTTATTTAATTTTTCTTGTGTACGAACAAGAGCTTTCTTTGCTGGACAAAGGGTGGGTAAGAACTGTCCAAATGTTTTATTTTTCCGAGCGCTTTCGGCTATATCTTTATCATCCTTGATAATGGCTAAAGGTATAGCTGAAAGCGCTCGGAAAAATAAAACATTTGGACAGTTCTTACCCACCCTTTGTCCAGCAAAGAAAGCTCTTGTTTGTACACAAGAAAAATTAAATAAAAAACTTAACCGTAATACCTTATCTGTCGTTTTTAATGAAACTTGCATAAAAGAAGGATTGCTGCCTAAATATACATACATATATATATATATATATATATATATATATATATATATATATATATATATATATATGTATGTATGTATGTATGTATGTATGTATCTAATTCAGCTCTCGTATTTGAGTTCTTTTTGCACCAATTCCTTTTAGAAATGCAGGAATCCCGCCTTGACTTCGCTCCAAGCAGATAAATCTAGTATTTCTTTTCATTCTTAAAATGATTGTCTTACTAAAAACAACAATTCGAACAGATTTGCGCACATAAATGCCTTTTCCAGGAATGATATATAGAGTGCCTCTTCAACTTTTGTTCCAAGATCATGATCTTGAACTCGTTATTATCTCAAACAACTTCCAGTTCTTTGTTGAACATTTGGTAGCCTTGTTTCTTCTCTCAAAAGGTGAAAGGGCAACTACTCGCCTGAAACACTTGGCACTATCCTTTAAAGTAAATAAAGAATGAAATTCATGCAATTTTTTTTTAAAGAACTGCTATGTACTTATCCAAAACTAAAGGAATTTTTATTGTAATTTCACGAATTAGAATTCTTATTTGGTAAAAGAATTCCT